>JADBJO010001638.1:54959-117459 GCA_016801955.1 Conus betulinus
GCTTGGTGATACCCCGTTGTCGCCTGTCCGGTATAGCAGCCTCAGTGTGCCCATGTATCGTGGATAGCAGGTGAACCACCTTGGTGCTGTGGTACTTCGTGGCCACGATTTTTCCATCACCACAAAGAGCAGCTGATGAGCCTGGGTTCAGCCGAGTGTCGTGCAACTGAAGAGGAATTCCCCCGTTTTCCCTCACGGTGCCACATGTCAGGGTGTTCTTCTCCAATACAGGAAAAGTCTGAGGCTGCTATACAGTTGTCGGTATATACATGGTAGCCCTTGTGTAGTAATGGGGCTATCAGATACAACACCATCTTTTCACTTGCAGACAGATCTGGGTTGTTGGCATCTACAGCTTCAAGGACAGGCTGGACTTCATTGACGGGATCCTCCTTTCCAGCGTAGACCTTGAAGCGGTAGCAATATCCACCACTTCCCATGCTGCCACCATCAGACTCGCAGCAGAGGTATAATTTGATCCCGAACCTGGCACGCTTGAGGGGGATGTATTGGCGAAATATAAGCCTATCTTTCCAAAGGAGTAGGCTTTCATCCACACACACACCGCTTGCCGTGGCTCATACATCTCCTGGAATCTTTCATGGAGGTGGTCCAGTACTGGACGGATCTTGTACAGCCGGTCATACTGGGGATGGTCTGGTGGTGGCATCGCAGAGTTTGTGAAATGGATGAATTGTAGGATGATCTGAAATAGATTGAACAACATTTGATCTGTGTGTGTAAACACACACACACACACACACACACACACCCAGAAACAATCAAAGTACACATACACACATTTGTACACACACACACACACACACACACACACACACCACACAGACACACACACACACACACACACACACACACACACACACACCATAAACAATGGCACACAAATACACCACATAGAGTATCCACATATGCACACCATATAGAAGCGCAAGCATGCACACACACACACACACACACACACACACACACACACACACACACACACACACACACCATACAAAATGACACACAAATGCACCACATAGAAGAATACACACATACAACATAGAAGCACACACACACACACACACACACACACACACACACACACACACACACACACACACACACACCACAGAAGCACACACACACACAAAACAGAAGCACACACACACATTACAGAGAAGCTCACACACATACACACACACACACACACACACACACACACACACACACATCATCATCCTCATCTATTGTAATGCTAAAAAAAAAAAGACTTAGACATAGAAAGGAGTTGGAGAGGGAGGGTGCAAGGGAAATGAGAACAAGTAAACAGAGAGAGAGAGACTCAGAGAGAGTAAAGAAACTTACTTGAAATCTGTTTTCTTGTCATTACTGAGCTGAAGACTGGAATGCGGTACAGCACCTTCTTCGACCAGTACAGCTCAATTGCAGGCAGTCGCACGATTCCCATCAGCAACACCAGGGCCAGGAACTTTTTCAGTTCAGCAGCATCAACAGGTTCCCACTGATTTGCTCTGGAAAACTGGGGCAAGTTGGGGTGGGCCTCCAAAAACTGACTGGCGTACAGATTTGTTTGAATGACGAGATGATTGATCAAATCGCCATCAAAAAACAATTCCAGGTAGTCAACAGGTCTAAAATCATTTACATTACATTTTATACCTGGACTGCCTGTGAAGGCCACGTCTGGATTTGATGGCTGATCATCTGCATCTGTCCACTCTCTGACCATGTCAGATTGTCGAGCTCCACGCCCTCTGCCACGCCCCCTTATTTGATGCTGTCCAGTGCCTCTAGCTCTTCCCCTGCCCCTACCACAAACCTCTCATGACAGGAGGGGGTGCTGTGCTGGTGCTGGGAATCGGCTCTGGTTCTGATTCTTGGTCTGAATCATGGCCGATGTCGCTCTCTTGACCAAATCAGGTGGGTCAAAGTCTAGGTCTTCTTCTTCGTCACCGGCCACGAGTTCCGACAAAAGTGGATGGTGCTGGTTACCGTCCATCTCTTCCTCATCAGTATCACTGTCACCTGATGCTTGGAAGTCTTCGTCACCACTTCAACACTTCATCTAAAACTTCCAGTGCGCTATAACGCTTGAAAACAGGTCGCCGTGTCGAGCTTCATCTCTGATCCGCCATCTTGATTATGATAATCAGCTCGACCCTTCTTGAATACTAAATCGAAGCTTCCTAACACTTCAGTGCACTGATAAAGGGATAGAACTGTTATTTAAACACCCCAGTAGAGTCAGGGACAATTTCCAGGGTTATTTCCCGTGCCGATTTTTGAAATTTTGATGACGAAAATACCCCGTAATAGACACGGTTACGGGCGTACAGGATCGCGGAAACGACCCCGTAATAGACACGGGGCAAGCAGGGAAGAGATTAAAGTTTAACAATCCTAGCTTTTTTTTCACACTCTTTTGTTATTAATGATATTTCATTTTCCCACAGCTAATAGGTCATAAGAAAGCTGTGACAGAAATGTGAGTGATGATTTTATTAAGCATTGAGTGTGCAAGGGATGCTCTATGAGTGTAAATTAAGTGGGGATTCTTGTTTCCTCTCCAAAAATCGGAGTGGATAGGGGGGTGGAGGTTGTTTATTTTTGTCTTTCCATAACTACCAAATGCTTAGCTGGATTACAGGATCTTTAATGTGTCTTGTGATCTTCATGAGTATGCACACAACAAGGAGGTGAATCCACTGAAAGATCTGCATGTAGATTGACCAAGGAGATTGCAAAAAGCCTGCTCCTAATATCATACAGCAAACATTGGTGGGCTCAAACTCATACATCTCAGAATGAAATGCAAGTGCTCTAACCACTGGACTTTGACATGGGTAAATCATGATACGTTCATTTGATAACTTTTCCAGACTCTTTAACAAGGGAACTCAACGCCTCGAAGAGGAAGAAAGGAGCATTGTCCATTTTCAGCGTGCTGGAGGAGGAGGAGACAACTCGCAAGGCATTGCCACTCCCCCCATCGTCTGAAAATGCAGAGTCAACTAATGTGAGTTGAATGGTTTATTAAGCATTTTTAAAAAAGTCTTCAGCAATAATAATTGACATGGTGCATGTTTCTTTTCCTATGATCATAACATTTGATGGACATTAAATCCTGGTTAATGTTTGTAGCGTAAACAGTGCAGTTTGTTTCCTAAACATCTCCTGAAACCTTGGATCGGTGTATTTGAGACTATCAGAGTATTGTACGTATGAAAGAAATGTTAACTGTACTATCAAATCAGTATTGCTTTGTGGAACTTAAACCTGGAGGACTGTATTATCAAATCAGTATTGCTTTGTGGAACTTTAACCTTGAGGACAGCTAAAACCATGCCCCAGTGGATACAGACCTTTATCAAAAGCTCCCTTTGTTGGATTTTCAACATGCCCCGTCCAGACATCATCAGTAACACAGAACTCAGGAAGAACAGATTGACAGCCAGCAAACACATACACAGATGAAGATGGGGCTGGATTTGTCAAACGCTGTATAAAGTATACAGCAGCATCACAAGAGAGTTCCTCACTTCGAACTCCCAAGCCTAAAGAAAGAGGGGTCGCCCAAAGGACAGTTGGTGCTTGGGACCTCGAGGTGGTTGTCAGACCAATGAACTATGCCAGGTACCTGCTGAATAGGATAGCCCAGGGCACAAATTCTTGTTGACTTATCAGTATACTAAACCCTCTCTTAGCTTTGATAAGTTCTTAAAACCTACAAAAACAACAAAATAAATAAACAAAATATAAAACAAAAAAAGAAAGCGCTAGTCATGAATCAGTGTTAACATAAACTTTAACCTCCAACTGGGGAACTATTACACTGATCAGCCTGAGTGATAATACCCACTTTAACATATATTTTATGTGTTGATTCAAACAATTCTTGTGATGAAATTGTGCCTTCCAGACAGAGCAAATCCTTTAATTTGCCGCAGAAATGTTGCTTGGTACCAAGAACATTGTTTTGATGTCAAAAACAGAGATGAGACCATGAAAAATATAGTACATGAATCACATTAAATTTCACAAGGTTTGGACAGTTTTGTCACAATCGCTTGCTCGCATAGCCAACCTGGAATGTAGCAGAAACCGTATGGGAACATAGAGAGATGCTTGACACTGTGTCTTTGTGTGTGACTGTCTCACATCTGCTTGCATGCAGACACCCACACTTGCACACCCATACAGTTCCTCATCAGATAGAAAAAGTGATGCAGATTCACTGCTTTTTTTTTTTCACAATTTCTTGAAGTAAAAGCTACTTTAAATCGCTTAGCCTCTTAACTGGCACCCTCATTGTCAACTCAGAAATGGATAGGAAGGTGTGGTGGACACTGACTGGGGCAGGCGCAAACAGGTGTCTGTGCATATTTCTCCCATTCTGAGTAGTAGCTGCCACCTCAGTAATCTGCCATCGTAAAGAAATTGAAGTCTCTAAGAGGGGAGTAGGCTAGAGGTTCTTTGTGCCAAGAACAGGACAACTAAAAAGGCAACAACATTACAAGCCTAATACAGGACTGTCTGGCAGACTGTAGTTGGCAGCCTATATCCCAGGAGGTGTGATGGATCATGAATTAGAAAAAGCAATTTTTGAATGGAAGATTAATAAGTATGTATGAACATTATAAATCAAATCACATGCATTTATACATACTTATTAATTCTGTTGTTTTTGGACTGTAGACATTTGAGCACAAAAAGAATAATGAAAACTGTTGTTTCAAGACCTGTGTTATCACATCCTCGCAAAACCTATGCGGATTAGCGACGGCTTCGCACATAGCCAGCACTGAGCCTCTCTACTATTACCGATGGGAGAGAGATGGGCCTCCTGGTGCTCAGACAACTCTGTTTCCCCCATCTCTCCCTTCCAATATCTTAGTGATAAATAAAGCACTATGCATTACTCTTCTGTGTTTTAAATTTCCAGACAAAAACACAAGTTTATTCATGCTTTTGCTTCAGAATACGGATGACAAAGCCAGTCCTGACAACGATGAGAGGATAAGAAAGCAGATGAAGAGGACAATGAGGATGCTGATGATGGACGCCCGAAAGATTTGTTCAGAGCCATCTTTAAAAACTCCGATTCCGAGTCGAGTTCCTCCAGTGAGAAATCAGACAGTGACCAGAGTGACGATGACAATGAAAGTGCTCCCATAGACAATAAGGAGAAAGGGGAGAGGGACAAAGATCAAGTCTTGCCGGCAGTTCCTGATTCTACCGCTCTAGTCGGTAAAGGTATGTTGTGAAGATTTTTATTTTTGTCTACATGTTTCATTCTTCTATATTTTACTATGTAGATGTCCATGAACAGTGAAAGTTGCATAGAAATGAAGAGAAGGAGAGGCGTGGGAATGAAAACGGGCTGAAGTAGACCAGGAGATGTGAATGCTTGTTTGCATGAGTATGGTTGTGTAGGTTTGTGTAGGGAAACGATGTTACAATTTACATGTAAATAAACAGAGTAACTCCTTTGGGGTAGACCTGTTAAAACACAGGTAGCCGTCAATACTCCCACTGTGGAGGTTATGTTTTCACCCATACCTGTTGCTTTGTCTGTCAGCCAGTAAGACCACCCAAAACTACTGCACCAGTTAAAGCAAAACATGGTCGATTAAGTGAACAAGGCTGAAGGACAAACCAGTTGAATTTTCATCCAGATCAGAAGAGTGGATCTAGAATCGATCAGTTAAAATCATGCCCCAAAATACTGATCTGATTGTATCAACAGGTGGTTGAATGATAGAATATGCCTCAAGGACAAAGGCATTAAACCTTTGGATAGAACGGACTGTAACGGAACGTGGTTGAAAAGACAGACCTGTTAAACTCAGGTGCGGATCCATGTTGTGGATTTGGATCTATGGGTGGATCTAGGATCCACTCCATCTTGGTGAAGGTCTTTACTCTCCAAAGTGCATGATGGGACTGTTTGAGAGTCAGTCTGTGTGTGTGTGTGTGTGTGTGTGTGTGTGTATAGAGAGGAGTGTGTATGTTGGGTGTAAAGGAGGAAAGGAGAGGCTGTAGGTATGTGTCCAAGCCCAGTTCAGACACATTTACCTGATGATAGAGGTTCTGATGCCTGTAGTTTTTTTTGTGTGCGAGTGTGTATACACCTAGTTTTTCTTTCTTTTTTTATGTCTTTCACTAGGATATTTTTCAACTACAGTTGTAAAGTATGTTTTGTTTTGCAATAAATGTACACAGTATTATTATCATTATTGTTAAAGAATGTTTTTTTTGTTTTTCCGCCATTATATATCTCGTAATTGTTTATTTATACCATTATCTTTGTGATTATTGTTATGACTAGACAGCTGCTATTGCCACAATTCTAATTACTTTTGTTATCTCAATTTTTACTATAAGTAAACTAACAGTATCTTTGTGATTAGCCACAATTCTAATTACTTCTGTTATCTCAACTTTTTAGCATTTGTGTGATTATTATTTCTAGACATCTGCTATGCCACTGTTCTAATTACTTCTGTGATCTCAACGTTATAATTAATAAACTAATGGTATCTTTGTGATTGATATTATTTCTAAACAACTGCTATTGCCATTATTCTAACTACTACTTCTGTTTTCTCAACTATATTATTAGTAAACTAACAGTACCTTTGTGATTATTATTATTTCTAGACAACTGCTTTTGCCTCTGTCCTAATTACTTCTGTTCTCTAAACTATACTAGAAGTAAACTATTAGTATTTACTACTACTCTTTTGCCACCGCTCTAATTACTTCTGTTATCTAAACTATAAGTAAACTATTAGTATTACCACTACTGTAACTGCTGCTAGAATCACTACTGTCATCGCTGTTTTCCACCATCACATCTTACGTTCGCTTGGTCATGTGACTAAGATTCACCCTCAGATCAACAGTCCAGCCAACCACACTCCCCTACAGTCAACAGACTGCCCCCACACTCCCCACCAGGTCCCCCACCTCCGTCACCCCCTCCTCCGTCCACAGACGTCCCCGCTCGCCCACGCCCCAGGAAAGCCAGTCGCTGGGGTGTGGGTTCCATCTTTGATGTGCTGGACCAGTCACCACCCAGGACATCGTCGGCGCCAGTTCAGCAGGAAGAGGAGGAGGAGGGTGGTGAGGGAAGCAAGGAGTGGAGAGGCTGTGTGCCCCTGTGTCAGAGCCTCTGTCGGGAGAGGTGGAGATGTATGGTCCTGCTTTGCCTCCACCAAGGGCCACAGGTAAATTGTACAAAGGTTATTGCATGTCACATTGTGATTCATCTTTTTTTTCCTCTGTCAGTATACATACCCTCCTGGTGCATTACCATCACACTGCTTATGCAAATCCCCTCCCCAAGGGTTCATACAAGTTTTTAAAAGTCTTCAAATTTTGAGGACCACTTTTCAAAGACTAACAAAAAAAAAAGTCCTTGAAATTAGAACTTTATTGCTTTAGGGCTTTATATTGGGTTTTTTTTTGATAGGTAGAAATTCAAGCTGCTCGTCCCATCAAACTCTACCTCAGTAAAAACATAACTTTAGAACGTACATCAAAACTGGAGTGACATCATTGGAAATAAGTGAGAAAGATATTGTGTGATTGCCAACATACTTCAGTCAGGTAGTCATTTCCATCAGTCATACATGGCCAGTGAGACTCAACAGCACAGCAGTGGAAGCCCACCTCTCGTTAGTCATGGCCAGATGTTGGCTATGTACCAGTGGCTGTGTGACCAGAATGCTGTCACACTCAAAGTGGATGTTTCTAATTATATTCGCCTTTGCCGACGAGTGGATGTTACTTTAATTTGGCATAGCAGTAGAGGGCTTGAAGTGTGATACCCATGTGGGGAGGAGGGGGTGGGAAGTATGGCATAAGCATTTTGTTCTCTGGCACCCTGAGGGAAGAATAATGGAAGTGCATTGGTTTTTCTTCTTAATTCATCTACAAAGCATGTGGATTTGGATGTATTTTTCTTGCCTCCAAGTTGTTTCTAAGCAGATATTTTGAACAGAACTTTTTATTTTCCTGGTATATAGGAAAGATAAAAGAACAAAACTTGGCAGTCAGCATGCTAATAGGTAACTCTGCTTGCAGCCTCGGTGTGACCTCTGTGTGGACTGCACAGTAAACAACACGTTTCTCTTGGTTTAGCAATGCATGTGCCAGTTTTCAAGCACTTAAACCCTTACAATGGTTATTTAACAACATACCATTAAGAAGTATGTCTTTTGGTGAATTACCAGAAGGAAAGTTTGAAAAAAAAATATAGTTACGTTTGTATAACATGCATAACTTTTCAACAGTTAGTATTTGAACATGACATGCAGAATAAAAATTGTTAGTAATTGAATGAAGAATAATATAGAAAACAGAACTGGTGTGCTTGTTAGCGTTTGATTAGGTGCGTAACTGTCTGGAATGTGAAAAAAAAAAAAACAGGTGGCAAATCCAGCTTGTCAATCTCAAGAGCTTGTTCACAAATAATCTAGTCAATGATGTTCCACAGTATCCAGAAATCAGTTACAGCCTTTTTCAAAGGAAGGTCAGTGTGGATTATACCCATCTTCCATGCAGGTAATCCAGGTAAGAATGACTAAGGTACAGTTCAGTTTTCACATTAAAATCATGTGCTGATAACACACACAAAAAAAAAAAAAAAAAAATGGTCACTGTCAACAAATGTAATAGTAAGCCCACACTGTCGTCATTTACGTTTGAAAGCTTTAGGATCATCTGGAAGCGCGACACTGAGTTTTTCTCCCCAGCTGAATGGCATGTTGAGATACCTCTCACCCTTAGGCACTCATCCAGTCATTGTCCATGTCAGTCTCAAAACCACAATTACGTGGTGCTTGATCTAAATCAAAATTATCACCCACCACACCCAGTTCATTCAAAATGTTCCATTAACTTCTTCTTCGCCTGCTTTTTCCACAACAGCATCAGCAAAAACGTCTTCAAACAAGTTCCTAATTCTATCACGTTCTCCTTTTGGGCGCTGCCATTGTTGTTTGCTAGACGAGTCGAGTCGCACTATGCATTACAAGCTGCTACTAACTATAAACTAAGCTAAAACACTGAAAACCCATGTTCCAGGGCTCGCTGTCATTCATGCAAATTAGTTTGTCACTGAGCCGTAGTTTCGTATCTGTGTGTCGGTGAAACTAGGTTTGCAAAGTTCACCCTACAGTGCGACTTATGTCGCGACAACCAGTGACAGCCATGACATAATGGAGCGACTTATGTCGCAACAGCCAGCGTAAAGGTTAATTATCAATGCATTTGCCTGTTGTGTCAAGTACTTGCTATTATCAGTGCATTTGTCAGTCGTCAAGTACTTGATAGTTATAGCAAGTGCCTGTTTTGTCTCTGTTCAATAATTATCCCTTCAGAACCTGTTTGGTTAGCATTGCAGATGCAAGTTGTCACTTGTGCTATGTTTACATATATATATATATATATATATATATATATATATATATATATATATATCAGTGCAGCTTTCAGTACGCTGTTGTTATCAGTGCAGCAGCCAGGTAACATTCTGTGGTGATTTATGCAGGTGTCAACTCAGCCTCATCTACAGTCAGTATGGATGTCAGTATTCCTGATGATGTCCATCGCAAACACAAACATAAGCACAAGGAAAAGGAACGCGACTCATCAAAGCATCGGCACAAAAAGGAAAAGAAGGTATTCCATTATGAACACCTGTGACAATCCTGACAGTACTACTTGTTGAACAATATTTTTGGATGAACATAGAAAATTTCATGATTTTCTTTTTTTTAATCGTATCAGCCAGGGAGGTTATGTGTTCTCCCTTCTGTATTGGTTGGTTGGTTGGTTTGTCTGTCCGTCAGCATCATTATGCAGAAAAATGTCACAACAGATTTCAGCGAAACATGATGGATAGATAGGTGGCTCAAAGATAACCCCAGGAAATCTATGGGGTATCCTAGATCCGTTCAACTTTGGCAGAGGTCTGCAGTGTCCTGAGCGCATGTCTAATTTAGATATGAACTTATTGGATAGATCGCATAGAATAGTTTTAGGCACTGATATTCCACGTCTTTTATCTTTCTCACATGAAAATCTAACATCAAACAAGTTGGGTTTTGCATGGTTTGTAGTAAGGGATCATTTCTGATCAATGTGCAGGATCTTATGTGGTTCTAAGCAAAAGTATATTTGCTGAGGAAAAAAAAATTCAAATTAAATTCCTTAATCTGTCACGAGTCTTGGCTTTTCTCTGAAGGTGTTCAGGTTTCAAAGCAGAAAGATCCCCCATTACTTGCATATGTTCAGTGGTTTTTGTGTGCGAGTGTGTGTCACTGTCTGTGTGTGTGTGCATGCATGTGTGCATGCTGTCTTCTCTGGAGACCAGTGGGTCATGGCCTGCTGATTTTGTGTTTGTTCCATTTGTTTTGTGAGGGCATAGTAATCCATAATTTATTTAATGGAATGGTCCTCGAATATAAAATTCACTCAGGATGCCATTGATTATCCCCACAAAGGGATAAAAGCTCTCTCTATATCAGCCTGTGTGAGACATTTTGTTTAGGGAAACTTTACTTCTCTAATGGCAGTCAACAGTTTTTTAAGAGAACAAGTATAGATCCATTTTGATTTCTTCTTCACATGTGTGTGCCTGGGCAGAGATAACGTTTGAAGTATTAGGTGCCAACAAATTCACAGGGGCCTTCGTTGAGTGGTTGTGAACATGGCCATAAGGAGGACCTGATGTAGCTCACAGTTGAAGAATAAATCTGGGAGTGGCTTTGTTTCGCAGACTTGAATAAATGGCCTGGCAGGAAAGCCATTGCATGCACAGAAGACAGCAGCAAAAGAAAGAAGATATTTAATAGGTGAATATATTGTGCTTGCGCAGCAAAATTTATTAGGGGGAAAATACCTCCTACTTTTTTTAATGGTTCGTGTATCATCGTTTGTTTGTTGCAGAAAAAGTCCAAGCACAAAAAGAGAAGAAGAAAAAGAAGAAATCCAAACATTCACATCACCAGAAAACGCATTCCAGCGGAAGTGAGGCAGACAGTGATACGAACTCAGATTCTTGACATGTTCAGGTTTTGAAAATGCACACCGATGACTTATGATTGTAAATAAAATGTGAATGACACATGCTCTGCTTTGAATGTTTTTTTCCGTGCATTGTCATCTGATTTTAAGTTTTCAGCATGTGTTGGTATACACGTGCGAAGGTGTGAACCAAGTAGTTGTACACTTTACTCTGTAGTGTTATTTTGCAGTCAGTGTGGCTAAACTGCCACTAGCATTTTAAAATATCTGTGGCATTACAATGTTTCAGATGGCTGCTTTTTATTTTCATCATCAGCTGCTAAAGTGCTTAAGTGCCCAAGTCCAATATTCAGAAAATGAAATCAGGGACACAGGAAGACTAGCAATTCTGGTCATTAGAATACATTCTTCCTTCAAAAAAAAAAAAAAAAAAATGTCGGCCGTGTTCTGTTAACCTCTGATAAGTATGTGTTGTGTGTGCGCATCCAAGTGGGCACATGTGTGCAGTAAGATTTTTTTTTTCATAGTAGCCCTGCTAAACCAAGGCCACAAAACCTTGAACTGATTTATTGAAATTTAATGGCATTGCGTGTTTTGTCATCATGTTAGAGCATTCTCATGATTTTCTAACGCTGAAAAGGATTTGATATAGGTGAAAAAACATTTGTATGGTAGGGGTATAAAAGGAAATCTTTCCCATATATATATATATATATATATATATATATATATATATATATACATATGACTGTGTGAATGAGTGAGCACACGGTAGCTTCTTTGACGAAAGTGGTGAGAAAGATCCAGAGGGTCATGAAAAGAATACAAAGACAGAGACGAAAGAATAAGAGCTTACTATACGCTTAAAATGGAAGGGCCAATCAGTCATTGCAGAGAGAACAATGCACAGAGCAATGAATAGCGTATGTTTTTTAAAGCCAACCCAGCTGTAATAGCTATATTGGGGCTGAAAAACACTCTGAAACCCCTAACAAACTATGGCGTTCACAAGACACCAAATATATTGTACTACTCTTCAATACAACCGTCACCACCAAGTCTACATCATAGAAGCATTATTGTCTACTATCACCAGTAAACAAAAATGCACAGATAATTGACATAAGAAAGATCATGGGGACTGTGGTTGGGTGGAGATGGTATTGCCCTTCCGACAGGGGACATGTGCTTGCCATGAGTGCTTAGTATGTAGTGCCCTGAGCGATCCCCACCAAACTGATTTGGCAGCAGTGCGGCATCTCTGATGGGTCAGTCATGAAGGCTTTATACTGACTGTTCCCTATGGATCAAGTGTGCTGCGGCTAGGCTATGACAAATCTGGGTATGACTGCTAGGGGAACTGCAATGCGCAGTATAGGAATGCCACCGAGAGAGATGGAGGATAAAACCACGAGTGAAAAAACCCAGATTTATGAACAAGGCAAAAGAAGAGAAAGCATTAGCAAAAGAATATGCAAAAAAATCTTTGCCATCTTAACCTCTCTGCAATATCATTTCAGTTCATGACAAACAGCACTTAACCCATGTAACTATAAAGAGTGCATTTGAACCCTAGTGGCTCATATCTTATTGACCAGAAGGCAGAAGAACTGTGTGATCAGTATGGGTGACCAAGACATCCACATCATACAGGCTGTGATGGGGTTGCTTCTCCCTGTATTCTTTTTGTTTCTTTCCTTTGGTTTTTTGTATATTGAAGGGTAGACATTCTGAATTTAGCTAAAGACAACATATCAGAATTTCTCCTGATTCATCTTGGGTTCTGCAATTGGAATTCATTTTACCTCTGATGAAGACAAGCACCAGTTAAAACAAGTTTCATTCGTCATATTCTCATTCTGCTTTACAACTTGTTTCATTCTTCACATTCTCATTCTGCCTTTACATTTGCATGCTTGCACATAGAACACACACACACACACACACACACACACACACACACACACAAAATACAGACAGTTGTACAATGCACATACAAAATTAAACAAGATGAACCATTATCATTTATTCAAGAATATCTTTTATTCTACAATATATGAAAGGTAGAACACACAAAGAATAGTGGGGGATAAATTACTAAATGTAATGTGTATAACAGTGTGTCGCTATCACAACTCATTCAGACGTACATAGAGAATATCCAACAAAGACTAGGATTTCTCATGACATGTCATTTCAGATTTTCGTCACATTGTTCAAGTATTCGTCTGCATGACCAAAGATGAATATGTCGTTTCAAGAGAATACATACAGACAATTGCAAAGACAGGTTTGCGTTATTTACAAGCGCATATTTTTTTAACAAGCATAAAGTAGTACCGTGTCGACAGTAATGTTAATGTTTTTTTTCATGTTCATGAAGTCAGATGATATGTTCCCGCTTCATTGCCGGTTTTTCTGGGGAAAGTTTTGAACTTGATAAGCACTTTCCCCCCTCCTTTTCCCCCCCAAATATCTTTCTCTGTTGAAAATGTGTCGCATGGCAAGAACGTTTTTGTTGTTTCATGGACTAGCTTTCCCCAATTGTTACTTTAATACACAGACATACACAATACAACGTTATTTAGGTGTGAATACTATGTTCTGATTCAATGCATCCATCAGGGCATATGTACAGTCTGCAACTACAAAACGGAAACATACTAAATGGGTAATGAAACAAATTGAGTAGTTAACAATGCATTTCTTTGGAGATCGCCTCTGAACGCCTAACTTCATATCTGAATACTATACTTACAGCCAACAGCAAAATCACAACAGACTCTTGACAACCTTCCTGACATTTAACTCTGAGAAATCTATGATAATGAACTACAGTTTTCACATTAAAGAAAAAAATCCTGCTGCTAATAATCGATGTTCCAGAAGTACAAATGCAGCAGTGTCACCATCTCTCTGAAAGAAAAGCTGTACATTGTTCACTCAGAAAGGAAAGGAGGAAACTGCAACACGAGTTTACATTACGAAGAAAGGCAGAATGCTGCAATGTATGTTGACAGGACGGTGAAGAAAGAATTCAAAGAAAGGAATGACTGCTGAAGGGATGAAACACTCTTCACTGCAATGTCTACACACGACCATCATCCACGCCTGCCTGGGTCATCAGGTCTGCTATGTTCTTCTCCAGGTCGTCGATGCGGCCACCCATATCATCAAGTGCCCAGAGTTAAGGAAAAGGATACTGGCATCTCTCTTTCTTAGCACAATTCACGATGCTATTTTCTAAAACTTGGAATATACTTTTTTTTTTTTCAGACAAGAGTTACAAAATGCTCTGTGTACATGTTCAACTGGCGTTGCAGTTATTGCGGAATCAGCAAAAATACTGTATTTTCACATCATTTATGTATTTTCAGAAATATGTGTCCAAAGTATGCATTTCCAGACTGCTACCTCAGCACTGGGAATCGTGTTTATCCCCAACACACACTTTCACTCCTCTTTTGGTTTACAAACATGTGGCCTCACATAGCACACCCACTGTGCTAAGTGATGGCAGTAGGTAGGGAAAGGCCCAAACTTGCTGTGCTAGTTCTGTAGAGCGTTCAATTGGTTTCAGATCCACCTTGCCATTAGCTTAATGATGATCTCACAATCCCACACACACACATGCATGGTGGCAAGCAGTTGGAATGACGCAGATTCCTTGAACCAATAAACACACCATGGCTAGACGACACGAATCTTTGTTTCCCTCTATTGGAGGAGCCACATAACTGGGACATATGGACACTGAAAATGAATCGATACCATCCACTTCAACTAGAAACTTACCAAGTATGTCATCAGACACAACTGACATTACAGCATCAGAAAGAGAGAAAAACACAAGGTCTGGGACAGCAAGGGAGAGACTGCTAATTTAACAGAAAATATGTCCTCATTTGGGAGAACTGTTTGTTTTTGTCAGTTTTTCGTCATGAAACACATTTTTTTTTTGTACACATTGCCTCCATAAACATAAAATGATGAAGAGCACTGCCACCCAGTTAATTAATACACAGAAACACCAATGTTAACTCTGTGGAGAAAAGCTCTTCCACCCATGGCTATCTTGTGAATCAAACCTCTGAACTTGGAACAAGCGTCTCAACTCTTTACCCAATCGGACAGCCTAGGTTTTTTTTTTTTTCTTAGCTCAAAGGATATTTCTAGAGATGATCTGGTCCGACATAGTCTGGAACTTGTCTTGCATCTGCTGCAAGAGATTCTGGACCTGCAAACACACCACAAGTCACTTTCAATATGGTTGTGATGAATACTGATCACTTGGCATGATTGTGTCACCTATGACCTACAAGCCGAAGGGATGCAGCAGATGACATACCAACAACTCCACACCATTATCTTTATAACCCTTATCGATCAGCATAAAAAAAAAAGAAAAGAAAAAAAAGTCTCAAATTCTATGATCTTTCTTGCCCTGCTTTCAAGGTGACTTCCTCTCCACATGCGTGCCCTTGGTGGGTTTGTGTCACGTTCACCAATACTGGCAAGTTCATGGGGACCGTTGTTGAACTAAGTGTTGGTGCCCTCCACAGGGGTACACTCACTCATGATGGCTCTGCCACTATTGTCAACAGGGGGCTTTGCAGGTGGCTGTCCTGCATATGTTGCAGTGATAATCATCTTTTTTTTAAATTAGGGGGTCAGACTCGGTGCGAAAAACTCGTTTCCGAATTTTCATGGGGTCACAAAAATATTTAGGGGTCACATTTTATAACCGCTTGTAAGTGTACTCACACACACACACACACACACACACACACACACACACACACACACAAGCGCGTTCTGACAGGCTCATGTACATGAAATCACAAAGAAAGAAAGACAGAAATGGATAACGTGCTTACAAAGTTGATAAAAACTCCCCAGATTATGCTAAACATTCTTTCTTTAGGTTCGTGTTCAAATGTTAGTAAAGCATTAAGTGAATAAGTATGAATACCTCCACTATCAGGATTTTAACAGTGGAACATGATATGTGGGATGTTCTTTGCAATTTTCAGTAAGAATTTACATAAAGTGAGTCGGTTCCATCAATACGGAAACATTTTATTATTTGACCATATTCAAGCTGCCTTGCAATTATCAACGGAAGTCCGGTGACAAAGAAGAGGCGAGTGACAAATATATATATTCAAGGAACCTTTCACTACACCATGTAGGCTGGCCACTTGCACTATGCACTAGACACATTCCTGCATCCATAATGGAGCCATTTTGATTATCCGAACTGGTTGTGTTGCAGAGATCGCCTGATGTTTTTTCCATTCACTGGATGATCACCCGCAAGCCACAGATGAACCGTCAATTTTTATTCTGAAAAGTTGAATTACAGTTTTCCATTCTCTCTGTGCTTGGTTGAATCACATGATCTTGTGGTCCAATCATAGACTTGGGTTGTCTTATTTGATTACTCTTATTGGTTTTCAGCAGATATGTCTAAAGCAGAAGTTGTTCATCGATTCAGAAAATTCTGAAACATCTAGGGAAGTTTCATCTTTTTTTTATCGACTTCCATCAAGGCAGATCTGACTAAAGTGGTTTTATGTGACGCGCTGCTTGGAGCTGCAATGCATACAGAAGATCACTTCATCGTGGTAAATTTTGGTACGTTTTAGTGATGCACTGGACTGAATTCCAGTGCATCAGACAAATTTCATGCGTCAGAGATGCACATTTATGCATAAGAATTAGCACTGTGTTGGGTCAGGAAAGCTACCACCAAAGTGACCCAACAGAAGTGCAGTGTCTTCTCTCATGGGTGACCTCATGGCCACTTTGAACAAATCAGGCTATGGACAGCCAGCCAGAATGAATGGCATGGCGATAACACCACTCAAGTGGCATGAGAGACGAGACAGAAAAAAGCTTTCTTTAAAAACAAAGGGCTGATTAAATAAAAAAAAAAAATTCCCACTGACAACAGATTTAAAGTCTGCAATAATGGACAGCTCAACTCAAAAGTCTCGGTAAAAAAAATTTACATCGGGGGTATGAGGACAACATAATCTTCCACTGCGTAACATTTACTTAAGCTTCATGACCACACAATGAGGAAGGTTGTATTAATAAGCAGCTTAGCAGATTGCACAATATAAATGTACAAACTCCAAATGTGCTGACAAAGTCCTTGCAGTCTACATGCTCAAAACTCTGCCTGGGCATGAATTCCTTCTTTCTGTAATAGAATATAGCTCCTTCTCCACTGTCGCCTTCCCTGTTTCTCTCCCCAAAGTTTCTACATATAACAGAGCAAGAGAAGGAATCCCATGTGTAAACACTGCTACTCAAAGAAGATCAGGCAGGCACCAGTGCACACTGCTGTTTATCTTTCCTGAGGTAAACCATTTAACCCTCTTTCCCCATGTAACTTGCAAGTAATAGGTACTTTTTCGTGGCCAGTGCCAACATGTTCCCCATGCTGTACACTTCAGGCCCATACATGGGCGGCAACCTAGCTGACAATAACTGAAAAAAAACATTTTGACACTTTCAACACATACAGTACCATTCACTTCTAATCTCTAAATCTAACCTCTCTCTCAGTTACATCAATTTGATATTATCATGTCTACAGGTGTATGTATGCATTAAGGTTAGTCTGCATGAGAATTCTGAAAATCACATTGATACATCTCTTCACAAATCAAAATCAAGATTTTGAGGAATAAAATGGATCATCAAATGCAACCATTAAATACTGAACATTCTCTATTGTACAAGAATATCAAAGTTGGCTAAAAACATTATTCATTGTACACACATTTAACACAGCAAAAGGCCAATCATGATCAGAGAATCCCTCATAGCTTCAGTTCTTTATGCTGGTCATTCCTCTGTAGGTTGAAGGATTTTCTCTTTTGATAATTTTCTGCCCAAGCATGCAACATTCACTGATCAATTCAAAAGTCATCTTTTCTGGGATGTCCTGCTGATACGCTGCCCTAGTGTTTCAGGGCAAACCATTACATTGTGCCCCATTTTCTTCATATATGCAATGAACGAATCCCTTATTTAAAAACAAATGAAAACATGCTTTTTTAGTGATTATAACAGCCAGGCCTTTCCAGCCAATGTAATCTTGTTTTTTAACTAAAAAACAGCATTTGACGTCAAAAGAATTTTATTAGGAGTGTTCGCATACATTGGTTTGTCACTAGACAGTTCAGAGAACCATTTCACAAGCAAGGTGGCAAAAAATTCTTGCTTGTTTGGCAAGTGTTGACATTTTATATTGTAACCATGCCACACACTCAACAGCCAATGACGCAGCTTGCAGGGGAGCAGGGGTCCTACGGCCACTTTATTGACACCAGACATTCACACACTCCACACTTGCTCTAGATCAATGGGAACACAAGGTCCAGTAGGAACAGTAGAAACAGTCCTGAAAACACAGACTTGCAGACTGCTACGACACGTTACATAAAAATAATAACTGGTAAAATCACTATGGAAAAATAACTTTCAAGTTCCAATCACTTATTCAAAACAGACTCTTGATCAATCAAAAGTAACCCATGTAAATCTCGGCTTGAAAGCCCAGGTTCAAATTGAAATCATTCCTCTTAATTTATCAGTGTTTAGTTAGTGCTACAAGGCCAACAGACCGAAGAATTCCAAGTATGCATTTTACATCAACACTGCCAAACAAGTACGCAGCTGTGCTAAACAGAAATCTTAAAAAAAATATATATATATATATATATATATGTGTGTGTGTGTGTGTGTGTGAACCCAAGTCCACGTAATTTAAAAAGACATGTAAATTGTACCACAAAAAGACATCACAATGAACTGAATGTAAAGTCCAACTCTAACTACTTTTCTATCAGTGAACTGGCAGAGAATCAGCCCAGTAAATGTAGAATGACCAGCTGACAAACCAGATGGCAGCTCATCAACCCACAACAATACCTGGTCTGCCCTCAATTTTTCCCCCATTCAAAAAACTGAACATGAATTTTTTTTATATTTTTTTAACTCAAATCTTACAGGAAAAATACAATTTAATATCCACAAGCAACAGTAGAAAACATTTTTCTGTTAGAGAAATGAGCTCGAAGCAAAAATACAAAATCACTCTCTGCCACAATATCACAACCTTGAGCAAGCAGGGCTTGAAATTGGCGGGAGTTTCCAAGACTATCTTGGGGCTCACTCACATGCAAGAAAAAAAAATGACTGACCCTGCATCTCCCATACCATCCTATTGGTGCTTGAAATATAGTAACATTCTGATTCGCTAATTGGTGCATAAAAAAACCATCAAGATCAACACAGTGGTTCTTCAACTACATGATAGCATAAAGCAATAGCCTTACTATGAAGTTCAGGCGTAAAGCAATAGCCTTACGCCCATTCTCAAAAAGAATGCCACATGAGACTTCCAAGACGTAAATTTTTATTTTTAGATTTTCCCTGCTAAAAGAGGCTATTCAGATAAACTGACCAATAGAAGAAAAACTGGGTGCCCTCAGTTACGCCAACTGCATTCCCATGCGTTGCAAAAATATCCTAGGTTAAAACTGAATCAAGAGACATTCGGAAAGCACTGTGAAAAAAGTACTGAAGACATCCAGCTTCAGACATATAAGTTACATTCAGTAATGTAAATGTTGTTCTCTTTTAGATCTGTCACAGCCAAGGAAAAGTGAAAACAAAAGGTTTGTTTGATCTGACATACTCTTTGACATCACTTACTCTGATAAAGACAGTCAGGCCTAAAGAAATATTTCTAAGTAGACTGAGATACTTTTTAGACGTAGTCACCCTTTTGAAGTAACTATGAGATGGAATAAAAGCCAATAATCCTACTTACTGTGAGCAGATGCTCTTTCTGCAAAATGGTGGGGCTTGAAAGAGGTCATATGAGTCTGCAGCAAGTGTTTTCTGGTGATGTCTCGATTAGTTTTGTAAAATGCCCATCACGTACATGTTGGTAACGCCTATGTTGGGGCACCAGCATTTTATCGTATGGCAAAGGCGGAAACCAATCTGTGGCAATGTCATATCTTTTCCTACTTTGGTTTTCTCTTGTACACAGCACAGCTGAAGAGCTTTGATACTGGTCATATTCCTGCTGAGAAAAATGGTACTAACGTACATGTTGCTGGGTGAACCACACACATTTTCCAGATTAACTATCCTGTTGTGGTCTTCAGTAATGTCTCAGTTGAAAACCCATTATTTACCTAACTAGGGGTTTCAGTTAACTGTCATTTAAGGACATTTTGTGGGTTATTTTATTAGAACTGTAATGCGGTAGGGGTTCATGAACACCTGGCCTACTTTTTTTTTTTCTCATCTTTGGAAACAGGTGGTTACAGGTCGATTTACTGGAGACAATGCAGCTTGTGCATAATGAGGTATAGAACATTGAAAAGGATGATTACTCATCATAACAACGCATAAAAGCATATCATCAGTTCGATTTTGCATTTTTCTTCAGCTGCAGAAGCTGTGGAAACTCAGCAGGAACAGTCATGTGCATGTTGTTTTGAGTGACAATTAATTCCCTCATGCACCTGACGGTCCCACAGAAGACTAATACCTGTCTGTTGTAGGCCCTTGACTATGCAGTCTCACAATGTATGGCTGCAAGCAATTACTCTTTAATATAAATGGAGGACAGCGGAACCTGTAAAACAGCTCATGTGCCATTCTTATTGAGAATGAGCACTTACTATGAACTTCAGTCCGTCTTGCACCCATTTCTTTTTACTCTCCTTGCCCCTGACCTTCCTGCTAACATAAGCAAGCAATTGATGTGTTTTTACTTGTATGAATTAAACTTGCCTCTGGAATCCATGCCCCCTGTTCAAAACCTCCCTGCTAACTAAAGCTGCACAGTACAGGCACCACATCACTCCTCTTTGCATTTTGGAACATAGCATCTTTTCGTAATTATTGTCAATTATGACCTAAGTTGTTGCAGTATTGGCTGAAATACTCAACTTGTGCATCTATTTTGCATCAGTTTGCAGAACATGATTGAGAGGGTTTTCAAATTGTCCACCTTGGTCTTTGGGGGATAAGAATATCCACCTTGGTCTTTGGGGGATAAGAAATATGAATGAAGAATGTTTCAGTCAAGTTGAGCTACAAGTTTTACTACCGACTATCCTCATGATTTTAATGACCACTGTCTCTGTGTCTGTGTGGTGTCTCGGGAAAGTCAATGATTTCAAACTGCCGCCAAGTGCAATGTTACATACTCGCTTGTATGGACGTACTTATTTCATTGTTCCTTTTTCAAATTTTATTTTCAAATGTTCCCACAAGTCGGCTTATAATATTCCATTCAACTTATCTTGATTTTGATCTTGATCTTGACCAATTATGCATGCCTATCGTTGTCCGGGTATAAAAAAAAAAAATTCAAGTTTTCAACTTGCAGCGCGCTCCAATTCATTCAATGAATCATCATGACCTAGCGTCAGCAAGGGGACCTCAACCTGTGAACAAATGTCACTAGATTCTAGGTTTCAAAATTATTCTGATTTCCATCAATGACTAGTTACTACAAGATAGATTTATTTCACGAATCCAAAACATACTCACAAATGTCGTGAGATCCTGAATATTTCTAGGATCTGCTGTGTTTCCAAGATCTTTTCCTGTATCAGCCATCTCTGCCGCTTGTCCACTCTCACCCAGGCCTAGCCTATCGCCAATGAAACAATTTCAGCGCATGCGTAAACGTTTATAGGCCGGAGCGAGTAAAAAGCTGGTTCCAAAAAGAAGGAAACAATAACAATTTTTCTTTGATTCATGAATTAACGAGGGTGGATTTCCCAATTTACTATTTGTAAAGACATTTCCTCTTTTTTTTTTATTAAGAATTCATCTTCATCATTCATAAAAAGAAAACCTGCAACACCTGACAAGGAAAACTGTTTACGAAAACTGACAAAATTCACTAAAGAGAGACTAACCATTGATGTACGAATAGGGTTATTAGGAACTCGCAGTTGTTTCCCATTTTGAGTCCAAAATATCCTTTTTCCCCCCCTCCTTTTAATGATTTTCCAACATTGCTAGCAGATAGAAGCATCAACATAACAGCATACAAATAAGCACACTAATTAGAGATGGGTATCAAGAACAAAGATGTAAACAGTTCAAACAGTTCAATTCAATATTCTAGGGGAAAAAAAAACAGTCACAAACATGCACTCTTTTGTCATCTGCAAGGCATTCGAGGAATACACAAAATCGATTATGACGGACCATTAGGATGCAATGGTTTGGTAGGATGTTTACTCATATATAACCAGATTTTCTTGATTGACCAGACAGTGAAAATATAAAAGAAGGGGGGGGGTGGGTGGGTGGATTTTTTTTTTTTAAATGGGATGGGTGGGTGACATAGCAGGAGGGGGTGTGAGAGAGAGAGAAAAAAAAGAAAAGAAATGTAAAAGTGTGAGCTGAATTACGTAGTCCTTCACTAATACTTATCGGGCCTATCATAGTCAATCTTGAAAACAGAATAATTCACATTGCCTAATATGAGAGAGAGAAACAGAAACAGAAACAGCGACAGAAAAATATAATGAAATTTTTTTTTTCAATTATCAGGATAGGCCACAGCCCTTTCTGATGGGGTATTACATCCAAAAAAAAAAAACATAGCATAGTAAATACAACAACAACAACAACAACAACAACAACATGGTACACAGATACGTGAAATACAATTCGCCACACAGATGCATAAAGTGCAAATATCAGCTTCATGCTAGGATGGTAGTGTTCTTATGACATCGGCGTTTCAATATATTCATTAATTTTTTTTTTTTAAGGCACCATGGAAATACATACACAAAGTCCTCACAATACCTTGATTTTCATTCGTCATTAGTACAGTCACACGAAACTGACATGGATTTGCTTGGTAGGCCTACTTAAATGGAATGTATTCCTGCCGCAGATAACTGAGAGCAGGTCAGAAGAACAAAAAGTGTATTTCGTCATCGTTTGCCTTTTTTACATAGTGCGCATATCAGACCGCTGTCAGAAACTGCTTTATACCATTGACAATGGACTGCTGTATCTAGAGCACCAAATCTGAACTTCGTCATGTAAGCTTACTATTTGATATGTCTGTCGATATCAAGTGAAAGATACATTTCGCAATCATTGGATAATTGAAATGTTCTGCACTATGAAAAACCCACCACTTTCCTTGATATGTTCGTGCTTCAAAACTTGCAAAAACTACTATTTTACATTTTCCACATTCTGGCTCAGCCATACAATCCAACGCCATCTAGAATATTATCTTACAAACATCTGAAGCACACGTGATTTTACCATGTGAATCTAACCAAAATATTTCATAAGGTTTCAGTGATACCTTTAGCCAGTATCTAATGCACCCCACACACACGGATTTATGTGAATGGGATAAAATCCGGTATGTCCATAAACGAAATCATAAGTTGTTTCAATATGGACTTCTGAAAACTTTTTTTTAGGGCATACAGATGAAGTTTTTCAATGTAAACAGCGGCAGCATCCAATCCCCACATTTCGACATCGTAGAGAGCAATGAGTTGCATCTGGGTATCAAACCCTTTTTATGAAACTTTAAGGAAATCATTGTTATCATCATTTTTATAATAATAACAAGTAGTAGTAGTAGTAGTAGTAGTAGTAGTAGTAGTAGTAGTATCATATTATCATCATCATCATATTAGAGAGAGAGATGAGAGAGAGAGAGAGAGAGAGAGAGAGAGAGAGAGAGAGAGAGAGAGAGAGAGAGAGAGAGAGAGAGAGAGATTCTTTTTTTTCACAACGGTAGAAGTATTGGTTTAGTTCAGCATTTTTCATCCATGCCGTTACGATTCTAACTATGCTAGTACTAAATGATACAACGTATGCATCAAGACATGGTACTTAAACAAACAACAACCAACCAACCAAACAAACAACACCACACCACCAGCACCTAGAAGCAAGTACTGACATCAGCAGTGAAATAAGCAAAGGAAAGCAAAGCATGTATTAAAAGTAGCCTGCAACAAAAAGAACAAGTTTAACAACAAGAAAATAGCATATTTAGATGCAACAGTCCTATATGGCATTTGTGAATGAAAAGGGAAAAAAGAAATAACACAAGAGAACCTAAAACAAACAAAAAGTATTACACAATACACACACAAATGTTATCAAATGTAGAAAAATAAAATGAGGGAAAAAACGTCGAAAATAGAAAAAAAAGTTCTCTCTCTCTCTCTCTCTCTCTCTCTCTCTCTCTCTCTCTCTCTCTCTCTCTCTCTCTCTCTCTCTTGCCACACATACACTCAAATGTCTATACAGATGTAACAGTCTTGTTATTGACATAGTAGCGTCTCTTTACAAGTAGCTGAAGTACCTTACATTTCTGATGTGTGTTTGATTACCTGTTATAGAGGTGGGCATTTTAAAGAATACAAACGTAGGTGTTTGCAACTATATGGTGATGCGCTCAACTGGATGAAACAACTGGTGTTGCGGTTCTATATCATAATGTCTCTATGAGACAAACAAGACAAAAAAAAATAAAAATAAAAATAAAATAAAAGCAGGAATAGAAAGAAACACATTAAAAAGTCTGTCTCATGTGCGAAAGTTTCTCCGTCTCTCGCGCTCGCGCGCGCGCGCGCACGCGCGCGCGCACACACACACACACACACACACACACACACACACACACACACACACACACACACATACACAACACATCACACCACACCACACCACACCACAGAGAGAGAGAGAGAGAGAGAGAGAGAGAGAGAGAGAGAGAGAGAGAGAGAGAGAGAGAGAGAGAGAGAGGAAACAATGGATGACAACAAAGAAAGATAAAATTACAGTGCATGTAGTATAACGGAAAAAGACTTAGCGTACGTATAGCTGCGTTGATCAACCTACCTCTTGGATGACTGAGCATAAACTGAAACTAAATGAACTATAATGTGAGGCCCTTCATTCACCAAACAGATACCATTTTCCAAGGACCAAAAGTCATCCACCATCGATGTTGGAATCTTCTGCTGGCCTATCGTTCATTAATTACCAGTGATTCAGTTTCCCCCCTTTTCAAATTTTGTTTGTTTTCTTTCTTCCTTCTTCTTCTCCTTTTCTTTTCTCTTCTGTTCTTTTTCTTTTTTTTCTTCTTCTTCAAGCTTTTTGAGCGTATGTGTATCGGGTGTGTATTCGATCAGAAACGTGGAGGAAATTCGATGTACAGATAACTTCAAATCATTGTCTTTCCCTTTTGCTTGTTGACTTTCTATTGTAAAACGTGGTAAGCTTGTCCTTAAAGAGGGAACCGCGCCATTTAAGTCGCCACACTATCATTATCCTATGATCTTAATTTATTGACAATTGATTTCGGGTGGAAGGCAGAAACACACTTTAACTAGGGGAGAAGAAGAAGGAAAAGACAAAGTCAAGGGGGGGGGGGGGGGGGGGGGATCTCTGATCCAAAATACACATAATAAACACAAAACATGATTAAAATTTTTTTTTAAAAAACATTAAAAAAAAAAAGTAATAAGACACATATAAGTGACAAAGATTCCTTTCCAGACGTTGCAAAAACAAACAAACAAAAAACATGACCACAATGCATCATGCACGCTGTTCTTTCCTTTCCGCTCATCTTTTTTGTCTTCTGTCTTTGTTTTTCTTGTTCTTCTTCTTCTTCTTATCAGTTTTATATCGCCCCTCCCCCTCTTCTTCTTCTTCTTCTTCTTCTTCTTCTCAGTTTTATCCCCCCCCCCCCCCTCTTTTTTTTTTTTTTAAACACCAAAAGGAAAACTTTTAGTATACAGTTATCTCCCTTACACAGCTCTTTTCAAAAGAAGAGATTCTTCACAGAAGATCATTCGCAGCTGATGCAAGATTTGCACGTTTGCTAGAAGTGTGGCGGTTTACCTTCGGAAGTATTAAACCGATCTGCCTGTGGAAAACGTATACATAGCGATCATTTTGCATTTACAGTTTTCATTGTTTTTTCGCGTTTGAATTTCTTGAAATCACGAACAACATGGCAGATGATGAATGGTAAGTTGTGTTACCGGTTTCCTGGCTGTCGTACACAGCTGTGCTGAAATCTCAACATGGCGTCGTCTTGACACACATGTGGATTACGGGTGTTTTTCCTAAAACTTCACTTGGATCGTGGCAAAAATCACTTTAGAATAATGATTAAAAGCTGATGATACCTGTATTTACCAATATTTACTCTCTACATTTGCTGTTCAGTGGTTTACTGAGATATTCGGACTGCTACCACGTACCAGTACGGGACTACGATGCGAAGTACTTGGTCAAGTTACTTAGTTTTAAAGTGTATTTGAGAGAGAGGAGAGAGAGTACATTCAGATTCTCCAAAACAAATTTGAAAAGTTGAGGTTTCATCAGCCACCATGATTAGCTCAGTACTAGATGGGTACTGGTAAACTAAAATTCCTACTTCACTAGCTCTCATCCAGTAGGCTGTAGCTAATCGTGGCTGGCTGATGAAACCTCACAGTCACCTTTTTGTGTTTTGTCATGTAATTTGTTTGTTAATTGGGCAGAATAATATTTTTTCTTTTAAGTTTTGTTTCAATTTCTGCCCTCAGTCACAATTTCTTTTCTTTCCTTTCCCTTTTTTATTATTATTATTTTTTATTTTAACGAGGTTCAGGTTCAGGTTCTGATTTTAATGAGTTGAATTCAACTCTGTATCTCACTTTTTTTTTTTTTTTTTTTTTTGGGGGGGGGGGGGGGGGGGGGGGGGGGAGTCTTGCTAGGTCAGTGAAAAATGAAAGAGTGGATGACTGAGAATCATTTTGTATAAAAGTGACATTGTTAACCAAACTGAACATTTGATGGATTTGTAGACACACAAAGAAGGTACAGTGCTCATTCCTGTGAAATAGAGACTGGGAAGGTTAAGCAAGAGCATATATGCTATATAGCTGTGGTTGCATTAACCTGGCCAGCATATCTTTATTCTTCCATTCCATAACTTTTTTTTTCTGTACAAACTTAAAAAGATTTCATGCTGAATGAAACAGACAAATTATAAGACAAAACAAGGCGTTTCTACCTCTTTGGTCTTCTTCGTGAAGGCAAGACAATGGAAACAAGGAATGAACCATCACTGTCCTCCTAAAATTGAAACGTTTTAAATTGAAATTATTAGGTAAAATGTCCACATCCATTTTGCTTCCAATTTGAGATCTGTGATTGCTCGTTTTTCGTTTTCATTGTCTTGAATGTTGTTTGTCTTGCCCGAAGAAGTCTAAGAAGTAAAATCACGTCCTATTTTGTCTTATAATATATTTATCTCTTTCGTTCAGCGTAATAGTAAGGAAGTAAAAACACATCATATTTGTCTTATAATTTGTAAATCTCTCTTTCGTTCAGCGCAATAGTAAATCTTCTAAGTTGGTTTCTGTTTCTGCCTGCAGTCTTCAAAACATTCAAGACAATGAAAAAGGAAGAAGTCAATCTTTACAGTCTTTTCCATACCAAGAAAATAAGAAGAAAGAAAAAAAGGAAACCCTCCCCCAAAACAAGTACAAGTGCGTGCGCGTACACACACACACACACACACACACACACACACACACACACACACACACACACACATACGAAACATGTCTTTATTTTTAGAGGATGAAGTTGATGTCCAGTCTTAAATGAGCGATCAAAACCTGTAAAGATATATATTTCCATGGGATTACCGTTAATCATACGTTGAACTGGCAAACAGTAGCAACTTTTTCCATAAGACTAATGTCGGTGTAGGTTGCTGCACTCACAAAACAAGCCAGATTTGTGGGCACAGCTATGACATCTGACAAATACTTTCAGACCAGAATATAATATCAATTGAGCATCTTGAACAGAATATACTCAGCGGTTTGCTTGTTGTATATGAATCGGTATGTTGAAATTTTAGTTCTGCTGATTTACAGAATGCCAGTTCTTTCAAAGGCAGTTGTTTTCTCTTAGTAATTATTTCAGTTTGATTCTGCTTTCAGCTCCCATTTGATCTGACCAAAAAGAAAAAGAAGAAGAAGAAGACTCCTTTTGACTTGGACGCTGCACTGAATGAGGATGGTGCCGCGGATGGCTCCCCTTCCACAGCGCCAGAGCCAAAGGCAGAAGAAACACCTGCTCCAGCTGTGGAAGAAGGTAAAAATATTGAGGACTGGTTTGTTTGTACATGTACCTTGAAGAGGGATGGAGAGAGAGGAGTGGGGGATGGGGAATTTTATTGATGAATGGGTAGTGGAAGGTTGATTTAGTCATAAAGAAAGATAATTATTTGCACATCAAAAGAGAGTCCAAAAGAGAAACCAAGAAAGATATTGGGATAAATTCATACACATGCACATCCACCACTGTTAGTAATAATTTGATGCTTGCTGGTAATTCTCTTTATCTGTGTATTAGTAATACTCTGGTATGTGCTACTATTTTCTTTATCTGTGTATAATAATTTGGCACTTGCCTGTAATTTTGTTTTTCTATTGTCTATTTCTTGTAACTTTAGTGGGTTTTTTTTTTTTTTTTTTTTTTTAGAATAAATGAATTGGGCAAATAAAGAAAGTTCTACAGAAGGAAAACAACGCTACCTGTAGTACCATAAGTGCCAGTGGAACAGTAACTTGAAAACCCTTGTTAGAACAGAAAATATTTGATTGCATCCTTCAGGTTCTTCCCTCATAGTCATACTGTTATAATTATATTCTAAGATTCCTTCATTATGAACTGTTTGTAGCAGGCATCTTCCAGATATTCATTCTTTCTATTTTAACATAGCTTCATTGTGGTCTAGCTGGAAGTATGAGTGAAAAAAATACCTTTAAAAGGTTTTCAGGACAGAAAGATGTTTGATTGCATCATTCAGGTACTTCCCTCATATGTTTATGGATTCTATGATTGGGCTCTATATATAGGCAAGATGTGAGATTTCATCAGATTCATTGGCACCTATAAAACTAGCCATGGTGTCACAGTGTTCTAGCTTTTTTTTTTTTTCTGAGTGTTGTGATGAGATTCTGCCAGTGAAAATGAAAGCACTTTCAATCCAGAAACAAAGTAAGTTCAGTACATTCTTTTTTGTCTGCACTAGCACAGTGCTGTGTTTGAAAATACAGTTTTACTCTAGAGGTTAGGCATGTAAATTTTTTTTTTAGTTGTTTCATTGCCAGTAAGTAAGATCAAATTGATTTGAGCAAAACACACACACACACACACACACACACACACACACACACACATGCACACACACACATGCACACACACGCACACGCACACACATGCACACAAAAAATCATTCATTGTTACAGTGTGTCTAAATATGTAATTTGATTGGGTTACATTGTAGAGTGTTCTCGCAGTTCTTTTTGCTCCAATCTTGATGCATTATTGATGGTTTGAGATTGCTATGTAACTGGCATATGTGACTGAAAATTTTCATGTAATTTTTTTTTCTTCTGTGTAAGGTTTTGATATAATTTAAGTGTGAGAAACCATACTGTGACAAGAGTTGTAGATGTAAATTGAAGCGATCTTATGATTAATTTCTCTGACGTTTTTTGATTATAATTATTTTTGAAATGGGCTATGCGTGCATGCGTGCGCGCGCACGCACACACACACACACATACATACACACACTACTATTTGGAAAATGAATATTGGAAATTGCCTAGAAATTTGCTTGATGGTGGTAGTGGTTTGAATTATCCTCAAAAAAAAAAAAAAAAAAGAGTTTCTGAAAGAGATTAACATTTTTCATCTGATCTGAGATTCTACAGAGGAAAGATTTTTAACGAGTTTCTGGTACGCTTTTAGAAGATGTATATTAAAGAAATGTGTGAAGTTTTTTTTTCTTTTTTGTTTTTTTTTGTTTTTTGACCACTTTTGAGTTGATTTTAATGTGGTGACAGCCCTGATATGGCCTTTGGCAGTCGGCTGGGCAATAAGCAACATTACCTTACCTTGCGTATTCAAAAAAAAAAGAGAAAAGCAAAATATTTCTTTTTTTTTTCTAAAGAATTATCCTAATTTTTGTCAGATGATATGTGGGCAGCTTATAGTTATGACCTCTTTTCTGTCACATGCATTTTTAGTTTCAAATGCCTGTTGATGATAGGATTTTCTTGGTAGAACATTGAAGTAAAACTTGACATTGATGTCAGAAAGAATAGTACCTGTTGCAGAAATGTCCCTGGACCTGGACTTTGGTGGGTTGAAAAAGAAGAAAAAGAAGAAGAAGGCTTTTGATATGGAGGATGTGGCTGAGGCTGTACCGGTGAGTGAAAGCCATTTTCTCTTGATAAATCTATGACAAATATTGTACTGTGTACATCGATACATAGCTACTAGCAGTTCCTGATTTTTCAAACTCTCTCTTATAGAATATTTATATGTTATTCAAGTTTTAAAAGAGTTGGGAGATGATATGACATAGATATGGAAACTCTGAAGACGCTGATACAGCGATTTTAGAGATAAATCTGTTGGACTTTTGAGAACAGTTTTACTGGATTTTGTACCCTTGACATCATGCATGATTTAAACCTATCAGTTATATTGTTAGTCCGTTTAGATTTAAGTCCTTTTATCGTAGAGTGACATTGTTTCAGATCCAAGTCAGAGCAAGGTGCATTCAGACCCTTTCATAGAAAAACAAGGGGATAATCTCATCTCCTTCAAGTATTGTCAAGGGTGTGGATGAAAATGAAATTAATAAATGTTTTAAATACCAAAGGATTTGTTTGGTTTGCCATCACAGACACTTTCACTCTTGACGAGTATGACTTTGCAACAATAGACATGTTGGAGGCTTTCAAATGCAGCACACTCTCTTGATACTGGATCCATGCATTTAGTGCAAAGGAGCTGAGGCCAAAATTTTCATCCAGCCAGTGTTTTCGTTTGTTAATGACTCATTAGTTAACAACTTTTGTAGCTTTTGGCAAAGAATACATAGGATCTTGCGAGTCTGATGGGCTTCATTGAATTTTGTTCAAATAGCGAAGCTCCGCAAGGAGTTTTCAGTACATGATGAAACACTAACAATTAATACATCATACTCTTAATGATTTTTCTATTGTGTGAGTTTTAGATCCAGAAGGTGCTGTGCTCCCATATCTGTTTGATCTAAAATGCTTTGTGACAAGCACCTGGGAATCCAGGATACATGCATGTCATACAGAGATCTGCTTTGAAACTTATTACATGATGAAACACTAACAATTATTTCTACTCTTTTTAGTTTTTTTTCCTCTTGTGTGAGTTTTAGTTCCAGAAGGTACTGTACCCCCTTTCTGTTTGATCTAAAATGCTGTGTGACAAGCACCTGGGAATCCAGGATACAAGTATGTCATAGAGAGATCTACTTTGAAGTTTATTTTGTGTGAGAGATTTCACTGATGTTGAACACCTTAGAGATGATCAGTTTTGTAGTTTAATGCCTCTGTGTGGATAACTTCCTGTCATGATATTTGACTGCATGTGTTATGTACAATTTGGGGAGCCTTGAAAGGCGTGCAGCCACGTGCACACACAAACACTTACACATATATACGCATGCACATATATGTGCACACGCATACACACACACGCACACACACACACACACACACACACACACACACACACACACACACACACACACACACACACACACACACACACACACAAAGTGATAAATGCAGAGTTTGTTAACAGCTTACTCAAGTTACTGAAATGATTTTGGACTGTGAAAGGTAGGTCTATTCATGTCTGCATTTAGTTTATGTATTGTCTTATTTCTCTTGAAAATGTGTTTGTAGGCCTCTCAGGATGGAGAATCGGCAGCAACAGAGGGAGGGACACAGGTGTCTCACTAGAGGAAGAGTTTTCTCTTGATCTTACCAAAAAGAAGAAGAAGAAGAAGAGAAGATGGATCGTATCAATGATTTTGAGGAGGAGGAGAATGGCAAAGAGGATCTGGGTAAGTTCCTTGGGCAATAGGTTGTGTATTGTGAAAGGGAAGGGGGAGGGAAGGTAATTAGCCGAGGATAGGGAAGGGGAACTGAATTTTTTTTCTGATTAATGGGTATTAGTTTGTTTCTGAATCCTGTGTGTCTTCTTGACTGTAGTAGAAATGTGACGGAGAACGATAGAGCATCCCTTCCAGAAAAACACCAACCAACACCTTTTTGTCCACTACAAAATTGGTCTGATTTTGGTTCATTTATATATTTTAAATGATTTGTTTGTTTTATTAAGTAAAAATGAAGTGCACAAAGCTGGCAGGGTATGGTCTGGTCTCATCTTACATTGTCACAAGCAGCAGATCATAGAAGGAGATTGAAGCTTTCAAAACTGAAAAACAAAAGAAAACAAAAAAAGAAACAAGAACAGACTTCTAACGTGACCTCAAAACTTAAAAAATTCGGGGAATAGTGAAAATGAAGCTGTTGTAAAGGTACAGGAAAAATTGAAAATCTTTTCTGTGTGTCAGTGAAACTATCTATCACTGACTGACTGTTGGAGATTAACTGCAGAGTTGCGCTGGTTTAGTTATCAAGACAGATTTAAGGGGCACAGACTCAAACGTTGTGCCTTAAAATTTTGTCAGAAAAATATAGTTTTTGTGTTTCTAGTTGCCCAGATGAAAATATTGTGAGTGGTAGAGACTCTAGATACACACTACATGGCAGACATACACCTGCCAAGTGGCTGGGACATGCAAGAGAACACTGGTCATCTTCAAGTGCATTCTTTCATCATCAGTCACAGTCACAGTAAGTAGTCACTCTAGAACTGCTTTGGGTTTTGCTTTGTGCATGCCAGCTTTTGCAGCCTGTCTTGTGGAGTTTTCTGAGCTACATTTCAGTCTATCAGAGGTCTAAGTTTCCAGATTTAACCTTTTCGCGACGCGCCGTGCGATAGTGACGGCAACTCTGTCGACCCGTCATGACGAGCCGTGCACTGGTGACGGCAGCACTGCAGTACTGCCTGGACGTGCCGTGCCTCCGTGACTGCACAACTATAAAAAATTCCCATGCTCTCTCGTCTACCGTCTAGGGGATGCAGCTGCCATAAATATTTAGAACAGGGCTCTAGCCACTGGGAGGGTAAGTTTACATGCACTAGCGATGACCTTTGTGACCTTAGAGCAGTCCGAACAAAGAGACCCGTCTGGCACTGTAAGGCACGTGTGGATTTCCTGCCTCACCAACATATCGGGCAGAAGGAGAATGACATGTGGTTTTAGAACTGGTTCAGTAAAGTAGTTCAGAAAATGAGGGGTAAAGGTGTACACGTTTTTCGAAAAGAATCTGAGCTTCATTTTTATTTGCTCTGTGTATTTTAATAGTTTTGTAAGTCGTATCATCTGAAAAAACGAAAACAGTGAAAAGTGTGTACTGTGTGCAATGATTTAAATGCCTTAAAAAAAAAAAGAATTCACTTGGATTACACATTGAATACCTCGGGCTTTCTCTGCATCTGTTCAAAGTAAGAGCGAAGTTTTATGCCCCTTTTCTTCATCATTTGCTGTTGTCATACTACAAACTAGTAAACTTGATGTGTTCTCCTACATTTTACTTATGTTGTTTCCGTAACAAAAGCATTGCTATTTTACCAAAAATGTATTTTAATTCTATGCTCATTACAAAGTTCGCACTTTACCCTTTCCATTGATATATAACAATTGCTTGTTAGGTTTATATTAGGACACGTAAAACTTCCTTTTAAAAAGTGCGAAAAAATCGCACGTCTGCAATGGTTGTAAGCACGTGCGGTGCTCAGCGCGCTGCATGCAGGGAAGCGGCGTTGCTCTGCCGCGCTCGCTTGGAAAGTATTAAGAATCCATTTGGCTTCTTGGTCTGGGTAGCTAAATCTCGGCACTGGGTGAACTGCCTTAACTGGGTGTACCTTTTGTCATATGTTCTATGACTGGAAAAGTTGTAGGGTGCTAGTGTGAACAAGAGGACTGTTGCTGCTGTCAACAAGTATATCACAGTGTTTTGATTGCCAGTGAAGGAATCTTGATGCTAATTATCTGCTGCTGTACAAGCATTCTGGGGCATGTTGGGTATTTTCATGTGTTGGAACCGACCAAACATGCATGGAACACAAAGGATCTTCTTCCAGTGTGGACAAATATTGACTTGGGAGATCAGAAACATTGTGCTGTAGAGTTTAACTACTAGGTGATGACTGGGAAAGAACCTACCATCACAACTCTCCACTCCTACCCCTAAGATTATGTACAATGTTCTGGGCTAAGATTATGTACAATGTTCTGGTCATTTGGCTGTCCCATCCAGTATGTCATATTTCATGTGAATGGGTGCTATTATGTGGAGCTGAGATTTCATCAGAAAAGTTGAGTATTCGATCTGATTTCCTGAGCTTGAAGGAAATGTAGGATTACATGTAGTTAGGGAAGACTGGTCAGGTTCAGATTGATTTGATGATAACATGGTAAGGTGATTCTGTTCTTGTCTTCCAGATGACATTGGTGGGGATATCCCGGATGGGCCTGGCAGTAGAACTTGGGGATTCTCAGACAGAGACTATACTTATGATGAGGTGAGTAGTGTTCATATGGTTTACTTGCTCCTCCTTGCCCCATCCCCTTGTCTACTTCACCCCATAACTATCATCCCTGCTTCTTTGTTGGAGGCGAAGGAGTGCGTGTTTATGTTTTTATCAAGAAAATGTATATAATCTATGACAATTCTTTCTGTTCATAGTGAGTAAATGTCCTTCAGTATTTTCATATGTTTTTTCTGCTTTATATGAAAAAATGTGAACAGGTTTATGAGAAAACAGCTCTTATTTTTGTTTTTGTGTGAAAGTGCTTTTGAAAATATTAACCTCTTAAAGGTGTTGAAATAACAAAAACATTAATCTTTCCATCAATTTTTGATTAGGTCAGTATCTGTGTTACAGTATATAAAATCTTGTAATCAATTTACATTTTGATTTTCTCTTTGGCTTAGGTGGCCAAGTGGTAAAGGGTGTGGGATTCTTTTTCCAAGGTCCGGGGTTTGATTTGTACCTAAAATAATCATACTGAAAGAGATTTTCTCTTAAGAATTAACATTTGTGCAGACTCCAGTCCCTTCCCAAGTGTGTGCATGTAAACAGATGCATGAAAAATCTAGTATGCATGTTAAATCCCATTTCACATACCAGAGAAAAGTAGGCCATTGTGTTGGTGAGATGGAGGACATGCCCTTCGGTGTCCTGTTCAAACTTCATACCCAAAGAAATACAGCTATGTTAATTGGTGGATTAAAAACTGTCACATTCAGAAAAATCTCACCAGTGTTCTAGCGGAAGGAAAAGAGAGAGAATTTTCACAAGATTTTGCTTTGGTATAGAAGACCTTTAAAAATAAACATTATCAACCAGTTGCCAACCCTGTCTCCACCCCCTGCCCACACTTATACAGGACAGCGTAGTTCTGGGACATGTCTGACAGGAACACTGTATTATGTCTGATGGGTGCCTGCCTTGCTAGTTAATGGGCCAGTCATACATATGTCTGGATATGTATTAACAGAACTAGGGATTTTAGGAATCTGTTTCTTTCAGGCGGCGAAGATGTGTTTGAAGGGTTACACCTTGAAGGTCTGATTCCAGATGTCATTTGACAAAGTTATGATAAACTTGATATTGATAATTAGGAGCAGTCCAAGGTTGATATGCTCAGTTCATTTAGTATTTCAAATTTGAACAAAGATTGCTTTGTCAGAGGTGCGCTCATCTCTTGCTAAAAAAAGTGATGCAGTTAATGTTTAACAACAGAGATGATTTGAATGATTTCAGATTGCATATTTAATGTTGTTTAACCATTTCATGAGGATCTCGGTGCTGATAATTGGACCCAGTGTGGCTGTGATCTTGAGTGTGCCCTGCGTATGCGATATAGCGTGCACCTTCACTTGGAAAATTATTTTTGAGTGACCTTTCCTGAGAAAGAAATGGTGAATAAAAAAAAAAAAAAAAACTGGATGAATGCTGTATTTGATATTGTGATTAAGAATACATGGATAAAATCAGCAAATCAGTTTGAAAAAAATTGTGTGAAGTCATATTTATCAGTATGATACATTCTTCATTATAACATGGACATATTAAACATTACAAGCATTTGCATCATCTTGTAGTACAGTCATGTTACAAAAACGATGTTTTAAGATATCTCTCCCCAGTCTAACCCACTTTTCAGCAGGTGCACTCTGGTAGATCCCAGTGAGCCTGAAACTAAGGAAAGAAAACTAGTGTCATCGTGGTCAGTTTGATACATGACTCAGGCCCCTTAAACGTCCATATTATCTTACAATGTTAGAAACAATTTCATCTTGTGTGAATCCCAGCTGTCATGCAAGCAATGATGAATATGTTCTTACCGAGTGTGGAGCTTCACAGTGAGTTTCAAGTGCATGTGTGATGTTAACAGCTGCTGACCCGAGTGTTTGACATCATGCGGGAGAAGAACCCTGAGATGATTGCTGGAGACAAGAAGCGTTTTGTCATGAGCGTTTGTCATGAGACCACCCCAGGTGCTGCGTGTGGGCACCAGGAAAACCTCTTTTGCCAACTTCGCCGACATCTGCAGGCTGTAAGTTAACTGGTTGACACTACACCGGGTTCTTGACCTTGAAACTCTTGATTTTTGGGCTGTTGCCTAGGACATGCCAATTAAAAAGATATCCTTATTTAGGAAACCACCTTAAAAGGATAGCGTTTTTGGTTATGGCACACTAATTTTAAAGGAGGATCATAGATAAGTTTTCTTTGGAAGTATAAGACACTAGAAAGGAATTTGATTAGGATCTGTTTGAAAGTGGATTACCTTCTGCAAAAGCCTTGGGAGGTAAGACAGACACTGAAATTCAAAAAGTATTTTAGGAATTTATTCTTAAGATGGTTTAACGGTCCCATTTTGTGTGTGTGTGTGTGTGTATTTCTTTTACAGTTTGATATATTTATTTTTGGTTCTCATGTCTGCTTGAGAGTATTTTACATTTTCAAATTCTGTCCTGATGTAGGATATTTGAAGCCAAATTCTGAAAATGTTGAAGGAATGAATAAGTATGGAAAGGAAGAAAAGAATGAGCAGATACGTAAATTAATTGAATTATTTTTTACATGTAATTGATTCAAGTAAAAAGAAGGTAATGGTGTCCAAGGACATGAGTTTTTACAGTTTATGTGTGTGTGTGTATGTTGAGTTTTTACAGGTTATGGGTGTGTGTGTGTGTGTGTGTGTGTAGAAGATCATCTTGTTCATGATAGGTTCAGCTTAATGTCATCAGTATTCACTGTCAACTTTTTTGTGCTTATACTTTAATATCATTTAATAACCTACAAACACTGGTCAACATCTCAAAAAGGCAGAACGTAAATGCTTATCCGTGGTAGCATAGTTTTTCAGGTTATATCAACTACGATATGTAATGCGTTCAGCAGAAATGATTTTATAGTGTTATCCAATCATAAGTACTTGAATGTGATCAGAGCAGGAGAAGGACCAGGTATTTTGTCAGATGTTCAAGGTTTAAGGCCTGGCTTTGTTTTGCATACTCTTGATACACCTTGTTTCTTTCAGGGGAAGAAAAGTCTAGGTAGAGTAAGCAATATCAACATCAGGGAATTTGTATTCTGAATCTGCTCGTGTTCTGAAGGGGTACATCTTTTGAACATTTTCTTGGAGGAGTTGATACATTTGCATGCAGTTATGAGTGCTGTTTTACTCATCAGGGGAAAAATCTTGATAGATTAAAAAAATGTCAGTATCTGGGAATGTATGTTCTGGGTTTGTAAATTGTGTTCTTGCTTGTTAGACTAAACTTTTGAACATTTTTTTGGATAGACTTGATGATATGTAAGTTTTTGTGTTGTTGGCAACAGGCGAGTGCAGCAACATAGCATGACAAGTTGTGAAAGTGAGAAATGGAATAAATCATTTTGTTTATAGGCTCATTATTGAATCTGTTTCACAGCTAATGCCCATAATCTTCTTTTTCTGTCCTCCCATTCCTGCATCTCTCTCATTCTTCTGCCTCACCCCACACTGGTTAACAGTGTGCTGTATTTTTTTTTCTTTTTGGTTTTGGCATGCCTGCTGTTGCTGATTAGGAATTACATTTTGGGTCCTGGGATCCTCTTCTTCTGTTTTATTTTCTGAGTAGTGATTTACAGGCATGTCATCATAGGTGTTTGTCACCTGGGTTTCAGATTGCATCGTCAGCCAAAGCACGTGCTTGCCTTCCTTCTTGCTGAGTTGGGTACAAGGTGAGTCCATTTTTGCTTTGTGTTGTTTCACAGAGGTTTCTCCTTTGTCAGAAATCGAGCTTATGTGTGTGTTGTTTTTTTGCTGAATTGTTTGAATTAAAAAAAAAAAAAAATGCTGTCTTGTTCCCATAGATATTCAAAATGCAAACAATTCTAAAAATATCTGGGTATCCCATGCTTTGGATGGATATTTGGCTGGATGGGTTCCAGCAGATCTGTGGTATAGGACTTTAAAGTCATGACCCTTTCGCTGCCAAGTGTGAGTGCAGTCTGACTAGATGTCATGGGATTTGTTTGGCTTTATTCACTCACAGTGTTCATTTCCTTATATCTCGGTGTATAGCCCTCATGATTTGCCCCATTACTGTCTAAACATTGTTGCTGGCTCCTGAACAGGCTTGAATTATTTATCCTCGCATTTAAATCCAGAAACATTAATAATGATTATTTCAGTGATCACCTACTGTTACTAAATGTTCATACATATAAGTATCTCTTGTTGAGGATTAAATGTTTAGGTTCTAACACCATCTTTTTCAATTATGTTTTTCCTACTACTTCTTACTGACCTACCACCATCCTCGTATCCCCCATTTTTGCTTTTTAAAATCTTTGCACTTGTTCCTTCCCACCCCCATGAATTTGTTCAGAGCACAAACACTCATACACACGTTAACATTCAACCATGATGTATTTATCTTTTTCCCTCTGTGTATGTATATTTGTACATGTACATGTATGCATACTTACATATTGTTAGTTCTTCCCTTCAACTTGTAACAAAACGGTGCCCTGATAAAGTCCTTTGTGTCGTTGGGTTACAAATAACATAAATGTAAGCATACAGATAAAAAGTATCAGGGCTGAAGGAGTGTACATCCACAAAAGAATGTTGAGGAAATGAAACAACCCTTGACTGGAGTAGAAAAAAACATTAACTCATTTCTGTGGGCTTGTGTTATAAGGGTCTTTAATTGTTTAAAAAAAAATAACAGATAAAAACAAACAAAAGATGTTACCCCAGAATTCCACTGATCATGAAGGAAGAGAGGAGGAGAGGGAAATGGAACAGAATACAGTGATGAATAGATATTTTTTGTAACTGCCAAGAGTTAACATTTCAAAATACTGATACAGATGAATGTTTGAAAATGAATTCATTCAGAACTGATTTAATTTGGGAACCATTAGTTTCAATATTTGGTACATGTTCTCTCTCTCTGTTTCTCTCTCTCACAGGCACGTGTGCACACTGGCACACAGCACACATTTCTGTCATTTGGGTGGTGTGTATGTGCATATTAGACTTATACAGACGGCATTTCTTCCAGTTTCATGTAATTGTACACTTGACATTTTTGTTCTCATTTGATTGAAAACTCCCCAGATTCAGGTACACAATAAGAGATGAGAGTATGGTACTATTTGATAATACCCCAGATTTGAATGTACTTTTTTTTTTTTGTGCAGTGGTTCCGTGGACGGCAACAACCAGCTGTTGATCCGTGGCAAATATACACACAGAAACAGATTGAAAACGTTCTTAGGAGATATATCAGTAAGTAATGACAAAGACATTGAGTAAATGAGCGACTTGTAGAATATGTCCAATGTGTTGTGTGATGCAGTGAACAGACTGACTGACTAAGCATGTTGAGCTATAGTGCTGGCACTCCCAAATGTCATATCACCATGATGTGCAGCATTCAGGATGGTAGTGTAGGTGCTTAAATGCATATTATAAAAAGTATTGACAAGTTATGGTATACTGAAAGGGTATGAACTTGTAAAGACTAGGATGTTTTAATTTCTTCTACTCTTAATTTAACCCTCTTCAGTATCACTTATCTGAGCTTAGTTACGCTGAAAATCATCAGCAGGTAAGTAACTCCGTAATTTGAACATGGTTACCAATTGAAAAATTAATTTGAAAGAGAGGAAAGGAAATAATGAAATGAAAATAATTTTGTAAAATTCCTACGAATATATATGTTGCTATCGTAAGTTTGAAGAATGTCACATGAGCCATTTACTGGGGAAAAAAAAAAAAAATCTTGTTCAGAACTTTCTTCCAAATTGTTGTTCATCATACCTGGAACCTCATCCCAGTCGAAATCAAGGTCACTCTAAGCTTCATTACCCAGCACTTTCACTACGTCTTATGCCTAAATCCTACAAAACACAGTATCTCCATCACTAAATCTCATTATAGAATGGCAGAAATCAAGGTTAGCCATGGTGAAAAACAGCATTTCGACCTCAAAACTTAAAAAATTCGTAACTCGAGAACCACGGCACTTATCGACTCGCGTTTTTTTTGCAAATGGAAGTAAATGGCTACAGGGAGAATGAAGTACGTTCTCACGAGACTTCCTTTTCTACGAAAAACATGGCGGCGCGCCATTGTTGCCACGTGTTTTACTGGGCGCTGGCAGGCGCTCAGCGTTTTGGCTGTGTGATTTCTGGTCGGGCGCTAGTGGGCGCCCGCTTGTCAAGAGAGTTAATCCTCTACCAATCTCATGACTGTGCTACATGACTATGAGAATACCGTGCCAAGTGAGGTAACTCTGTAACACAGACCATAAAGAATTCTCCATGAAAAATTTCTTTTTCATTCATTAATTGCATGGATTTGAGTAGAAAATTCCAAAAGACATCACTCCATCCAAAACGGCCTTTTTTCTTATATTACACGAGGGGGAAAAAAAAAAAAAAAACGAACAGACTAATTGGACAATGGGCGCCGCCATGTTTTTCGTAGAAAAGGAAGTCTCGTGAGAACGTGACTTCCTTCTTCCTGTAGCCATTTACTTCCATTTGCCAAAAAAAAACACAAGTCGATACGTGCCGTGGTTCTCGAGTTACGAATTTTTTAAGTGTTCTCTGCTCTGAAACCATTTTTGCCTGAATTCTCTGAACCTACAGAATGTCATGGATTAGCACATAGTGATTTTCCAAGTCCGAAGTACTGAAATTCAGGAACTAAACGGTCATTCTAAATTCTCTGCAGTCTAAATGATTAACATTCATTGGAAGGAAAAAAAAAACCACACCTGAACTTCAAGAATTTGGTCAAACTGAAAGCATCACACACACGAAAATTTGCCTTCTAACTTGGGGGGGGGGGGGGGGGGGGGGGGGGGGGGGGGGGGGGGGGGGGGAGAAACAAGAACAGGAATGAAGATTAATGAATACTGGACTTGAAATTGTGATAAAAATTCAGCAAAACATGTGTCTTTGCACAAGCGCACTGAGCAAGTCGACACACGCACACACATACAGTGGTGATGATGTACCCCTTGCCCGTCTCCTGTTTGCTTTTTGACATATGAGGCAGTTTTTATTTCAGCCAGAGTTTATGTTCACCTGTTTCTGCTTGCTTTTGTGCAGCAAAAGGATTTATTTCTTGCTCAAAGTCTGCCAAAATTTCTCTGAAATCAAAAGACTTGCATATAAAGTGACCTGATTTCCTGTTTGTCAAAACAAGCTAAAGTTTGTTGGTGCTTCACTTCTTGTAGCCTATCACTCCAGTTAATAGTTCAAGAATCTCTAGCAGCTTTTGTTTTTCAAATTTTCCTTTTAAAGGAGGGTTGGGGGCCTGAACCCAGAAGCAATGGGCAATTCGACATGTCATCATCACTGGAATCACTATTGATTCCGGCCTCAAAGTCTGTCAGCAGTTGATCTTTGTTATAACTTCATCAAGATCAAAGTCAGAATTGTCTTGCTTCAGAATTTCTTCAAGAGTGCAGCCCTGAGATACACTCTCTTCATCACTATCATATCAGAAAATAGATTCTAGACCTTGCATGGTTTCCTGGTCCCCCATTTTCCCTGGAAAATCTTCGTGGGAAAAAAAGCAAAAAGCTGAACTTTGAAATTTCACAGCAGCAAAACTATTCCACCAAAACTCTAGCACACAAAAAACAAAATGGCATCCAGAAACAGTCATATCAGAAAACTCTTCTGTCGCAATTGCATTGCATTGTAGGAAACATGATAGTGAAAGTCACTCTAGTATTCTGCAGTTGATCTTGGTCAATCCAGTATTGAAAAAGAGGAAACCTTGCGATAGATCTCGGTCAATTAGGTAAGCTGTGGGTTAATTTCAAGAAATGAAATTGGTTGTTGAAATTAGTTTAAGAGCATTTAAAATGCTTGTATTCAAATATGGAGGTAGAAGATCTCTTTACTAATTCATTTACGAGTTAAAAAAAAAAAGTGAGGGGAATGGTGTTTCGCTACTTGTCAAATATGATATCAGTTCTTTTTTTCATCAGACTTCGTCACTTTTCACATGACTTTATATGACACACAACTAATCACAGCATCTCATTTTGGGATGTGTTGTCTGTATCACTGTCAGAGGAATAATGCTGTGTTCTTGTGTCATTTCAGAGGAGTACGTCACCTGCCATACCTGCCGGTCCAGAGACACCATTCTGCAGAAGGACACTCGTCTTTTCTTTTTGCAGTGCGAGACATGTGGCTCTCGGTGTTCTGTCGCCTCCATCAAAACCGGTTTCCAGGCTGTCACAGGCAAGCGTGCTGCCATTCGAGCCAAAACGGCCTAAACCACATCACGCCCGCCATAGCCTCTTTTTGTTGTGGATTGTAAGCAGCTGTTCAGTGTTGGCCTCTGTGAAGGAGGCTGTCTCTTCATTAGGTAATCTTTCCTTGTGCATCATTGCCCATCTTTATTCTGTTGGCAAGATCTGGTGTAGTTAGATCTTTTTAATGTTTTTTTTTTCTTTTTCTTTTTTTTTTTTTTCCTCAATATAAAATCATTATGCTCTCAGTTTACTTTTGAAGTTCTATTCAATATTAGCAACAGTTTCAAGTGGTCAAGTCATTGAGTTTTGTTCATCTGTTAGCAAAATATGTCATTTTAGTCATTACTTCCAGCTTCAATGCATTTCCACATTCTGTATGAAGAGATGGCGGCAAACTTTGTTGCACTGCAAACAGCAGGTGTTTGCCTGTGCGTCCTCTGTTTGTTTTTTGAGAATGTGTTGCTGGGTGCCTGCTTTGTCGTTTTATAATCCCGAGGAAAGGAAGAATGCACAGTGTGAGATGAAGAAAGTTCATTTTAAGCTTTCCTATGACTGTGTTGGCATTACGTGAAAAAAATGTGTGAGGGTGAATGTAATGGCTGTATGCACTGGAAGTATGTATACTGATTAATGTTGTCTATGCTGGGAGGATAGATGAGAGGCAAGGTGATAGCAGATTTTCATTTCCAACCTGACCTGGAAGATGTTTCGATAACTTTCAGCAGTCTTATTGTGTAAGTTGGCTTCATTTATATCTGCTGTCCGTGCAGCTTTGCTTAGGACTATCGTAATACAATGTTGCAGCCTGTCTTAATCATACATCTATTTTTTTTTTTTCTGCATTTGCGGAAGGAAAGCATCTGTTTAGACCTGTGTGAAATTCATTAAATTATGTATGGGTAACAAGTTTCCTTTTGTTTAACAAGTCAGTGTTACATTTGCGGAGATTTTTAACCAGATGTACAGGATAGGAATGAAATCTTGTGAATTATATTTTGTTCACTGTTGGTTAGTGGGAGTATCAGATGACTTAGAGCTGTTATCTTTGATATGGTAAATTCAGTATATCCATGCAAGATTTTGGTAATGAAAATTTCAAAATGTAAAAAAAAAAAAACGTAGTACTGTTTGGTTTTTTTGGAAACAACATAGATGTAGGGAGCTTATGGATTTAGTTTTAGCAGCATAATAATATGAATTAGCTCAGATTCATCTATTTTGATTTAGTCACCGATAATTGGTATTTTGTTTTGGACAAATAATGGATACGGCGGGTTGTACAGACAGCATTTTGGGACAAGTGATCTGTGTACCTGTAGTCATTTTGACGAGTGTGGTCCGACTGGATTAATGTGTGGTGTGCATGTGGCCATTCTTCACTAGGCGGTGACCGTGTAACAAATGTGATTTGCTGCACTACACTGTGATGCCACCGTCTAAATAAAATGAATGAAATATAATTTTAATGTGGTCTTTCTTCTGTGCAAATGTGGTAATAGTGCGTAGGGAACAATACTTTTTGTTGTCATAAGAGCATTTTGGTTTAACACCGTAACTGGACTACAGACTTTAGTGCTCACATACACACACATACATCTATACATTCTCCATGTGTACACATCTAAAATTTCCAATAAATTGTACAGTCCATACATACAAAATGTACACAAAATGAAAAAGCATCAAGAAATTAACTGAGCACTCGTTTTCCCTGAAATTTTGTCCAAAAAAAGGGGCTGTTGGCTGTACTGTGTTGTGCAGGATTCAAGTGCATTTTACCCTGTGCAGTGAAGTGCTAGCACCATATGCTGCATGTGTAATGGTGTACGTGTGAAAAAGTGTATGTGTATGTGTGTGTAATCCATCTCACAATAGCCGTTGGTGTGTCAAGACGAATGCATCTTATCTGTGAATGATGGAAACAACATTAATGTTTTGGTGATTGGAATGACTAAAGAAGTTTGTGAAGACCAAGCTGTGTCTTTTTAATGTCAAAAAGTTTAGACAGTGTAGACAGCATATAAACTCAAAAGTGTTTTCCAAATGAGGATATGTGCATGTCAGTGGATGTTCTTCATGCATCACTCAGCATGTTTAATGGAGCTCACAGAAAGCAGTTTGTGGGTTTGATGGGCTGATCAGTGCCGTTAGCATTGGCAGGGTCTGTTGGCTACATTGCAAGCGCAGACCTGCCAACCATTATGCATTTCGCGTAATTTATTACGCCAAGTGATGAATCTTACGCCCTTGCGCATTTAGCCAAAAATTACGCGTTGAAAGTTTAAAAAAAAAAAAAAAAAAAAAAATGAACCGAAAAAATCGGCTTATGTAGACACGCACAGCGCCGTGCGTATAACCAGTAATCTTCAAGAAGCAGTTAATGGTCAAGCGCAGTTCGTTTTCCGGTACCATTCAGCGAAGTTGGCGTCCTTTTGAAGTTTGAAGTTCGAAAATGTTACCATGGAGCAGAAAGTTTGGGACCTTTTGAAAAAAGAAAAAACGTCAAAAGTCGAAAAGAATACTGGAAAAGTTCCCTAACGACCTTGCAAAAGGTGCAAATTGTGCAAGGTGTACCACTTGCGAGTCCGACTTCACAATTTCCCATGGTGGATGTGAAGCGTCACTTGAGTCACGCAAGCAAATCGATTCCTCTAACGTGCCGAATTCTTCCAGCATCACACAGTTTTTTCCGACTGTAGACACCTCAAAAGAGGATGAAATGAGGAAAAGGGTAATTTCGGGCTGAAGCATTGGTGGCCGGATTTTTTGTCGAGTACATCATCGCTCTTAGCGCAGCCGACCCATGCATCCCAGCTTTTTAAAGAAGCGTTCTTAGATTCGCAGATCGCCAAACAGTTCAAGAGCGGTCGAACAAAGACAACACCCATTGTGAAGACCCTTGCCATGGGGGACTGCAGAATGGATTTGTTTGTGTTGGGGACTGATGAAGTCGGGGGGGGGGGGGGGACAAGTTCTTTCCTGGGGTGGTGTGCGAGACTTACAAAATCGCCTCTGAGCTGATCAGATAGCCAACTCCACATGCACAGAGTCAGCAACAGGGGGAGAACATTTTTGAGGTTGTTTTTGGCGCACTATCAAGCCTTGGTGTGCCATGGCAGAACTGTCTGTCCTTGGTTTGTGATAATACAAATGTGATGACTGGCAAGAACAAAGGTGTCATTGCAAATGTTCGCATGTGTGTTTCCGTGTATTTTACATTTTTATAATTTGTAAAGATTTCTTGTGACACTTAAAAGAAAAGGTTGTTTGAGAAAAGTACAGTTCACATAAATTGTGTGAACAATTTCATCACATCGTGTTTGTTTGAAAAAAGTGTCACGCTTGATTACTCTTAGCTCTCTGAAATTACACATTTCTGCCTCACAGAGCTTCAATTCTTACTCATTGGTCTCTTAGGGGGTTGGCAGGTCTGCAAGGGGATAGTTGAAAGATTAGAGTAGCCTGTAGGATTCTTTTGGGGTTATCTTCCCTCACCAATACTGCTGGCAATGTCAATTGGTATTGCTTTACAGATCCAGAGTAGATAACCCGCCTGACTGCTTCCCTTCCGAAATGGCGGCTGAGTCACTCATATGCTGAAGTTTTACACACACGAGTATTTGAATTCAAACATGCAGAGAAATAAAAAGCACTGAATGCACATGCAAAGCAGAAGCACATACAATCATAAAGTCGGCTGAATGTGAAAAACCGCTGCCCGAGTGAGAAGGTATGAGTAGGTATTCTGTACAGCCAGGATCGATGACTACATGTATGTCAGCTGAGTCAAATTAAAATTTCCACATACATATCTTTGTTAACGCTAAAGCATTATCTTCCTACCGCTTACATCTGACCGCTGCCAAAGTTTTATTCTGTATTAATGTTGCAATTAAATTTCAGGTATGCGACTCATTCATGAGTCACTGCACAAAGCAGTGTCAGGTTGCGAATGAACTAACAGTGGCTATTGTGGCTGGCTACGTGTGGGAGTGGGATCTTCTCTTCCTAAAAAAACTGGTTAACTCAAAAACGAGTAGGTCACCAGTGTGCATCTTAAAAAACAAAACAAAATAAAGTGCAATTCAGCCTGCTGCCCCTGGAGCAAAATTTGGCAACAAGGGGTCACACACAATATTAAAAAGTTTAAAGCAATGGCCAGGTTCAGGCCGAGGTAACCATAAAATATCTGGGGAAATTAGAATGGAAAAATCAGTCAATATGCAGATCTCGAGACTCGTATCAATTTGATTTTTAAATTAGACTGCATTTGTGGCAATCTTGATGGGCACCGGGCAGTGAGTTCCACAGTTTTACAGAACTAGGATAAAAATGAATGTAAATGGCTGTCAATATTTGATGCAGGTATGGCATAAGATTGACCGCCACTCCTGGTGCTACTTTTGTTCAATTCTAGTTGTTCCATTGGGATGTTAATTAGTTTAGCTCTGCGTTTGAAGAAGGTATTAAGTTTGATGAAAGCTTTTCTCTGTTCTAAGGGTTTCCATTCTAATTTCCTCATGTTCTTCCTAGTATTCTCTTTCACAAAGGATGTCTGAACATTGTCTCAATACAGTAAATATCTGGCTGAAGGCAGCCTTAGCCTGTTCATTTGGAAAACTTTGCATAGGATTATTATTTACTAATTTAGCTATAATTCATTGACAATGACAGTTGAATGTTTTTCTGACATATATGAATTGGGTATCTCATTTTGAATATGTCAAGAATCTGCCCTAAATCAGTAAACTATAAATCGGAATAGTGGTGTATTAGAGTAAATGTACTAAAAAGGTAATGGTCACCAGACTACTGGAGGGACACACTGCCTTCAGCCTTATCTACCTGTTGTGTACAAACAATGACAGAGACAAATGACCCCTCAGACATCCCATCACTGAATCCATACAGCCTTTTGTCAGGGGTTTGTGTGATGATGCTGACTTGCCAACTGGACTGTTCTATTCCCTTTAACTGCACTGCTTCCTTAACAGTGGTTTCCACTTAAACACACACCTGCTTGTGAAAAAGCATCAGGTTCCGTGTTTCACAGGGTCCCTACACAACAAAAAAAGAGAAAAAAGGATTTGTAGTACATAGCATAGCAACAAAGATGGAATAGCTTTGTAAAATTTTAAAGATACCAGGCATAGAATCGTTTTTTCACATATCTGGAAGACGAGGTGAGGGAATAGCATCTGCATCTTCTCTAATGGGAAGTTCCATTGCGCATACTGAATTGCCACTGAAGGCAGTCACCTCTTCCTGTTGGTTTGATTGGCTCTGCGTATGCCTTCTGTTCATGGATTTGGCTGGCTTTTCGCCACACTTAACAGGTGGTGTCAAATTATCAAGTTTGAAGCTCATGCGTGGTGCATGGCTTGCGAGCAAAAGCCTATGTGCGGACAGTAGGTGGACCTCTCTGAGTAGAGGATATTGAGAACCTGACTTATGTGGTAACTTGAGAGGGCAGCTCTGCCAGCTGAACAATTCTCTCGTCTGTGAGAGCTTATTTATCAGTGCGAGCAATCAAGTACCTGAAAAAGATGACTAATGCGAAAAAAAGGGAAAACTTTTTCACCTTTACCCACACCTTTTTTGCATATGTAAAACGTTAGTTTCCTCCCCATTGACAAAGGCTACAGCAGCACTCTTTATATGAATATTTGTTTGTGCATATTTTTTTTAAACATGTACAAGTAACACAGGGTGCCTGTGGTAAAATGGTTGGAGTGTAAGAGGTTTGCCTGTGGAGCTGACAGTTCTGAGTTCGAACCGTTCCTGGGGGTACAGACAGTAATAATACCAAACTGACTGCAAGGCCACAGTCTGCTGTATAAAAACTGCAATTTGTAACTGTGCACACATGAACATTTCTGAAACAAAACACATGAAAAGTTGAATCAAAATTCAACAAATGCACATAATATGAAAACTGAAAAAGAGAACTAATGACGAGCTAATTAATCTTCCTGTGACATCACCCTTTTAAAACACATTGATGATGAAGAAAGTAAGACATCACAGTTCACTTGCCGATCACATTATTACACACAAGTTGTTATAAAAACTCAATAATCATGAAATGGTGAATCTCCACAATACCTGTTGGTTTAACATGGCCCATGGATGATGTCTGTTCACAATTTCATACAAGGCTTTTTATGGAATGACGCTTATGCGTGCATTTATATCAAGTTTCACTGTCAACAATATCACATGGCTTGCGGGAATTTTTCAATCGTAGTTATTCACAATGGAAAAATCTGCAATAAGATCAATATCACAGGTAAAACTGTGTTGCAATCATAAGGCAGCTTTTTCAATCAGAATTATTGAAAACCTGTGAGAGCTTATTTATCAGTGTGATCAAACAGTAGATAAAAAGTTCGTGTTCAAAGCATCAGGCAAATTTTTTTTTGTTTTTTTTTGTTTTTTTTTTGTTTTTTTTGCTGTCCCAACCTTTGCCCACCTCAGACAAAGGCTACACGCCGCTCATTCCGTTTTTATGTCCATTTGTTTGCCGGTCAAACTTTTTTTAAACAAACAAGTAACACAGAGGTGCCCCATGGTAAAATGGTTAAGAGTGTAAGAGGTTTGCCTGTTTGGAGCCCCGGCACCGGCAATCCACAGGGAGCAGTCAATGGTAAAGTCGTCAAGAGGCAACCCACCGGAGGAGACACTGTGGACTGTTGCCGAGTCACTTCAGTGGTGTTCAGTGGCGCCTGTTCTGATCAACATACGCAGGAAACACCTACTAAGCCACCTACTGACGACAAAAATTTGCTTAGTCGCGGAGCCGGCGTGAGTGAGCTCTCCCTCCTAGGGCAAAACCACGTCCGTTCCACCGACAGCCAACCATGGACTCGCCGATACCGGTGACTCCGACGGAACCAAACCAAGGCCACAGACGTGGAGAGGACATCGAAACTGAGGTCACCATGAGAGCAGGGCATGAAGGGCCACAGAATTTGAGACTTTTTTTTTATGCTGATCGAGTTATTAATGAGGACTGATTATGTCCATTTCGGTCTGAGACTACATGACAGGGCTGTACTCTACGCTTCCTTTCATAATATATCCCGGCGTCAACCAGGCCCGAGAGATACAGACACCTGCAGTGTGTTGGTCAGGAAATTTGAGAGCAACACTCTCAGAAACGCACAAACTCGACTTGTGGTCCCAGTCTTCCCAACTGAGTCCGCAGCAACTCAAACTCTGGGTAGGAGCCGGTCGGGGCAGAAAAAACCCACATGACTTCTGATGGGATTCGAACCCACGACCTCCCAGCCGGGAGTCCGCGACGCTAACCACTTCGCCACGGCGGCTCAAAGCATCAGCCTAAATTTTAGTTTTATTTGTTAGTTTTTTGTTTGTTTTGTTTCTGCTGTACATCTCTTTCTGCCCCAGTCCGGGCACATTCTCCCCTTCTCCCGTTTTGGTCACATCATGATCAGCTACAACTGGGTACTAGACAATGGGTAAACCATTGCTTCAAACCCAGGATAATTTAATACGCTCATCACAATGGAAATCCGTATCACAGACGAAGCCTTTTCATGGTCTTTTTTGGGTGTGTTTTACACCGTAAGGACCGAAAAAAAAAAACCAAAAAAAAAACAAAAAACGACAACAACAACAACTAAACAGAAACTCACGAAGTCATGGAAAGACAGACTAAGTTTAAGACAAACACTTGAGTTCACACGTCTTCCATTCTTTCTCTCACTCTACATTCATAGGAAAAGAAAATAAACCAGGAATTTCCCCCTGAGCCAATATAATATTACAATACACAAGTAATTTGAATTGGTCTCAAACATAAAGAAAATATATCACACACAGCTCTCTCTCTCTCTCTCTCTCTCTCTCTCTCTCTCTCTCTCTCTCTCACACACACACACACACACACACACACACACACACACACACAAGTTGTCTTTGAGTTAATCAGTCTCAGTTCTGAGGACAGTTCACCGGGGAACAGACTTACGTTTTCCGTTGTCTCACAGACAGACACAAGAAAACACAGAACTTGCCACGCTGAAGCATGTCCACTCTGAGGGATGCACAAATGTCAGTTTCCATTGCAACAACCATCATCACCACTCGAATCCTGTGATGTCCACATCCCTCAAGATTTGCTGGCGGCAACTGCTGGAACTCTTCTCGCCCACATCATTCCTTGCAGAACGTTGCTCCAGTCCCCAGAGAGGCCCAGCTCCTGGCCGACTTCCACAGGAAAAGAACCCTGAACAAAATACACACGTCTGAAGCTTGCTTAGTAGGTCTGTTTTCCCCCTCGTAGTACGCGAAATCCTTCCTTTCTCGTCCTCTTCACTGTTCCCCTTACTGTCATCATCTCTGAATTATTTACTCCTACTTCCTATTCACATCACACACACTGCTCAACATTCACACCAAATTAACAAACCTATTTACTTATTGCCTAATCACATTTTTTTTTTTTGTTAGTGATCAAGATGCCATAACTTAACATCAGTTTATCAAATATTAATCATCAAATCATTTGGAAACACTTTTTTTCCCCAGACACTTGAAACAATAAATTTACTTCAAGAAAATGATAATAGACTATAACAGCATACAAAACATTAACAATTAACCATTACACCAGCAAGGAGAAACAGCAGTTAAATGAAGTAGTCACCTGGTGCACGGAAGCATTCAAGGCATAATGATATCAGATCAACAGCAAGAGAACTTCTTGCTAACAAAGTCAATCAAGAACAGACAGGAGAAAAAAGCGTCTCACCCAAAGAGAACTTGACGTCAAGGTGACATCACATATTACAAATTTTGAATGTAATTAATAGTGTACACACACACAAAAAAAAAGAAAAAAAAAAGAAGAAAAAAAGTAGACAAACGAATCACAAGACAAAGAGGTCGAAGCACGTCGTGTTTTGTCTTGTGATCATTTGCCTACAATTTTTTTTTTATTATTACTTGTTTTATTATTATTATTTATTTTTTTTTTTTTAATGCCCAATTAATTACATACAAAATTTGTTTAGATTTCCGCCTGCAGTCGCCTCACTTTGCAATCAGTCACGAATTCTAGCAGTGCCACACAGGCACTGCAAATGCCTTGAGCTAAAATTCAGAGATCCACAGGTATCTGAAATACAACTAAAAATCAAACAGGCTTCTCACTTCATAACATGATCATAATGATGCTGATGATGATGATGACGACAATGATAATAATAATCATAATGATAGTAATAATGATGATGATGTTAACAAGAATTAATGATAACAACAATAATGATAGTAGTAGTAGTAGTAATGATAATACGACAAAGAAGAAGAAGAATAACAACAACAACATGGATTTAATGTCACTGTGACATCTTGGTCAGGCACGTCAGCACAGTCACACTCTGATGACTGGGGTCAATTTGCCGTCACCAACATCATGAAATACAAACAAGCGCAAAATAACAGTTTGAATAAAAGCTGGTTTCAAAGTGGGGATAACTGCAGGCGGATTGGAAACAAAAATTAAAAAACAGACTTTGCTGCCACATGAAAGAATAAACAAATTACAAAACGAAGACCATGCAATTTGACTTTTTTTGTGTGTGGACTGAAGAACATTGTCGTTTAACCGTCTGTTCATCCATTGTTTTCGTCTTGAATGATATTTGTCTTGCCAGAAGTTACCAAAATGGTTCGTGTTTATTTTGTAGTTTTTCTTTTGTTTGGCAGGCAGGTTATTCTGTTTTCAACCTGTTTCAATTTCCACCCGCAGTCGTCCTACTTTGACACCAACTTTCATTCAAACGGTTGGGAGGGGTATGGGGGGAGGTGGTGCAGGTTTTATCATTTGTTTATTTTTTCATTTGCAGGCAAGTATCTCTGTTTTCAATCTTATTTCTATTTCTGCCTCCAGGTACACCGCTTTAAACCCAGTTTTTATTCAAACTGACCACTACGTTCCTTGTTTCGTGGCTGGCTTTGTGTTATGATTCTTAGGTGTTTGCATGTCATCGTAGGTTGAATCTCTGTTCATCCTTCGTTTTCATGTTACTGTTTTGCATTTGGCTGTGTGTTGTCGTTCTTACGTGTGTGTGCGTACAATCATAATTTGACAGCCTGTTTCATCCTTTGTTTTCATTGTTTTGAATGTTATTTATTTTGCCAGAAGAAGACCAAACAGGTTGAAACGCATAGTGTTTGTTTCGTAGTTTGATAATTCATTCGTTCAACGGCAAGGTCATTCTAATTTTAATCTTGTTTCAGTGTCTGCCTGCAGCCATCAACTTTCGTTGAAACTGTTACCTTTCATTGTTTCGTATTTTCCTTTGTGTTGTCATTCCTCTGTGTGTGTGTGTGTGTGTGTGTGTGTGTGTGTGTGTGTGTGTGTGTGTGTGTGGTTTGACTGTCTGTTCGTTCTTTGTTTTCATTGTTTTGAACGTTACTTGTCTAGTCTGAAGAAGACCAAGAAGGTCAAAACGCGTAGTGTTTCTTTCGTAATTTAGTTTTTGTTTGACAGCACAGTCAATCTGTTTTTAGTTTTGTTTTAGTTTCCGTCTGCAGTCATCCCAGTTTGAAAAACCAGCTTTTGTTAAAGCTGACAGTGTTGCCTTTTATCGTTTTGTATTTCACTTTGTTTCATTATTCTTAGGTGTGCACATGTGATCGTAGTTCGACTGTCTGTTCATCATTCGTTTTCATTGTGTTGAATATGTGTTGTGCTTGATGAAGAAAGAGCACAAAGGTCGAAATAGTGTTTGTTTCGTAGTTCGTTTATCATTTCACTTGGCGACAAGTCAACTCTGTTTATAATTTTGTTTTCACTTTCCGCCTTCAACCATGCTACTCTGAAGCTGACTTTTTATCAAAACTTCCCTTTGTTTGGCTCCGTATTACTGTTTCTTAAGAGTGTACGGGTGATCGTAGTTTGAATATGCCTGTTTTTGTTCTTTGTTTTCATTGTCTTGAATGTTATTTGTCATTACGTTGGGAATCAAGTTTCTGAGCTTGGGAAAGTTACTAGTTGGGTCTCCCAAGGTAGTGTCCTGGGACCTACCCTGTTTTTTTTTACTATATAAATGACCAGAACAGCCCAGACCAGAGTGCGATGGCGAAGGGTCGTCGATGGCCTATGCTCCCACCGGGAGCGATGGGCATAATGAATGAAATGAAGGAGAAACAAATCAGTGGAGCCTAGAGTGGGACTCAGGGCTCTGGTGCTGAAAATGTAGAATGTGACACAACTTTCCTGTTTACAGTGCGTTCAGCCGGCTGTGGAGAGTAGCGGGGGGGTGGGGGGGAGGGGGGTGTGAGAGGAAGGGGAGGGGGAACAGTCAGTCCCCTTTGCACTATGGAAAGGGAAAGGTAGTGGTGGGACTGGCCGATGCCCAACGTGTTTTGTAATTTTCATAGGATTAAAGGGTTAGCATTACCCACTTTTTAACATCAATGGCATCATGTAGATCCATATTTCACCCTTTTTTTTTTTTTTTTTTTTTTTTTTTTTTTTACTGAAGGCCCCAAATGCTATCAGCTGGATGCATGATAAACCTACTACTACTACTTCTACTAACGGAGCATTTAAAGCGCCTTGCCAAAGGTTCTAGGTGCTGACAATCCACACTCGTGTACACAACGGGCTGCCTACCTGGGTAGTGCCGACTGAAGAGCTACCTGCGGGCGCTTCATTCAGTCATTTCCCGTGTCATCCAGTCAATATCGTTTCACTCGATTTCCTCACTTCCTTCATTCTTTCATTTTCTCAAAAAGGGTGCATGCTAACATGCAATATGTCATCCATACCAACGGCCAAACTGGCCTTCTCTTCCCAAAGTTGGTGACGGGATTTTTACGTGTGTGCAAGATGTTATGCGTGCGTTCACACACACGAACCTTGTACTTCAGTATCCAGATGCACACTCCAGTGAGCTTATATGTGTCTAACTATTGTTTGTTTTTGGTCCAGGACTGAAAAATGATTGTTTGCATGTTTGTCCAGACAATTAGTATTGTTAAACTGTGCTTATGTACATGTGTATATTTAATGAGTATTTTTGTCAACTTGTGTATTCACGAGCACAAGCATTTCTTAATGCATTTGTGTACCTTTGCACGCATACAGGTTCTGATGTGCATTTCAATACTCATTCTGTTAATTGGTAATTATTGATTTATTTATTTCATTTAACATTGAGATTTAATTCGAAGTTGCACATCCGGTTATCAGACCTGTTAATTCTAAAACTGCTGTTGGAGTACTTTTCAACAAAAAATGTGTTTTCTGCGAAGATCGTGTTCAATCCGAAATTTTTGTACACGTGAGCGAGGGGATGGGTGGGAGGAAGGATTCCATCTTCCAAACTTTCGGATGGGGGAGGGAGGGGTGTGTCTATCTTCCAAATTATTGTAAAAGTGGGGGGGGGGGGGGGGGGGGGGCAAGGATGTTTGTTTGCATCAGCCATCACGCAGCGGAGGTAGAGGAATATTCGATCTTGTGGCATCTACAAAAAAAAAAAAAAAAGGGTCTTCCAACACAATTCACTTTTAAACCTCATTCATCAGCATACTTTGGCACAATGAATCAAGCTCTCTAATCATTTATCTCAATATTTCACCGCTGTAGATGCTGTTTTTGTACTACTGGCATGTTGTTTCAGGCAGCAGACACAGCCAGATGCGATTTTGTTCGCACAAATCAGCAAGAATTCTTTGATCAAAGCACTCCAGAACACCACCAGGGTTTAATCCACATGTGAAAAGCCCATTGAAGAACTTCACGTCTAGAGTTTTTTTAAAAATAAATTTATTTTTAGTTTGTCGTACTCAACACAATGTTTTTAAAAGTATTAGAAAATGCAGCAAAATCATGTTGGTACACAGGTCTGGGTAATTTTTGAATTGGCTTAAAATCAGAAGTGTAAGATTCAGTATCTATCTACATATAAGACAGCATGGATTTGTTTTTTGTGGGTTTATAAAGTTTGTATTTACTTTTTTTTTCAACTTTACTATCCGGATTTGGCCATTTTAAAGGCTGTTTCTCGGGTCTGTTGGCTATGTATCTATTTTTTCATACTCTGGTAAGCATACCAGAAAAACGAAATAGCATCTGATGATGTAATCATTTTTTCTCTCTCCGTTCCTTTTGAAAATGATTTTATATTGAAATCAATACAGCTTGAATGATATGGCTTGCAAGCCTGTCTTCATTTGTTTTCATTATCACCCAGACAGTTACTAATGTATAATGTTTACCTTTGTAAAGAGCAAATTCCTATTTATAGATCATTTTGTTCATATTATTAAAGTTTATATTGAAAATCCTGGTGTAAGTGCATTTGTATGAACGGGTGTACAAAGTAGACACTGAAAATATGTTTTTTTTTATTGTGACAACATGAAAGAAAAAAAAAAAACACAATCAATGAAAGTACACAGAAATCACATTTGAAGTTCTGCTTGTCCAGAATGTTTAAAATACTAATCAAATTCAAAATACCAACTGCACCACTTTGAGTTCAGAGGCTCATTCAAATGCATTTGTAGACCCCTGTAAACTTTTTAATTTACTGTGTTCTCAAGTGGATGTTGACACACAATTGCAGCGGACGGTTGTCTTATTTTGCTGACCGAAACAACTTGATACATCATCTAATGTCATAATTACACTGGAGTGTTATATTAAGCATAACAATAGGCAGGATGAAAAAACTGACCCAAACCATTCATCATGATGGCACAGGGTTAAACTTCAAACCATCAAAATGAAAACTAACCCAAACTACATACCCACCATTATGATGTAGAGATAAAATCAAAACTGACCCAAGTATCCATGATTATGCTGCTGTGCAGAGTGGTTAAACCATACACAGTTATAGTGCAGAAATAACACCCTGAAAACAGACCCAAAACTGTCCATCGGGATGATGGACTTACTGTCGTTGACAGTTGCATAACTGTTACGAAGGATTGTACCCATCCCAAGACCCAAAAGTCGTGGTGGTACCCCATTGACAACCATTGTCACAATGCTCGGTGAGCGCTGAGACACCGTCAGTGGGGGCAATAGCAAAGGAATGCACTGTGATATGTCTCTTCTCCATGTAGGACATGCAGGGTATTTTCAAGTCTCCATACCCCTCTGAAGACTGACGTGGACAACAGGACCTTTTAACGTGGGTTTGATCTCATCCACGTGTCCACGAGCGTTGCCATCTCTCCAAATAGTGAATGCTGGGTATTTTTCATGTATTCACGCCCACTGAGCGCTGATTACTTTAATGTGTGTATGTGGTTTTCAGTGTGTTTATAAACCTGAAGCGTGTTAAACTACTTGTTGGAGGTCAGAGAAGACCTGCAACAAACTTCGTTCACCACATGCTCTAGTAGCACTAAACCCCAAATCCTCAGACTGAAATGACGTTTGAACGACTCAGCTACCATCACTTCAGATTTATGATTTAGCGCAAATTCGTGGAATGTCCACGAATAAAATCAAGGCCAAATGATTCACTTCACGGGGAAAATCTCAATTGCCTATTTAGTACTTACTCTATCTTCGGTTCTACTTGAGGTGTATGCTTGGCACTCTGGCAAGTTGAATCAAGTCCTATCATTCTCCTCCACCCCCAGCTGCGATCACTCTTCTTTACCCTCACCTTCCCACACATCCCCACTGCCAGAAATCTGACGCCGTTTTGTCCCCCCCCCCCCCCCCCCCCTCCCCGATTCCACCCACTCAGAAAAAAAATAGTGTAATAATGATCATGAATCAGCTGAGATATCCTTTTTCCCCAACTACAGTGTTTCATGGGGGACGGGAGAACTGAGAGTCTATAGAAACGGGCTTCCTTTTCCGCCGATGCAGCCAAACAGTTTCCGTTTCCGCCGCTGCAGCCAATCAGGGGCAAGCCTGGGGTCAATGGTGAAGACGGAGCAGCGCTCTTTGGCCATATCTCTCTGTGTGTTGATGATGGAAAGCCACCGAGCTGAAAACATGGATGTATGGGTGTAAATTGCATCAACATCTCAACATATATAAAAAAAGCGGTTTAAGGGGTTTAATGCGGGGGGGGGGGGGGACATAGGGGGGGGGGGGGGGGGGGGGGGGGGGGGGGGGGTAGGGGTATACCTGGAGTCCCTACACCCCCTTCCATTTTCATTTTCAAAGGTATTCCAAAACAGGGACAGAGTGGCACATGCTTATCTAGTGTCTAAACATGCCGGGAGAGGCCTCGGTTGCACATCAGTTACAAGACTCCTGGTCTCTCTTGTCTGTGGACATGTATGTGTGTGTGTGTGTGTGTGTGTGTGTGTGTGTGTGTGTGTGTGTGTGTGTGTGTGTGTGTGTGTGTGTGCGCGCGCGCGCGCGCGCGCGCGCGCGCGTTCGTGAGCGTACTCAGTTTGTAATGCATATGTGTGTATGTGTGTGCGTGTGCGTGTGCGTGGGTGCTCGCGTGCTTGCGTGCGTGCGTGCGTGCGAGCGTGCGTGCGTGCATGCGCACATGTTGCTTGCTATGAATATTTTGGTGTGCTGCGTTGTATGTATGTATGTATGTATGTATGTATGTATGTATGTATGTATGTATGTGTGTGTGTGTGTGTGTGTGTGTGTGTGTGTGTGTGTGTGTGTGTGTGTGTGTGTGTGTGTGTGTGTGTGTGTGTGTGTGTGTGTGTGTGTGTGTGTGTGTGTGTGTGTGTGTGTGTGTATGTGCGCGCGCGCGTGTGCGGTCGCCTGCATGAATGAATACGTGTTCGAGTCTTTATATGAATAGTGCTGATTATCTGCATGTTGTGTGTACATGAGAGAGAGACAGAGAAAGGGACAGAGAGAGTCCATGTGTGTAACATCTCTGTGTTGCTAAACATTTGAATTCATGCATTCACAAAGAAGGAAAAAAAAAGGACAGAAAATACTGCAGTCTGCTGATTTCACAAATCCACCGACCACGAACCAGCACGCCATATCACCCCTGAAGACCCATCTAAACACAGGAGCTGGAAAACTGCACATCCGAAAGCCCAAACTGGCCGAAAACAGAAAACAGCAAAACCCCCCCCCCCCCCAACTCACGGTCTCTCCGGATCTGAGCCAGATGGGCGGGATCCTTGAAGAGGTGGACTGTGACCAGCGTATCCGAGGCACGTAGTACCTCCTCAGCAGTTCTGCCCCCACGGACTGCACCACGAAGGGCTGGGCATCGTAGTCCAGCAGCAGCTGGGCAAAGCGCCGGGCGAAGAACTCCTTGTAGTCCTCGTAGCGCGTGCCAGCCTTCAGCTGTGCTTCCGAAATCATGAAGGTGTTGTAAGCTGGAAGACGTAATTACGGATGGAGAGCACATGTCACTGGTATTGCTCATTGGCGGTTTGGAAGGCTGTTGTCAGTTTAATTTCTATATTTTTTTGTTGTTGTTTGAATTTCAGTTAATATGGTATAGAACCCTCTTGACCACACAAACACACACACACAAAATCAATATACGCTCTACTGATACAAAGATAATATAAAAAAAAGGTCTCTTTTGGAAGGTTGTTGTTAACTGGTTTATATTTTTGTTGTTGTTTGAACTTAAATCAATATAATATAGACCCCTATTGACACAAAGAAATCAGTATACGCTCTACTGAAAACAAATAATAATACTAAAAAAAAACCTCTATTTCAATGAACCCCTCCTTCCCCATCCTCACCCCCACCCCCATGCCATATTCCCTCGGTGATCTCAATTTCTTCTCCACGAGTCGTTGGCATTGCTGGCAAGTTCATGGCGTCTGTCGTTGGAGGGATGTGGTGGTCTCCTCCACAGTGCGATGCTCACTAGTGCTGGCTCTGCAGCCAAGCAGTTCCTGTTGTCAGCAGTAGGTGGTATCCTGCTAATGCTGGATCATGACAGAGACACCGTCGAAAGTCACCACAGTGACTGTCGGCAGTTCACTTCTCCTCTGGTGGGTTGCCTTATGACGGTATTGATTGCTCCCAGTGGAGTGTGGTGCTGGGACTTCAACTGAGTGAACCTGCATGTGACTGTGTGTGTGTGTGTGTGTGTGTGTGTGTGTGTGTGTGTGTGTGTGTGTGTGTGTGTGTTTGGAAGTTGGAATAAGTGACGTTGGAATGACGACACTGAGAGGGGGGGGGCAGGGGGGGGGATGAGACAGAAGGGTGATGAACAGAAACAACAACAATAACAATGACGACGACGACAACAACAACAACAACAACAACAACAACAACAACAACAACAAACACACAACAACGAGAACAATAAGTGACATTGGAATGATGACACTGGAGGGGGGGGGGGGGGGGGGGCGGTGATGTGAGAGAAATTAACACACAGCAACAACAACAACGATGGCGACAACAACAACAACAACAATGGGAGCAACAGCAAGAAGTGGCGTTGGAATGACGACACTGAGGAGGCAAGGATGATGAGATAGAAATTAACAACAACAACGACGACAACAACAACAACAACACAACAACAACAAGTGAGCTGGAATGATGACACTGAGGGGGCAAGGATGATGAAAGAAAGAACAACAACGACGATAACAGCAACAACAAAACAAAACAAAAACAAAACAAAAACATACAAAACAATACAGTACGCACTGTGTTCGTTGGGCGGAGTGTAGAACCTGACCACGGTCCAAGCCTCACACACGCCGGCAGGGGCGGGGAAATCGGGCTGCTTGATGCGGAGATCGGACACGAAGAAGGTGCGGGCGTTTTCGATGGACTTGAACCAAAACACCACCACCGCTTCCTGCGGCCACTCTGTGGGGCTCATGTCCCAGATCTACACACAGCAACTAGAATCATCTAAGGGTTACTTCCCTTGAGGCATCTATGTGTTACTCTAGCATCTGGTGGTTACTTCCCTTCAGGCCTCTAGGGGTTACTTCCCTTCTGGCATCTGTGGATTACTTCCCTTCTCACAGCCTCATCCCCTCTTTTTCTTTCACTAGGCCAAAACACAAGAGGCAACCTCCCACCTGTCTCTTGCCAAGAAAGAGAGGATGTAGTTGTTACACGGGCTACATCATACCTCATTCCATTCCACCATAGAACAGACAGTGGGTAAATATACTTATTCTGCCGGCAACCCTGAAGTAATGTCTGCACCCATTTTGTTGGTTGTGTCAAGACAGCGCGTGTGCTGTCAATCACTTACGTATTCATGTTAAGGTGGAGCTAGCATACAACAACTCCCATTTCCAGGCCAAGAATGACCAAATAACAGAATTCACTTCTTTGTCTTGACCCCACCTACTTCTTTGTAAAAACCACAGCCACTTCTTTGCTTAACCACAGCCACTTCTTTGTTTGACCACACCCACTTCTTTGTCCGATTACACCTACTTGTTTGTTTCACCGCACCCACTTCTTTGTCTGACCACACCTACTTCTTTGTAAAACCACCGCCCACTTTTTTTTTTTTTTTTGCTTAACCACACCCACTTCTTTCTTTGACCACACCCATTTCTTTGTCAAACCACACCCGCGCTTCTTTGTCTGACCACACCCACTTCTTTGTCACACCACACCCACTTCTTTGTCACACCACACCCGCTTCTTTTGTCTCACCACACCCAGTTCTTTGTCTCACCACACCCACTCCTCTGAGGGCACCCCTCCCCCCCCACCCCCACACACCTTTTGGGCGATGCCCACGAAGCGTCCCCCCAGCGTCTGGACAGGCCTCTGGGCCAGGACCACCGTCTGCCTGACCACGTTCACTGTGGTGCCATTGCTGGTGGGGAAGCGGATGAACAGGTACACCCCATCCCCTGGGTCCTGCCCGCACACAATCAACATCCAAAGATGTGCCTTTTTTTTTTTTTCTTTTTCTGAAGATGGAATAGTGGGTGCCCGTACTGCAGTAATGTGAAAGTAATTGATGGGCCGACACATATCCTCTGATACAGTAAAATGCATTCGATGATTCCCCGATTGTTACGTTGGGAATATAAACAGACAAACGAACCACTGAAGCGATCAACTTATCAAGCAAAAATGTTCAATTTTGAAACATATTTAGGGGCTATAGGCTACGTAAAACGTAAGTGATTTTAAGCACCAGGAAATGTTGTGAATGAGCAAAAGAGCTAAACATACTTATAAGGATCTTTATTCTCTCTCTCTCTCTCTGTCGTCTCTGTCTCTGTCTGTCTCTGTCTGTCTGTCTGTCTGTCTGTCTGTTTGTCTGTCTGTCTGTCTGTCTCTCTCTCTCTCTCTCTCTCTCTCTCTCTCTCTCTCTCTCTCTCTCTCTCTCTCTCTCTCTCCCTCTGTCATCTTCTTAACTGATAAGGTTTAAATCAAGTTGGAATCATTTCGTTTGAATCGTTTCTTTTCAATGATGACATCTGAAGAAATTCAAGCCCATTTCAGTCATTTTGTTTGAATGCCATATTCCTGAAGAGCCATATTGACAATGACTCATAAGACTTCAATTGTGTGTGTGTGTGTGTGTGTGTGTGTGTGTGTGTGTGGTGTGTGTGTGTGTGTGTGTGTGTGTGTGTGTGTGTGTGTGTGTGTGTGTGTG
>JADBJO010001638.1:127459-132459 GCA_016801955.1 Conus betulinus
GAGAGACAGACAGACAGACAGACAGACAGACAGACAGACAGACAGACAGAGCATGCATGCAAAGGAATGATGACGTGGGGTGGGGGTGGGTGGGAGGGACGGGGGGGTGGGAATGGGGAGAGGGGGGAACAGGAGGGAGGGTGGGGGGTGGAAAGAAAGGCCGCCCTAAGCTAATCGACTCAACTGTTGACCTAGTGTAGTCTGTCGTCGACACACGTTCGTCCGAAAGTCAACTGGGTCGCCTTCTCACGGGTAATGTACTCGGACAATGTCAATAGATTACCTGGAGACGACGAGTCTTGTATACACAGGACAAGAAGAATGGCGAACTGGGAGAAAGCACTGGTGAAAGAAAGCTGACCTGAAAATGTACCTTTGTTCCAGAATTTCTCCAGCTGACCCAACGTCAGAACGTATCAAAGGGGACCTGAAAATGTATATTTGATTTCAGAATTTACCATAGACCCAGTGTCAGAACGTATCAAAGGGGACCTGAAAATGTATATTTGATTTCAGAATTTACCATAGACCCAGTGTCAGAACGTATCAAAGGGGACCTGAAAATGCATAGTTGATTTCAGAATTTACCATAGACCCAGTGTCAGAACGTATCAAAGGGGACCTGAAAATGCATAGTTGATTTCAGAATTTACCATAGACCCAGTGTCAGAACGTATCAAAGGGGACCTGAAAATGCATAGTTGATTTCAGAATTTACCATAGACCCAGTGTCAGAACGTATCAAAGGGGACCTGAAAATGCATAGTTGATTTCAGAATTTACCATAGACCCAGTGTCAGAACGTATCAAAGGGGACCTGAAAATGTATATTTGATTTCAGAATTTACCACAGACCCAGTGTCAGAACGTATCAAAGGGGACCTGAAAATGCATAGTTGATTTCAGAATTTACCATAGACCCAGTGTCAGAACGTATCAAAGGGGACCTGAAAATGTATATTTGATTTCACCCATTGTACCACAGACCCAGTGTCAGAACGTATCAAAGGGGACCTGAAAAATGTATATTTGATTTCAGAATTTACCATAGACCCAGTGTCAGAACGTATCAAAGGGGACCTGAAAATGCATATTTGATTTCAGAATTTAGCACAGATCCAGTGTCAGAACGTATCAAAGGGGATCTGAAAATGTATATTTGATTTCAGAATTTACCATAGACCCAGTGTCAGAATGTATCAAAGGGAACATGAAAATTTACACTAGTTAGTTTCAGAATTTACCACAGACCCAGTGTTAGAGCGTATCACAGGGGACCTGAAAATTTACATTAGTTAGTTTCAGAATTTACCAAAGATCCAGTGTCAGAACATATCAAAGGGGACCTGAAAATGTACACTAGTTAGTTTGAGAATTTAGCACAGACCCAGTGTCAGAACGCATCAAAGGGGACCTGAAAATTTACACTAGTCAGTTTCAGAATGTACCAAAGACCCAGAGTCAGAACTCATCACAGCCACAGGATTCAGAACTGCTCATAGATTCAGTTTTCAGAACTTGTAGATTTTCACTCTTCAGAACTTATCATCATTCTGTTTCAAAGCTTGTCACAGTGTCCGTTCCAGTTTCTTCCTCTTCAAGGCGTCACTGCGTTCGGGACAGCGAGTTTCAACGCTTTACAACAGCACATCTATCAAGTGGAAAATACCAGAAGGTCCACAACGTTCTGACAAAATGGGGGAAATGAGCTGGAAGGGAACCGGAAATGAAGGGTGGGAGTGAGGGCTGGTGAGTGGTTGTAGGCGTGAGCTGTGGTGGGAGTGGGGTGGGGGTCGGGTGGGGGGTGAGGAGTGGGGGAGGGGGTGGGGGTTTCAGGGGGTACACCTGAGAGAGCCCTGGAACCCACGACCTGTAAGGACAAATCCAGCGCGCAGATCTCCAGTGCCTGTTGTTTATGCTTCGGCGAACTGAGACTGATTTTGAATGTGGTTTTAGCTCTGTGTCTGTGACAGTTCGTCTGTGGTCCTTACGCAAGTGATATAAGTGCTGTCTGTTTTAATTTGCATTAACAGCGGGGAACAGCTCACAAAGTAATCAACCGTAAATATACTAGGGAGAGAGAGAGAGAGAGAGAGAGAGAGAGAGAGACCGAGAGGAGAGAGAGAGATCTCCAGAGCCTGTTGTTTATGCTATGGAGAGAGAGATGAGGAGAGAAGGGGAGAGCTGTCTGTTTTAATGAGAGAGAGAGAGAGAGAGGCGGGGGAGGGGGGATGGGGAGGTGGATATGCATATGCATTTTTAAAGAGGCAAGTTCCAAATTCATTACTATGTACTGACCCAGGCAGAAGATTCATTGCGCGATCAGAGAGGAAGGTAGTTAGGGTACGGAACAGTTGCAAGCCGTTCCGAAAATCAGCAACCCCCATCCCTCTACCACCCTATCTCACTCCCCCTTTCCTCGGCCGATAGAAGAAAACAACAACAACAAACAACAACGAAAAGTCTTTAAGAGCTAATTCCAACAAAATGAAATAACAAAAAGTAAAGCAGGAAAAATAGCCCCTTTAACACGTTCACCTGGAGCTATTATACCTGGAAAAAAAAAAGAATCCCCCCCCCCTCCTCCCCCTTTCCCTCTCCCCATTCAACAATTTTTTTTTTAGGTGAATGTGCTTCGTGCGCTGAATGAGAGTAAACGTTTAGCCGCTGTGTGTCTGTGAAATGAAACTGCCCGTCTCCCTACCTCACACTGTTGTTCCTGCCTGCGCGAAGCTAGCTATCACAAACGTGGGGCAGTGGGTCGTTTACGCTTTCCATGCTACGAAAAAAGACCCATTCCTCCTCCCTCTCCCACCCCCCGCTCCAACACTCACACACACACACACACATACACACACACACACACACACACACACTCACACACACACACCCCAAATCTGGAAAAACCTCAACGCTGAAGTCTAGTCGCATGTTTGTAGAGACAACAGCTGTTTTTGTGGAGACATTATTCCCACCGCAAGGATGTGTGTGTGTGTGTGTGTGTGTGTGTGTGTGTGTGTGGTGTGTGTGTCACACTTATGTATCCAGTTGTTTATTTTGATATACTGTTGCAACATTTGTAATATTTGGGAAGCTAGTCCACACGAAACTATGATGAGTGGGAAATGAATATAAACGTTATTCAGTATTAGGCACCAGACTAAGAAGTCGTGGACGAGGGGACGCACGCTACTCTGTGTGTGTGTGTGTGTGTGTGTGTGTGTGTGTGTGTGTGTGTGTGTGTGTGTGTATGGTGTGTGTGTGTGTGTGTGTGTGTGTGTGTGTGTGTGTGTACGTGCGTGCGTGTGCGCGCTAGTGATCATATACGAGCGTGTGTGCATGCATGCATGCGCGTACGCGAATGAAGTGACACAACAACGAAGCATACGAGTCTCAAGGCAAGGGATCTCATGGCCACGGCCGTGTTTTGTTTTTATTGTTTCATTCCCAACAGACAATATAGTCACCTTTCCTAGAACCAAGAGGGAATTGGAAAACAGAGAAAGCTGATAAGCAAGAAGATGTTTTTTTTTCCCGTTTTGGCCCTTGTCTATTCAACGAATAAGGAAACTAACATAGAACACGACTATACAATGATAGTTCTAATTATAACAAGAACGGATGATTCATCATATTAGCATTAAGTAAATAAATACACACACTAAAAGTGTCTATCACACACACACCACACACACACACACACACAACACACACACACACACACACACACGCACGCACGCACGCACGCACCCCCCACCACCCAAAACACACACACACACACACACACACACAACACACACACACACACACAAAAAACTACGTAGTATAATAAATACCCATTGCGGTAAGAAGATACAAGAGGCATCAGTCACCAAAATAGTATCATCAGCATACCTTGAGGCAGAATGAACAGAGATTCATGCCGCAGTAACGTTCAAGTACACCAGCGTATATTCATATTCAAAGTTCTTGTCATAAAGCAAAGTTAGTTTTCAAGGCGGTGAGAAATTGCAGATAATGTTATTGTTCAGGACAGGGAGAGAGAGAGAGAGAGATGACGGAGATGAGAGAGTGTGAGAGATGAGAGAGAGAGGGAGTGGGAGAGTATGGGAGTTGAGAGGTGAGACGGCGTGTTGAAGAGGAGAGAGAGACGGAGAGAGAGAGAGATGATGAGAGAGAGAGAGATGACAGAGAGAAGAGGGAGAGAAGAGGGAGAGGAGGAGAGAGAGAGTTTTGAGAGATGCACAATTTGTGAAAGAGAGGAGAGATGAAAAGCGGAAAGAGAACCAAGAGGGTTCAGCAGAATTATGGGATAAAACAAACAAGAGATGGGCAGCAGCCCGCAGCAGCAAATGCAGCTATTCAGGGGCAAGACCAACTAACCACCACCACGGAACAACAACAAAGTTTAGATTAAGATTACGGAGGGGGCTTACCCATTTTCAGCAAATATGGTGTTTCAGTAGGAATCCCTTGAGGTGCTATTTGATGATTTTATGACATTACTGTTTCAGTAGGACATTACCGCACGGTTTCCTTAGTTCTTCGACACACACACAAACATTCCTTTATAAATACCCATGCTTCTCTTCTCTAGAGGGATCAGTCAGGTTTTAATTAAAACCAGTTCATCTGAGGGAATCTCGAATTTTAGTTCAAATTCAGTAAACTTTCTGCATAGGAGCCTATCCTTCAACAGACAAAAACAAACGAACTGACACAGTGTGAAAATGGGGCAAAGCAAGGATAATGTTATTGTTACTATCGGGCGTAAGCAAAAAGGGAGACGACAGAGAGAAGAAAGACTTAGAAGACACAAAGATGAAAGGACCAAAGATCACAGAACAGAGAGACTTAAGATACCGAGAAGAGCAGGTTACCTGGCGAGAGAGAGTTGAGAGGGTGGGGTGCTAAGAAACACCACAGGACAGAAGAGACTAGACACACACACACAACACCTGTGAAAAAGGAAGATATGGAAAACAAGGAAAGAAAATAAA
>JADBJO010001638.1:169959-179959 GCA_016801955.1 Conus betulinus
CCCAAAGTTCTTTGCAAAGTTCTTTACTCTCTCTCTCTCTCTCTCTCTCTCTCTCTCTCTCTCTCTCTCTCTCTCTCTCTCTCTCTCTCTCTCTCTCGTCGCTATCAGGGAAGCATGGAGTGGTAATCCTAAGCGGGTCACAGTCATATCGAACTTTATCTGACCACCTCCCGTCACTGATCGATTTCCCTCGTCATTTCCTTGAGTGTGGTTGTAATTTGCGATGCAGGAGATCCTTCGTGCTATCTCTCTGTGTCTGCTTGTCTGTCTGTCTGTCTGTCTGTCTGTCTGTCTGTCTCTCTCTCTCTCTCTCTCTCTCTCTCTCTCTCTCTCTCTCTCTCTCTCTCTCTCTCTCTCTCTCTCTCTCCCGCGTTGTGCCCACGTTGCAACGTTAAACCATCTTGCGCCGAATTCGAGAAGACGAGTGCCTGCTCGTTCCTCGTTTTCATTGCCCTGAATGCCGTTTTTCTTGCCTGAAAAAGACCTAGAAGGTCGAAACGTGTTGCGTTTTGTCTTGTAATTGTTTGTCCCTGTCATCTGGGGGACTAACTATGATTTTCTAAAACAGAAAAAAGAAATGGTAAGGGTGCTAGTGTCTGTGTTGCTATTTTTGTTCCACTTGAAATTCCTTTAATGTAAAGAACAGTACATGCATTGATGTTCAACTAGAGAGAGAGAGAGAGAGAGAGAGAGAGAGAGAGAGAGAGAGAGAGAGAGAGAGAGAGAGAGAGAGAGAGAGAGAGAGAGATTCAGGATTCCCGTTCCGTTCCTGAACTCTATCATATTTTTTTCTTCAAGGAAGGGGAGAAGAATCGAACGGGGTAGAGCTGGGAGATGGGGATGGGGATGGGGGTGGGGAGATGGAGGGCCATTTAGACACCCCGTGTCAGTTGTGTTGACGCACATGTGTGAATGGCCGTGTCCTGGTGAAGGAGGGGATGTCGTTATCAGAGGCGCTGGACCGTTACCACATGGGACAGAAGTGATCCAAGGAATTCAATCCGTGCCGGTGGTGGGGCTCGACATGTCTCTTTATTTTCTTTCTTTCTTTTTCGTTCTTTTCTTTCTTTTCTTTTCTTTTTTTTTTTTTTTTTTTTTTTTTTTTTTTTTTTTTTTTTTTGAGGGAGGGGGTAAGGAGTTGGGTTGGAGGAGAAAGAGGAGGAGGAGAAGGAGGAGGAGGAGGAGGAGGAGGAGGAGGAGGAGAGAGAGAGAGAGAGAGAGAGAGAGAGAGAGAGAGAGAGAGAGAGAGAGGGGGGGGGGGGGGGGGGGGGGGTGTCGAGGAATAGGAGAAGGGTGGACCTAGCCAAAAGTGTAGACATAGTTCGATTAGCATTTTTTTTTTCTTTTGCAAACCAATCTCTCGACAATTACCATTCACTTCATACACATTAATTAACTGCAGAGAAGTTCGCACAGAATGCACATAAGAAAACAATGATCAAGGGTAAAGGAAGGCGGCGGTGCGAAGCGAGTAATGGGGAGGATGGGGGGGGGGGGGGGGGGGGGGGGGGGGGGGGGGGGGGGGGGGGGGGGGGGGGGGGGGGGGGGAAGAAAGGGAGAGGAGGACGGGTAACGATTTAGGGGACAATTATTTATATCCCTTTTTCAGTGACTGCCAAATGAATTTTTTTTTCTCGACTGAATCTCGTTTTTTTTTTTTCCCCGAGACCTGAAAATGATACATCCTGTAGATGCTGATTCTGCAGACAATCCTGTGAAATTTGGAATGGATTCGCTGAATAGTATTTAAGTTATTTTCATAGAGACAGACAGACAGACGGACAGACGGCAAGATAGGAAGCATTACCTTTCGTCGGTTTTGCGTCAAAATCGTTTTACTTCTAGGCAGAGACCCTACACACAACCCTTTAACGTCTGATGATGAAGATCGGACAGAGAAAGAGACAGGCCGGCAGACTGACAGGCAGACAATAAATCAGACAATGTACCTTGTCCCATACAACTTTACTGTACGCAAAGAGTAAGTAGCCGTTCTTTGCGTGTTGAGTTTGTGCTAGATGCCCTGGTGTGTGAATGATGCTTGTTTTTATTTTGTATTCATCTTTTAATTTTTCAGTTAATCTTTTTCCACTTACTTATATTTTCAGTTGCAGAATACCCCCCCCCCCCCCCCCCTCCTTTTTTTTTTTTTTTAAAAATTTTTTAAAGTCCACTTTCAGAACTGATGTCCCAACATGTTCTTTCATGACTAAAAAAGTGACAAAATATTTACTAACTTTTATGTTTTTATCTGTTACGTCGGGCGGATTAGGGACGTCGGGGTTTTTGTTCAGCTGCTAGAGTGCTTGTTTACATTTGTCCGTAGTGTGTGTGTGTGTGTGTGTGTGTGTGTGTGTGACCTCGTATTTATGGATTCCATTGGGCTTTGATGAGAGTTTGTATGTGCCTCAACATTTTTCCCCTATTTCCCCTTTTGTTCTTTTCTCTGTTCTTCCGAAGGGAGTGCAGATTGGAAGAGAAGGATTACCACCAGGGAAGAAAGGAGGCGGCAGAACTTATTCTCTTTCAGAGAATCACACACACACACACACACACACACACACACACACACATTGAGCGGAAAGTAGTTAGGGAGGAAAGGAGACGGGTGGAGAGAGGGGGAAGAGGGTGGGGATAGGGTATGCAGTAGGGGGGCAGGGAGGTGCACATTATCTACATTGCTGATGGCATGGTTCTGAGACGATTTTCATCCCGAAATGTGCTAAAGTTTTGGAAAAACATCTTCATTTCTTTTTGGCATACGTATTTCAAATCAGAATTCCTACTATCTATTGTAACACGGAGGAGATATATTAAAAACCCTTCTAGATTTCTCTTATTCTGGACCCCCGCCCCTCCTCCTTTGATCCGCATCTAACTACCCCCCTCTATTACCGTATCCCAATTATATTCTATTATGTCATGCATAGTAAATATTTACGCACTCTCGATTGTTTGTTTTGTTTTCTTTGTTTATTTCTTTGGTTTTTTTTCTTCTTCTTCAAAAAACTGTGCTTTATGATTGAAAACGAGCGCAAACACGCTTTTATCAAACAACACGATTCATAGACAACCCAGCTGACCAGCACAGTCTTGTGTTATAGGGCATCACGCGCTCACGCACAAACGTGTCATGTGTCTAAAAATCCTGAACATCGAACCATGTGACTCATAACAGCTGAAAAGGAAAGGAAGAACAGGATTTACTTTCAGATCGCAAACATTCCTGTTTCTTCCCACCATTGTGTTCAGGGCGGTAACAGAAAGACTGAGAAACAATTGTCCTTCGGGCTTTGATAGTACCTGTCAATGTTTACAATGCTTACAAAGTTCACCCGGGCAGGGACTGTTTTGACAGCAGAGACACATTGCGCTGTTGCCAGGACCGGCAACGGAACAGGGCTGGAAGGCGTGTAAGAGGCCCACGTAAGCACCTGGGCTTTGATTCACCGTGCCAGTTGTGAGACAGGGAGAATTGCCGTAACTGTAGGCAGCGAATAAGGTCTGGAAGGTATACCGTTAACCCGTGGATTTGTGTTCACTAGGAAAGATCGAACGCGTGCCAGCCTTTTGTTCTCTGTTGCAAGAATCGTCGTATATTTCTCTCCTGCCAGTGGGCTCAGATCTATGACGAGTTCGTAAATTTTCTTTGTAACTGTCTCTCTCTCTCTCTCTCTCTCTCTCTCTCTCTCTGTAACGTCGTTCGTAGGCCAAAAATCCACGTAGATACAAACGATTTCGTGAATCAGTTGTCCCTCTGTGCCAGTCTGTCAGGTAGAGAGGGGATGGGAAGGGGGAAAGGCGGGATTGTGGACAAAGGAAGAGCAAACGAGTAGTGGATGGGGAGAGGGGAGGAAAAGGAATGAGAGATGAGTGGTGGAGAGAGGGCCAGGAGAAGAGGGAGTGGGGGAGGGGAGGAGAATCACGCAAATAGTCTTTAGTGAAGGAAAAAAGAAAATGAAAACATATATCATAATAAAAGTAGTAGTAGTAGTAGTAGTAGTAGTAGTAGTAGTAGTAGCAGTAGTAGAGTAATAGGGGTGGTGGTGGCGGCGGGTGGTGGTAGTGTTAGCAACAGCAGCAGCAGCAGCAGCAGCAGCAAGTGCAGCAGTAGTCATAGCAGAAGCAGCGGTCAAAGCAGAAGCAGTAGCAGCAGCAGTAGCAGTAGCGGTATTAAAAGTAACGAGCAATGTTTAGAAGTCATAATGGTTGTTAATGTTGTTCCAGCAGCAGCAGCAGCGGTTGTAGTTCTAGTAATGACAACAGCAGCAGCATCAGTAGTAACAGTGATAGTTGACGTTGTCTTCAAGTTGTTTTCGCAGTTGTTGCTGTCGCCGTTTCAATATAACAATGGCCACATAGGACTGCAAAAGACGTGCGAAACAGACAGACAGACAGACAGGCTGAATGATAGAAAGAAAAAGAGGCTTACAGATGAGTGCAGTGAAGCTATACATCCAAACGACACAAAAGAAATTTTGAATGTAGTTTAATGACACAAAGAAGACGGACCACAATCTCAAGCAGAACACTCCCATCTTTCCCCTTTTCTTTTCTAAGCAAAGGAAGAAAGAATACACATGCATAGTTATATTCAGAAATCGAACTGTCTTGAGCTTCGACTCGCGCTGCGTATCAGACTGGCACCGCCATAATCACACAGGATGATATCCACTCACTTATGTTGAGGTATCATACACGCATGGGAAAAATATAAAGAAATTGATAAAACGATGCTAATTTTATTACTGGTCCGTACCTGTCATTAGTCTGCACTATTTTGTGACTGCACATATATGTCAACAGGTGAAGTAAGTTTTTGATTTTAACCAATCGAAGGGAAGTTAACAGAATTCGGCGAATGGCACGGCCCAACACATACATTCCCTTTGCCTGAAATTTTACGCACATACATCCTGGGTCTCAGGGACCCATGCTGTTTGCATGTAAGAATAAAGCTTTGCCGTTTGTCGTGGGTCTAAAAACGCCCCATTCTAATTGCGTTTAGGAATAAAGTTCTGCCGTGCGTAGTGGGTCTCACAAGACCCATGCTTGTCTGAAGGACTAAAGTCTCGTCGTACGCTACGAGTCTCCAGTGCCCCATGCTGATTGTATATAGGAATAAGGCTTTGTTATGCGACATGGGTCTCTAGGACCCCATGCTTATTGCATATATTATAGGAATAAAGCTTTGCTATGCAACATGGGTCTCTAGGATCCCATGCTTATTGCGTATATTATAGGAAAAAAAGCTTTGTTATGCGACATGGGTCTCTAGGACCCCATGCTTATTGCATATATTATAGGAATAAAGCTTTGCCGTACGTCATTTGTCTTCAGAAACTATGCTAAATTCATATAGGAATAATAAACTGCCGTACGTCATTTGTCTCCAGAGACTATGCTAAATTCATATAGGAATAAAACTTTGCCGTACGTCATTTGTCTCCAGAGACCATGCTAAATTCATATAGGAATAAAACTTTGCCGTACGTCATTTGTCCCCAGAAACCATGCTAAATTCATAGAGGAATAAAAAACTTTGCCGTACGTCATTTGTCTCCAGAGACTATGCTAAATTCATAGAGGAATAAAACTTTGCCGTACGTCATTTGTCTCCAGAGACCATGCTAAATTCATAGAGGAATAAACTTTGCCGTACGTCATTTGTCTCCTGAGACCATGCTAAATTCATAGAGGAATAAAACTTTGCCGTACGTCATTTGTCTCCAGAGACTATGCTAAATTCATGTAGGAATAAAACTTTGCCGCACGTCATTTGTCTCCAGAGACCATGGTAAATTCATGTAGGAATAAAACTTTGCCGTACGTCATTTGTCTCCAGAGACAATGCTAAATTCATATAATATAACTTTGCCGTACGTCATGGGTCTCAAGACACATTCTTTTTCGTGAAGGACAAACGTCTTGCCGTACATCGTGAGTCTCCAGGGTCTCATACTTTTCTTGAAGGAGCAAGACCTTGCCGTGTGTGTGTGTGTGTGTGTGTGTGTGTGTGTGTGTGTGTGTGTGTGTGTGTGTGTGGTGTGTGTGTGTGTGTGTGTGTGTGTGTGTGTGTGTGTGTGTGTGTGTGTGTGCGTGCGTGCGTGTGTGTGTGTGTGTGTGTGTGTGTGTGTGTGTGTGTGTGTGTTCGTGTGTGTGTGCGTGTGTGTGCGTGTGCGTGTGCGTGTGTGTGTGTGAGAGTGTGTGTGTGTGTGTGTGTGTGTGTGTGTGTGTGTGTGTGTGTGTGTGTGTAACGCCGTTGTTTGTCAACAAAAACAAACCGTTGTCGGTGTAGATGTGGGAACCACGCTTTATTGACAGCCATACAATTTTGTGGAGGCAGGTTAAAAACTCAGTTATCAGGTGAAAATCTTGACTGTGGGTCGTTTGATATCCAAGACATACGGCGAAGGTTAATTAAAACAGTAGTTGAAAGCAAAATTTAATCACCCTAATCTTTGCATTCACCTCTGTCCCTTTCCAGTCCACGGAATCTTCGATTCAAACGCATTAAATGTCGCTCGGGACTAATGGTCAGAAATGTAAACCTTTCTGATTAATGCCACTATCTATCCACCTCCCCTCCCCTCCCCTCCCCCCATTTAGAGTAACATCCTGAAATTGGTGTTTCATTTTAGACATAATTCATATCGCCAATATGAAAGGAAAAAGAAGAAAGAAATCCACACATATATATATATATTTCATGACATGAAGGTATTTCACACTGAAATCAACGCTAGTGAAAGTTAAGGAAAGAAAGGAAGAAAAAAAAACTTGAGTGGTAACTGGCTACAGCAGCATCCATTTATGATTTTTAAAACAAACAGTCAACTGAGAGTAACTCATCTCACTTGTATTACTTGGAATCACAAAATAAACTTCATCTTAAAACAGCAACGATCTCATTAGCATTGATTAATTTGGACAAGGAGGAGGAGGAGGAGGAGGAGGAGGAGGAGGAGAGGAGGAAAAAGAAAAGAATAATTTCTATGATAAAGAGAGATTTTACCTTCTTTCAGATCTCTTCAACCTGGACACTCGTTGATTACAATGCTGATAAAGTGCATACAACAACACCCCAAACACCCCATAATAATTCTGCACTGCAAACGAAGGAAGGTTTATCTATTCACTTTTTTTTTTCAACCGTAGAAAATAAACACAATCACGAGATGAAACATCCAGTTTCTTTAAATCACGGCAATACATTTTCCACAGGAAAAGTGGGCATGGTTTAGTGGGTAGGGAGGGGAGAAAGAGGTGGAATGATAGGAAGAATGGGCGCTTGGTTTTTAGGGGGTTGATTGGAAGTGGAGGCGTTGGGTGAGTAGCGGTGGGGGTGGGGTCAGGAAGCGAAGGGTAAAAGGTTAGTGCGCATGAACACACACACACCCTCCACTGACGACCCCCTTCTACCGTTACAAAGTTAAACACACACATCATCCCCACCAACATCAGTCATCATCTGTGATCCACCACAACCGGACACTCCGGCTGCGCCATCGTCAGTCTTCGGCGGGTGATCAGACGACGTCGGATTTGCTGAATCCAGTTTCGGATCGGGAGCTACCGTCTTCTTACCGCAAACACCCGAAAGATTTTCCTTCATGACCTTCAGGTGTCGCCATATCGTGGTGGCGTCCAGGATTAAAATACCCGCCTGCAAGACACAAGATAAGAAAAAAAGCAGGTATTTACTTTTTTTCTTTTTTTGATAATTATTTGTTGAAAATTGCTCATAAGAAAAATGAAACAAACAAACAAAAATGATGAAAATATAATTTGAAATTTAAACACACTCAAAAAATATTTTGAACTCTCAGATACGGCTCGATGTTTTCATGTACAAAAATAGATCTTGAAACAAACAAACTCTAAACATACCTAAAGCTCTCCAATACTGCTGTACATGTTCATGTACAAAGAAGAGAGGAAAAAGAGGGGGTTGGGCGGGAGTCGGAAAAATCATATGATGATGTACAAACGCCACCATTCCGTGGCTGTTTGTGGTAACCGGTGTCAGGATCTTGACAGCCCATTGAAACAATTCTTGGTCTCCGTGGCTTTCTGCATGCGGTCCTGTGCAACAGGTTAGAGGTGTTCTTACAACAATCCAGTCCTTGACTTCTGGAGGTCGTCCATGCGTTGTTCAGATAGCTTCCATCTTAGACACCCATTTTCTTCATTGCATGGTTCTTGGGCTTGGGCAAGTGTCTCTCGGTGGTATTATAGACACACTATCCGCGAGTGCCATATAAATTTATGCGAATGAAATAGCTCCAAAGCCCCCGCTGGTAAAAGCATACCAGTCTCTGAATCATTTTTTTTTCCTGTTTAACATACCCCAAATCTTTAATAAAAATCAAGATAAACGTTGTCATCAAGGGTTTAAGGTCAAAATGATTTTTTTTTTTTATCAACCACAGGCACGTTTTTCATAGATAGAAGCGTCCTTTGATTAGCGGGTATTATACTCTCCTTTTTCATTCTCCTAAGACTTGGGTCTTTGTCTGCAATTTGCGAGGACGGTTGCGCAGAGTTATCTCTCTTCCCAGTGTGCTGAGGTTGGTTACATTACATTTAGATCCAGCTGGTTTGATGACATTCAGATCCAGCTGGTTAGATTACGTTTAGATCCAGCTGGTTAGATTACATTTAGATCCAGCTGGTTAGATTACATTTTTAGATCCAGCTGGTTAGATTACATTTAGATCCAGCTGGTTAGATTATATCGAAATCCGGCGCCGAACCCTGGTTATACGGCAGACAAATGCGGGGAGTCGGGGAAAGATGACGCGTTTGACATTACACTGACACCGCCTTACCAGAAAATCAACGTGTGCACATGGGCAGCTATGGAACCACTTGATATGTGTTGATAGGAGTTCAACAGCAGACAGAGAGAGAGAGAATGAGTGTGTGTGTGTGTGTGTGTGTGTGTGTGTGTGTGTGTGTGTGTGTAAGAGAGAGAGAGAGGAGGACAGGGGCAACCCGATGGAGAGTGGGTGGCAAGGAACATGAGGGAGCGAAACACCACCCTCCCCCTTCTCTCTCTCTCTGAGTGTATTTTAGAACTCTCTCTCTCACGCACACGCACACACACACGCACGCATGCACGCACACACACACACGCGCGCGCGCGCGCGCGCACCCCCACATCCACATCCACACAGTCACACACACACGTACATTCATAGAGTGACGAGTAAGGGTAACGGGATAAAGAGAGGGGGACGGGAAAGGGAGGTGAGGAGAGGAGGCGGATTAACAAAAGAAAGAGAGGGATATAAGGGTCCCCTAGTCTCCCAAAGACCTGAAATCCCCTGTAATAATTATCCCTCCCTGCCCTCGCCATAGTCCTAGCAACAGGGATATTTCATGTGTCAAGCCAAAACAGCTTAGTGAACTACTGCACAGTTAGTAAGTAACATGGTCGCCAGGTTTGCCTGAAGCGGAAAGTTGTATGCCTTCTTACTGTCGTAAAAATAATCTGAGAATAGATTTGCTTCTTATCCCTTCACACGGCTCTGAACAAAAAAATCAGTACTCGCTACCTTTTCCTCCCTTTCCACTTCCTCCCCCCCCCCCCCCCCCTCCTCCTCCATATCACCACATCTCTCTCTCTCTCTCTCTCTCTCTAGATCAATTCAGAGTTGTAACTGAAGTTCACGGTAAAGTTTTGAAGCGGAATGAACGGAGAAACCAAAACTGAACCAGACATGGGGTATAGCCCCTTGAATCAGTTTCGGTTAACCTATTTTTGATAACTAAATATGAAAGTATACTAAGAATCTCTGTCTCTGTCTGTCTGTCTCACTCTCTGCATTGCAAATTTTTAGACTAAACTTACTCCTGGCATCAAGAAATGAAATATTCTCTTAAAATCTGCTCGTACATTTATGAAGCACACAAATAGACTGCGTGCTGTCTATTCTTAACATCATTGTATTATGGGTATATATTTTGTTTTTCCTTGCATTTTCTGTCATGATGT
>JADBJO010001638.1:182459-204959 GCA_016801955.1 Conus betulinus
ATTTTTTCTTTTACAGTCTATTGTTCTGTGGCCTGTCAGTTGCACTGCCGTCACGCTGTTGTTGCTGGTTGTCTCCAGTGCACAGACAGACCGACGCTCATTCTGTCATAGCCTCGGCTTCAACGCTCTGCATGAGAACAGTCAATGTCAGGTCGTTCTCTATGTAATTCATCAGTGGGGTGAACGTTTCTGGGGAAATCATGGGGTTCACTGCCCGTTCACTTTGACCTGACTCCTTCCACTGTCAATGCACGTTGATGTCACCCCTTCCGCTGTCAATTCACTTTGATGTCACCCCTTCCGCTGTCAATTCACTTTGACGTCACTCCTTCCACTGTCAGTTCACTTTGACCTGACTCCTTCACTGTCAATGCACGTTGATGTCACCCCTTCCGCTGTCAATTCACTTTGATGTCACCCCTTCCGCTGTCAATTCACTTTGACGTCACTCCTTCCACTGTCAGTTCACTTTTGCCAGTACCACTGTTGATGCACTTTGATGTCACTCCTTCACTGCCAGTACACAGTTGCAACTTTTCCACTACCATTCACTTTGATGTCACTTCTTCCACTGCCAGTACACTTTGATGTAACTTCACTTGTTCCACTGTCAATTCACTTTGCTGTCACTTCTTCCACTGCCATTTCACTTTGACGTCACTCCTTCCACAGCCAGTTTACTTTGATGTCATTCCTTCCACTACCAGTGTCACTCCTTCCTATTCCACTTTGATAGTTCACAGTTTACTTTGATGTGTCTTTCACTGCAGGTTCCACTGCCAGTTTACTTTGATGTCACTTTTCCACTGCAGGTTCACTTTGATGTGTCTTCTTCCACTACCAGTGTCACATCTTCCACTATAGTTCACTTAAAGTGTGTGGCCTTCATCCACTGCCAGGTTACTTTGATGTCACTCTTCCACTGCAGGTTCACTGTGATGTCTTCTTCCACTACCAGTGTCACTCCTTCCACCATAGTTCACTTTGATGTGTCTTCTTCCATTGCCGGTTCATTTTGATGTCATTCTTTCCACTGTCAGTTCACCTTGTTGTCACTCCTACCACTATCAGTTTACTTGATGTGACTTCTTTGACTACCGGTTTACTTGATGTGACTTCTACACCACCAGTTTACTCGAGGTGACTTCTACCTCTACCAGTTTACTTGATGTGTTTTCTACACTACCAGTTTACTTGATATGAATTCGACAACCACTTTACTTGATGTGACTTTTACACTACCAGTTTAATTGATGCGCGACTCCTACCACCACCAGTTTAATTGCTGTGACTCCTACCACCGCCAGTTTAATTGCTGTGACTCCTACCACCACCAGTTTAATTGCTGTGACTCCTACCACCTCCAGTTTAATTGCTGTGACTCCTACCACCGCCAGTTTAATTGCTGTGACCCCTACCACCGCCAGTTTAATTGCTGTGACTTCTATACTATCAGTTTATTTGATGTGACTTCTACCGCAACCAGTTCATCTTGATGTGACTCATATCATTATCAGTTCATTTTGATGTGACTCGCATCATTATCAGTTTACTTCATGTGACTCCTATCTCGATCAGTTCATCTGGTGTCACTTGTACCTCTACCAATTTACTTGAGCCAGACTAGCACGCCGTCTTGTCCCCGTTCTGCGTCCGACAAGCCAGCCACTGCCACAGAAGGAGATCGATTGATCAATCAGCCCGGCTTCGTGTGAAAACAAGTCAGCCTGCTAACAGTTTTGTGTTGTCTGTGCACTTTGCAGAACAAAAGCTTCACATTGAAGCAAAATGTCAGATGGAGTTTTACACAAGATGGCGCTATGGGAGTCCGTGCCATTACAGCCGAAATGACAGCTGGGCAATTTCCGGTGTCGCATAATATCTGGGAACCGTGATATCTGGGAACGCGTTCCCAGATTTCCTGAACTTCCAATCGTGAAATCTGGGAACTTTGTGAAAATCATGCCAAGAAATTAATGAAAAAAAAAAAGTGACAAGAAGGCCAAAAGATCTCAATTGCACCTAAATAAATTGTTTCCTACCTTATCTCGAAAATCCATTTTTTTTTTTTTCGTCTTCTTTCTGCCCTTCTGAGCTCTGAAAGACCGCGTTCCCAGATATCACGGGCCTCCCCAGATATCACAGTACATTTTGGGAACGCAAAAATCTGTGATATCTTGGGAAGCCTTCCCAGACATCACGTTCCCAGATTTCACGCAACACGGTTCGAATTCTTAATCAGCGAAGGACAAGTCTGGGAGTCCTAACAGTGCTCGCGACTACAGTTTTGTATTTTTCCTTTCTTTCCAATAGACGTAAATTCAGACACTAGCAACTGGTCGAAAGTCTCCAATGTTGTGTGATAAACACACAGCTGTACTCGGCGCTGCAGAAGTGTGGAATAGTGGTCGAAGCACTCGCGATCGAAAGCCGAGGAGCACGGACATGCGTAGTAACCATACTACTGTGGTGCGCAAAAGAAACATGTGACGTCAAAATCATTTGCTTTTGACGCCGCCAGTCCTTTTAAACAGCGTGTTACAAGATGGAGAACAATTATTGCGAACCTTCAAAGACAAGAAAGACATGTGTGCTGTGAAAGAATCAATCATAACAATGATTTTGCCTGAGAGAGAGAGAGAGAGAGGGAGAGAGAGAGAGAAGTGTTGGTCCCTCATAAAGGGGTGAGCGAACAAACATCTAGATAAACATCTAGACAGATCTTTATTATTGCACAAGGGAAATGAGACGTTGAATCATAATGTTATATGTTTACAATTCTGTTTAAACTTATTTTTAAGGAAAAAAAAACGGCGCGGGGGAGAGGTGTGTGTGTGTGGAAGAAGCAGCAGCAGCAGCAGAAGAAGAAGAAGGAACGGAAAAAAAGTGGTGATCAAAGTACACGCATCACTCGGGATCAATATATATATATATATATATATAGAGAGAGAGAGAGAGAGAGAGAGAGAGAGAGAGAGAGAGAGATCCATCATGAAACTGTCCTCATTGTTACAAAACAGTAGACAAAGCACGGAACTATTTGGGTATCAGCATTTTGGTTGAATACCTAATGCTCGTGTTTGGTCATGCCTACAGCTGGTTGACAGAGTAACAGATATACTCTTTCTAAAAAAAATTAGGTCATGAATGTGGTTCAGACTTTCTGTCATGTAACCCCAGTTCCCCTCCACCTCCCTCTCCCGATCTTCAAATACGCAGAGAGAGAGAGAGAGAGAGAGAGAGAGAGAGAGAGAGAGAGAAGGGCTGGATGGCTTAGCGCAACAGGAACATAAAATCACCCTTTACACACTTGGAGTGACGTGAGGGCTGAGTGCTGCAGACAAATAAACACACTCACTTTATATGTTTTGGAGCGTCATGAGGGTGATGACCTAGTGCAGCGGAAAAAATAAACCTTCCCTTCATACTTTAAATGCCGTTAGGGCTGGGGGCTTAGTGCGCCAGAAAAAATAACCAGAAAGACAGACAGGAGGGCGCAGGCCTCCGCCAAAGTCGAGCGGATCCGGGATCCGCTCTTTTTTTCTGGATCCGCACCAAAATTTAAACGGTTCGTCCCTTGGCTGCATTCCATATCTTTCCAGCGAGTATCTTTCAGATCGGTTCAGTAGTTTCTATGTAATTTAGATGACCGAATCAGGAATCTGTCTTTTGATCTCGACCCGCACTGAAATTTTATGAATTCGTCCTAGGGCAAAATTAATGAATTCGTCCTTGGGCAAAAAAAAAAATCATGAGTTCGTCCTTGGGCGACAGTCCCTCTTTCAACCGATCCCTTTGAAAGTGGATCCGAGGGAGTGGTGGTGTGGTTGTGTTTGCTTGTTTGTTTGTTCTGTTAACCTTACTGACAGACAGACAAACCCACACGTGTGGGTCAAAACATAACCTTCAACACACAGGTGGCCACAGATCAGGATCAAAGTTTCTCAGGAACTGGATTTTTTCCCCCTACTAACTCTCCTATCTCTGCACCAGACTTTCAGAGGTGGTGGGCTGTGTGTGAAACGCTGTGTGCTTAAGACGAAAAGCCCGGGTAAAAAGGGTGTCATGTCACAGCATGTACTTGTGTTGCATTTAAAGCGAAAGTAGATAACAAGAGACTGAGCTGTCCTTGCCATAAATCGACTGAAAAAAAAAAAAAAAAAAATAAATAAATTAAAAAAAAAAAAAACGGAAAAAGTACCAGACTTTATACTTTGGTTAATATTATGACTCCAAAAAGTCTGTAACGTGCCCCTGTCCATCCTAAGACTCAGGCGGTAATGCTTTATCAACAAACAAAAACAAAACAAAACAAAAACAAACAAAAAAAGATAGTAAGGCCCAGCCAGTAAATCACGAATCCCGCCCAGTGCAAGAGATGCAGATACACGTAGGGCTTGATGCCAGACAGACCAGAGAGATACCACCTCCGTGCTTGGCGCATTTCATTGCAGATAAAACCCTAAGAATCAATTCAGTCGTACTATAGGAGTTTCTACTGTATGTCATTTGTGTAGCGTTGAAGTCACTCAGAAACATGACAGCCTTGACCCACTAAACACGCGCATTGTATTTATATGTATTGAAGCCAGTGGCGACGCCCTGCCTAACACGCATTTTCTCCGGACAAAGTAGGTGCGACACTTCCCTGTGTGTGTGTGCGTGTGTGTGTGTGTGTGTGTGTAAGGAGTTAAGACAGCCCATGAGTAGATAGATACGCAGGTCTTCCAGGACCGGGGAATCGATTCTTTCAATTTAAATCAATTAATTGTATTTACAGCCTTTGGAGTTTGATTCACAACGAATTACTATAAAAAACACACACACACACACACACACACACACACACACTGTGTTTGTATTGTGGTGGTGTCAAGCGTCCAGTTTACTAACCCCGTACATTAGCATGAATCATACGAGATGGCAGACTGCAAACTTGGCGAGAGAGAGAGAGAGAGAGAGAGAGAGAGGCTTTAATCGGTTGGCAAACTAGTGGATTCTTAGAGTGTGTTTATGGATTCTAGTCAGATATTTCAATACCATTTGCAATGCACAGATCATAGTCTTGAAGCACTATCGACATACGATCAAAGCTATGTGTGGTTCAAGTTTCGTTGGGCTTTAAGACCGAGAAAGCTTTTGTTGACAGCTGGAATTACTTTGGAGGGGAACTTCGTTTGCATAAACTGTCAATATGCTGTGGCTAGGAAAGATTGTTGTCCATGGCAACTCCTAAAACCTTTCATCCACTCCGTGCGTGTTTCACTTACATGTATAGTGGACAAACTTCTAGTCGGTCAAGGACATGCGGTTCACACAGCAGCCATTAAATCAGCCGATTAATATTGTCTTGCAGAGAAGTGGATGGTTGATTAAAGTTAGAGTGGCTTGAACAAATAGAAAAACTTACCAAAGTCCTCGGAAAATGAATGCAGAAAGTCACTGATATAAAAAAAACTCTTTGAAAAAATTCAATTTAAAAATGGGGATCCAGCACCGCACCTTGGGGGATGCAAAGTGTTTGTGCCTGGAACTGAAATGAACACAATTCAGTAACACCTATGTTGACGTTATGCGCGAGCTAGTAGGAAAATAGACATGACCAGAAAGTCAGTTTTTGTTGTAGAAAATAATGATCCATAATGTAGAAAGCTTTCTTAAAGTCGAATATTACCTCAGTGAGTTGTTATCTTTTATGTTCATGAGCTAGTCCTCAAAGACGTTATAATTACAATTACTGTGGCACAAGCGCTTTTCTCTAAATCAATGATTTAGCAAGAACAGAAAAATATGACACAGGTCTCTAACTAAACAGGCTAGTCTTATCTCCAGAGACAGAGAGAGAGAGAGAGAGAGAGAGAAAGAGAGAGAACAGACACATCAGATCACAGACTTCAGAGAAAAAAAAAACCTTTATTGTCATCTGGTTCATAAACATGAGAAAATTCAAAACTACCACGGGCAACACACCCATTTTACAAACAATTGAGAAAAAAAGCAAGAAATATGCACCATTTTCAAATGTCAATGAGCAATGCCCAATTTTTCAAAGTCACTTTCTGAACACGTTTATTTAAAAAAAAAATCATCTGACCTTTAGCCAGAGAAATAGGCCAAAGGGTGAATGACTGATGAAAATCATATCACACACACACACACACACACACTCTCTCTCTCTCATACACACATACCAGAAGGGACTAACGCATAGGATATACTTTGTCCCAAAATAAACTTCCCATGTTTCATCCCAAAGACGAAAACAACATCATCCGAGAAGAATGGTGGCACCTTTTGTTTGGCTCACTTGACCAGTTGTCATTTCCACACTGGCCAAACAAGTAAAACTAAGACAATGTTGCTTTCTCTGAACACATCCTACTTCGCTTTTGTTTTTCCAAATTCGTCTTGCCTGTAAAATACAGGAAACAATGAGTATTGTGCTTTTTTCTTTGTAATTCTTATGTCCTATTCGTCTGGCCAGCCTTTATCCCTATTTTGTTTGCTTTCTTTTTTCTTTTTCAGTTCCCTTCTTTTTCATTATCTCCTATCCAGACTGCGGATAAAGGACGAAAAATAAAAAAAAAGGAAAAAAAAGAAAGAAAGAAACGAAGGTTTCACTCATAAGACTGGCATATTTCATTTCTTATCAAACAAAGCATGAAAAAAAAAAAGGCATCAGAATAGCAGTGAAGGATAAATTGCAGACTTAAACTGAGTAATGCTGGATTTTTGAATTGCTGGTTTTTAACCCGATGCCATCTCATCATCATAAAATGTTTCTTTCTGGTGAAGTGAATACCAAGGTCAGCTCCACCAAGTTCTTTGGGGCCATTTTTTACTACACAGCCAATTAAACACAGCACAAAATGTGGAAAGTCCTTGGACATCACACATCATGTCATAACTGACTTGGTGAGTGGATTTCCAACAGTGAACATTTTAGTTTGAATACCACAGTTACCCCTAATGGTCAAGGCCCACTTTTATAACTGCCTTCCAGCTACACACCATCAATCTTTTAAATAACTGTCTGCTTAGGACAGAAACCGACACTATGACAGGAACCACCAAGAAATCAGTTCTGAAGCCAGCTGCTGACTGGTGATAAAGTCAAAGAGGAACACCGAGTAACACTCACCCTGAAAAAAAAAAAAAAAGCAATAGCCACCATATCAGAAATGGTTACACAGGAAGACCTATGGAAGCCTGTGTCATATCCAAGTACGTGCAGTTTGGACAAAGCATACCACTTAACTACAGTATCACAAGTGAAATGAAGCACAAAGGGCCAAGAATTTAACAGCTCTATAGTTCTTTTGATATTGCTGAAAAGAAAACAAAATGAACACACACACATTGTGCAAATAAATCTCTATCCTGTACAGCGGCATCAATATAGCACCAAATACACCACAATACGCCAGTCCAGCACACTGTTCCATTCTCTCTGAATCTTTTTTGTAGTGCACAACTGTTATCTTTTCACAATTTCAGTCAGACAATTTCTAAAAATGACTGACCGGAGCATTGAATCTTGTCAAGTTGGAAAGAACAGGATTTTATCAGATGAAACTTGCAACATCTGAATAAAGAGCTGGGGAAGAAGACTGACACATAAGCTCATACATATGTTTTGTCCAAGTCAAAGTTGAAGCCTTTTAGCCCATAAAATCCAAACATGAAAAAAAAAATGTAAGCTGTGGATTTTCATTTTCATTACATCTCCTGCACCCAATAAACAAGGAAAATATGTGCAGAAATGAGTTCTCAGATCTCCTTCACTTGCTGAATACACAATGAAAACAACCAGGAAGACTTGGGGAAAAAAAAGGACAACACAAAAATTTCTGTCCAATACTAGCATCACATCCATGTGGAGAATACTGTCCCCTCACCACCATTTGCCCTGATGATGAACCAGGCACACCATTTTGGGCCGATGTACATGTCACTATTTCAATATGTATATAAACAAAAGGAAATGATTGCTATTGAAAAGCAGTCAACTAACATGTCTACTGATAATACAATCTCCAGAGCAGTCTCCATCATTCATTTCACTCCTGCAACCATGACTAGATGTTCACGCACAATGCACAAACAAACAAAAAAATGAAAAAAAAAAAAAAAAAATCAAAAGCGGGAAAGAAAAAAAGTCAAAACAAAGAATGTTCAAAGTCAAAACAGGAATTGATATTGATAATGATATGCACATGCAAAAGAGGAATACTCAGAGTACACCCTGGAACTGAAAAATTAACAACTGCCATAAAACAGGCAGACAGAATGTTGACAATAATGACTATACACATTTGGGTGCTAGCGGACGCGTAACAACCATCAGGACACGGGTCAGCAAAACATGGACACATGAAAGCCTTTCTAAGCTTTCTTACATCAAGTGAAGAGAATAAGTGAAAAGTGATCTGGCCAGTAACATTAATGAAATACTGACAAATTATTCTGCCAGCTGTTCTATTTATACAGTTCATGTGAACAAAACCTTGTCATGTGTACACAGCCATTATTCAAATGAAAGACATTGAACTGGTGATCACTAGTACTTCTTCAACAGTTCCACAGGCAAAGGACAGAACTCGGGTCCATTTATTCTCTATAATACAATAGGACCAAAAAAAGAAAAAAGAAAAAGAAAAAAGAACTGCACGTATCAATCTTATAAACAGTGGATGAAAACGGACTCATAGCACCATGGTTGCTCAGCACATATGTACTGAACAAACAGAAAGTAAATCAAATTTGTCTGATCCTCTACCACAAAATGAGTTCAGTCACTCATCAGTCTGTGCCACAGCACAAAACCAATTTCAAGGAATTAAAGTCATCCACCAAGAACCTGGCATGAACATACCAGATTCTCGGTGGATGATTTAAATTCTTTGAAACCTAGTCATCTTTCTGGCAATTTTCAAACTCAAAGACATATTTTACAGAATGGTTTAGAAATGCCTTTCTCAGATTTCTTCATAGAATAGATTGTCTCCAATAGACTGCAGGTCTTGTACTGATTGCCTGATCTGAAAGTACACAACTCGTAAACAGCAGTTGGTAGGGAAGGGACCAAAGCTTGAACGTATGTCATATGATGGTAAATAAGGGAACATTCGCTCTCATGACAAAAATATTGGTGCTCACAAAACAAGATTTTTAATAAACAGATCATTTAAAAACTAGATTGAAGGAAAAGGCGAATCACAGATTTCTTCATTATGTTTTCAGATCAAAAGCTTGATGTAAACGCTAGTTTTATCCAGAGGTTACAATTGGAAGATTAAAAACTAACAAAAAAATTCAGTAGGAAAAAAAAGAAAGTGTAATACACCCTTCTCTCCATTACATATGTAAGGAAAAAAAATACCAATCTTTTTCAATTCTTGAGATATGGCTATACATATACATATTTTTTTTTAACAAATCTTTGCTGATACACAGCTTCTTCAGGTCAGGATTCAATGATAGTAGCTTCACATCAATCAAAATGGCATATCAAAAGAGTGAGTTTTCAGTCAGATAAAACCAGGTCAAACGACCTGACCGAAACTCTATTCAATATGCCAGTCTATATGATGTGAGGCTTTTATGAATGTACCCTGACCTGAAGAAGCTGTGTACTACAAATATTTGTTGAAAAATTACATCATATCTCAAGACAAGAAGACTGTTGTTTTCATTCTCATTTTTTTGCAGCAGTGTTTACTAAGTATGTTTTACATATACATGGTGTGGAGCTGAAGAGTGCGTGCGTGTGTGTGCGTGCATGCGTGCGTGTGTGTGACTGAACCTGAAAGCAGCACGGTTCTGGGGCTCTGGAACTCACTACCTTTCAACTATGCCATTCTCCTTTCTTCAGAACTTTCAAGTCTGCATTAAAAAGTTCTATGTTCAAACACCGGTAGCAAAATACCATCCGAAAAACTGCTGAATTACTGCCTGTCACCTGCACACATTCACATGTGTATATATCATCTATTCACCTGTGTAACACTGTTGTATATGTGTGTGTGTGCGTGTTTACATGCACGCGTCCGTGTAAGCGTGCATGTGTGTGTGCCTGTATGCGTTGTCTGTATGTGTGACATATGTATTAAAAATTTGTAAAGCAACCAGTACCCTATGTTGAAAGGATGGGTGCTATACAAATGGTCCTGATCACTGATATTCCTCATCATTAATACATCTTCCCCCTCCCCCCACCCCCTGCTGTGGACATTCCTGACAGACGGTCATTCACAGTGACATGATGACCTGATGTCAGGGCATGTGCTGAAAAAAAAAAGAAAGAAAAATGAAACAAGAGAGAATGACAGAATGGTGATATGGAACTCATTTTGTGGTAGAAACAAACATAATAACACCAGACAAAAAAAAACAGAAAAACAACAACATTGTACCACATTTGTGTGCAACATCAAAAATATGTACAACACCCAAACGTACTTCAGCCTCATAGATGTGACATTTTCAAAAGGACAACACCAAGACTGCAAGAGGTAATGTCTGTACTGATATATGGCAGTGAAAAAAAAGTTGTCATTTATTCTGTATTGCCCATTCAAGTTACCACTCACTTGGGTAACTTTTGCATGTATTTTTCTCAACAAATGGCAAGATATCCTATGGAGTTCAAAGAAAATACTGCATATAGTTGTTTACAGACACATGCACATACACTTTCATGTCAGCATAATGCAAAGGAATGAAAAGCCAAAAAAAAACCATAAAAACCTCAACCAAAACAAAGGCCATAAAACAAATCATCTTTCACATACAACCACTGAATGCATGTATTCATGGATACATCAAAGTGTCACAGCTGACTTATAAAAATATGCAACAGGCAATTAACAAAATAAACAAAAAGCCAACAAAATTATACAGTGTCCATAGAGACCCTCTCTTTCACCCATGTAAAACATTTTGGAACCGTGACTAGGAAGACAGGCCAGGTTTAGCAGTGTTTTATATTCAAACTGTTCAGAACACTTCAAACATGAAACCATTCACTAATCAAAGCCCTAGACAACACAACACACAAACAACAAATTCAACAACAAAATTCAGTAGAGAACAGCAAGTAGAGTCCACTACAGAGCTTACTATCACTGCCAGAGCAAAGCATCCGGGAAAGAATCTCAAGGGTTGAACAATAACACTTCGAAAAAAAAAAAAAAAAAACAAAAAAAAAACAACAGCAAAACCCAGGTTAAGTGAACCAGATACAGACATACAAAGCAACAAAACAGGACTTTTTATTTCCTGTCTGCTCCTCTGTACTCCCTCTGTGGCACAACTTTTAAGCCAGTCATTCCAGCAAGCCACACAGCCACACTTGGATATGCATCCCAACTCCCAGCACGTCAGAGGGAGCAGTCAATATCAGATTATCATATGGCAATTCACCCAGGGGAGAAGATGAACTCCAATCCGTTGGCACCTTTTCTGATCCCACATTTGCAGGACATAACCTGTTCAGCCATCTACTGATAACAATAGTTGCGGGGCCCACCTAAGTGGGCATCATCCCCCCACAAGACTGTCACAATGGCAATCCAAGAACATTCCTCCAAACCAGTCGATTCCAACAGACTCACTAGTAACTCACAAAGGGAAAGGACATGGCACTTTTGTCGCCATGAGTAGAAGGCATGAAATAATAAACAGCACTTAAGACCTCTTTTTATATGATGATCAAACGAGGATGATGGTGTACATTGTGGTCGGAGACTACACGAAAGGGCTGTACTACACACTTCCTTTCACAGTATATCTTGGTATCAACCAGGTCTGAGAGATACAGACACTTGCAGTGCTGTTCAAAGAAGAGAAGTCTTAAGCAGAAATTCTGAGCGTGAGCCAGTTACATCCTTCAGTGTTTCCAAAAGCTATAACCCTGGGATCACACTATATCAAACTTACACAATCATGATTTCTCCATTGGTTGATCATGCATTTTGCAACTTCCCCAAAACCTACCATGAAACACCTATCAAACACACCTTACTGAAGACTGAACATGCAAGTTAAGCCCTTTAACAAAACAAACACACACACGTAGTTTCATATACACACATGACTAATGAGTGAAATACCAACTGAACAGTGAGCATTTCAATTTTATCTGTGGAGGTGCATAAAACAAAAATACTCAGGTATGGTTTCCCCCCAAAATCTGCATAGAACAAGTGACAGTTATCTATAGACCAAAAACAAGGTCTGTTATCCCACCCTCTCCTTTTATTGGTTGAGATGGCCGAGCAAGAGCCAAACCTGGCACACTGGTTAAAATGAGACAGTGTATTACAGCAGATCCATGGGTAAAGCTGCCTCAAAATATTACGGTTTATTGAGGATTCTTTTAACAGCAGATGATCGTAAAGCAACCCAGTAACTGCACAGTTTACCCCTTTTCCCCTTAAAGGTTTACTGACAATATAACAACAGATGGTAGTATGCTACATTGTCATACTGGTTTATCGAAAGCAAATGGTAAGCTTGCATACTGTCATATGCTACTTTATGACAGGGTTTGCAGCAGCAGAAAGCAGACTGCAACATGGTCATACTGGTTTATAGTCATGTTTTGTGACAGCAAACCGATAAGAAAAGCTGTTACACAGATTTACTGACACTATTATGATAGTGTTTTGCAACAGCTGATGTAAACCAACGATGTCCAAATGACTGACAAAGTTTATTACAAAACACGTACGTAAAACACCAACACATAAGTCAAACACTGCCACATCATTCCATTAATGAATTAGCAGTTTTTTCCCTCCATCTGACACTTGCAGGAAGACAGTTTTTAATTCAGTGCCAAGGATAGACACATCTGCTTTAGATTAAAAAAGAAAACATCAACAACAAAAAAAGAACAGAAAAAAAAAAACAATGAAAAAAGTATCCAGTTTCGGAAGGTTACATACACTGGTTCTGAAAGATGAACTCTTTGAAAACTTCAGCTGCTTCATATATGTCTATTTCGTTCAGTTACCTGCCTACTTACAGTTCAATTACACTCTCTGCGTCAGAGTAAAGACCACACAGCAGAAAGGACGGAACAATACACACAGCTGGAAACACTTGAAGAATGGTTTATAAAATAAACAGTGTGCACCGATTCAAATCAGCATCCAGCCATTGAAAATAATTATTGCTGGGGAAAATCTGAGACATTTCAGACTAAGTCCATTATGCTGGAGTTCAGTGCCAGAGTAGAAACAAGTCAGATGACACGAAATGTACAGGACACATGTAACAAACAACACGCAGCATGTGTGTCACATGTACCAAGCTACTCCCTGACAGCCCTGCCATTTTCCGTTCATGACACCATGCATTTTCACGGCTTAAAATGAGCTGTTTTTCCATCAGTTTTGGAATACAAATGACAAATATTAAAAAAATCAACATATTTCTCCACATATTCTCAGAAAAAAAGCATTGCTGTGAAGACAGTAAGTTTCATGGCAAAATTCAAATAACTGCGAGAGCACCATTTGTTTTTCAATTTGGTATATGAAAATAGTGTAATTTGCTCAAGAATATAAGAATAAGAAGTCAGTGCTCAGGTATTCACAGAGTTATGATCATTTCCAATGGGCCTCACACAAACCTCTTCTTCATTCACTGAGCTACAACAACAGTTGAGCTTTCATCTACAGTACATGCTGAATGTATCATTCAGTTCTATACTGAACACACAAAGTTCGTTACTGTTGTCAGTCTCAATTCGCTTCACAGTCTATCCCGTTTTTTACAGGAAACAGGACCATGAAAAAAGAAAGAACCAACCCAATAAAGGGCATTTCAGATACATGGCTTTTCCCTTTACTTTCTACCCAAAAAGATAACATTTGTAAATCATGTAACATCAGACCTGTTCAGAACATTCCAAATGAAATATCCGAAACAATGACATCTGCCATCCTAATTCTGTACAAGCACAAAAAATCAACACACAAAATAATAGTACAATGATTGATTGTCTTTCCAAAGCCTTTTACAGTCAGATCATTCACTGAACACAAGATACTTGTCTGGTAATAATCAGCCAAATGAGCATTTTTTCAAAGTGTAAAATAAACAGCAATACAGAAAAAAATTCTTTAGGCAATAATTGGATATTTGTGTGATATCACTTTATAAAGACACACACACACACACACATCAAATAATAACAAAACTGTCAAATCTGCAGTCACTGAAATCTTTTTTCCGAACAAATGTGTACATATCAAATTCAACAGTATGCTTTACATTTTTACAACAAAGAAACACAACAAAAAAACTACTGAACCAAATTTCCTGAAACCTTTTTTTGTTTGTTTGTTTGTTTGCTTTGTGCCATTATATGAACATGGAATTAACTATTGGCCTTATGTTCGACTTGATACTGAAAACTGCACCCAGTATGTGAACTTTATTGTCCTATTCTTTTTCCAACACTTAGAACAAAAAAAAACACAAAGAACCAAAACTTCTTGAAACTCTTTTTGCATCATCATGAACATGGGGTGGACTGCTGGCTCCATGTTTGAACATTTTCTTTGAAATGGCACGAAAAGAGAAAATCAACTTTTTTTTCTTTTTTACATTCCCATGTACTGTACACACGCGCATGCGCGCGCACGTACACACACACACACACACACACAAAACAATGAGAAAACACATTTTCTGGAAAACTGTCAACAAAAAGAAAAACTCAACTAAGAAAAAAAAAGCCAAAATAACAAAAAAAAGTGTGAAGAGCAGGCAGTCACACCACCTGATGATGGGAAATTACACACACACACACACACAGCTCTCTTCTTGTCACTGTCATACCACTGCCTTTTTTTTTTTTTTTTTTTTTAACATAGCTTCTTGCAGGATCTAAAAAATTATGGTCACAACTATTCTCACAGTCTCTCTCTCTCTCATCCTAACAATCACATAATGTGTATGGGTATCACACTTCTCTTTCTTCTCATGTCCACATGACAGACCAAAAAGGGATGGGTTATCTTCCTCTCTCTGAGTCACACATGTGCACGGGTATCACACTTCTTTTTCCTCTCATATCCACACCGCAGACCAAAAGGGAAAGGAACGAAGGGAGCAAGGGAGAGGAGGGAGGGAGGGAGGGCAGGAGGGAGGTGAGACAGAGGGAAGACCATCAGTTTATGGAGTTTGGGCATATCCACGACCATCTGCAAAATGAAAAAAAAAACAAGTGGATATCTGGCAAGACTGGATTTTCTTGTCTGGAACATATCATTTGGCCTCATTAGGAAAACAGTACAACAGTTCATAGCCCATTCACAACGCACTCCTTTAAGGAAGTCATACTTTTGAAGGAGTGGAGAGGAAAGCTTTCTTCAATTTTTACCTTGCTGCTCTTCTGCAACACTCAGACAAACATACCTAATTTCTAAATACTCTGTGTCCCAGACCACACTTACTTACTTTGTTGCAATCCTGACATCAAAAGTCCAAAGGAATTCCAAAACATGCAGGACTCAAGCCAAACATTCCTAAAGATGGTTTCATTTCTTCCATCTAGGAGACAAGGCAAGTCTCCTACTAAAGGACATCATCACTGATCCAAAGCCACAAGTACAAAATGATTTACATGTTTAAAGCAAAATAGCCTGATCAACAAACATGCACTTTTGACAACTCTCGTTCCATAAGAAAACAAACAGAAAAACACTTCAGCTGTAAAAGAAAGACAAAGACTTCCCAGTTTTTGTAAACAGGAATTAAAGGTCTTGTGGTTAACATCACAACCTTCTGTTCATGCACAGTTTCCTCTGCAACAGTTATGAATATGTGTTTCTTTCACACTGGTGTGTGCACATTTTCATTCAGTGCAGTATTAGTCAAGTTATGTGGTTATAAAACAAATATCTGCACAGGATGTGCCTGTGTGCATTTTTTTTTTTCATTCTGGGTCATCACCATCTTGAATCAGTGGAGAAACAGAGTCTATATATTAAGGGTGTTTCCAGTAATTTTCTCCCAGCACAAAAATCTTTGATGATCAAATTCTGAACTGGGAAAAAAAAAAATTGTTTGGTTGACCAGCACTACATCACTCTCCTAGCTCCTTGCCCAGTAAGGAAGGAGAACGTTACCCTCAATGATGTAAATGCCAGACACATTCCACTTTAATGACGATGTTCAGAACACTATGGTAGGAATGTCCAAAATGTCTTCAGTTACCAAACCCTGAACATTTGCCAGGCATAATAACAAGTCTTTTCCATTCATCACATGGCTTTGAACATTATCACAAGATGTTTAGTCACTCTGAATACTGTAGCATAACATCACTTTGAATCACCAAGTCTTTTAACACAATGGCACTACATCCTCAGTCACCAATTTTATCACTGCCACAACAACATCCTCAGTCAGTGCATGATGCCTTCCTCACTTTCCTTACTTCAGATGCTAATGCATGACAAAACTCCTCGGTCACCAAGCTCTTTAAACTACAGTAAGACGTGATCCTTAGCCAGCTAGCTTTTCAACATTGCATTATTCCAGTCACCAACCTTTAAACACAACAGCCAGATATTCTCAATCACCATTACCTTTAACACAAAACATGGCATCATTCTCTCGGCCATCAGTCTTTCAGCACTAAAGCAAAAATAACTATTCTGAACCACACACACTATCATCCTCAGCCACCAAGCTTTGAACACTGCGTCATGACATTCTCAACCACACCACACTTGTAACACTGAAGCATGGCATCACAGTCAGCCGCGAAGCTTTGAACACTGCGTCATGACATTCTCAACCACCACACTTGTAACACTGAAGCATGGCATCACAGTCAGCCGCGAAGCTTTGAACACTGCATCATGACATTCTCAACCACCACACCTGTAACACTGAAGCATGGCATCACACTCAGCCACCAAGCTTTGAACACTACAGCATGACGTTCTCAATCACTGCTGTTATTACTAACAAATAGCATCGCCCTCAATTGCCCACTTGTAACACCACAGTATGACACTTTCAACCACTATACTTGCACCAAAGCGCAACATCATCCTCAGTCAACACCAACGTGCAACATCATCCTCAATCACCTTCTTTATAACATCACAGTATGACACTTTCAACTACAACATTTGCATCAAAATGTAGCATCGCCCTCAATCATCCACCTGGTAGCAAGCACCACAGCACGACATTTTCACCACCTGCCTTATACTTAAGGGTGGCATCATCCTTAATCGTCAAGCTCTGGACACTAGAACACAATATTCTCAACCACCACTCACACTAAAGCATGGAATCATCCTCTCTCACCAAGCTTCCTACACTACAGTATGAAATCCTCAACCACCACACTTCCACTACAGCATGGCATCATCTCAGTCATCAAGCTTCTGAACATACAGCAAGACATTCTTCCCCAACACTTCTACAGCCTGCCTACATCTTTCTCAGTTATCAAGCTTCTAACAGTACAGCATGATATTCTCCGCCATCACACTTTAACCACTAAAGCACGGCAATCATCCTCAATAATCACCTAGCCCTATCGTGGAAACATCACTTGAAAACAGCACTATCCCAAGGAAGAGACTTCCATCACAAGGACTCTCAAAAAAAAAAAAAAAAAAAAAAAAAAAAGCAAAAGGGTCAGAGTGTCTTGAGAGCTGTCCAGTTTCACAACACCTCACCAGTTTCCTGTTGGTATGCACCTGACTTCCTGTAACTTCACACTCTGATGCTGGTTTTTTTGTCAACACTCCTGAACGTCCTCTCTCCATCTGGTAGCCTGTAGTCGTCTGGTTCAAAGAACCTCACCTCCTGTCACAACAATACAGCATAAGACACCTGATAATGCCTCAAACAGCAGTGTGTCAGACACATTTAGTGTGCCTGAAATAAACATGGAACACAAATGCAGAACTGACCAGCCGCCGTGGCGAAGTGGTTAGTGTCGCAGACTCTTCAGCTGGGAGGTTGTGGGTTCAAATCCCATCAGAGTCATGTGGGTTTTTCTGCCCTGACCAGCTCCTACCCAGAGTCAAGTTTGCTGCGGACTCAGTTGGGAAGACTGGGACCACACAGTCGAGTTTCATCCACTTAATGGATGCGTTTTTCTGAGAGTGTTGCTCAAATTTTCTGACCAACACTGCAGGTGTGCCTGTATCTCTCGGGCGTGGTTGACGCGCTGGGATATATTATGAAAGGAAGCATAGAGTACAGCCCTGTCATGTAATCTCAGACTGAAACGGAAATCCGTAGCATCATCTTAATCATCCTCATTCTCATTGATCAGCATTAAAAAAAAAAAAAAAAAAAAAAAGTATCAAATTCTGTGGCCCTTCATGCCCTGCTCTCATGGTGACCTCAATTTCTATGTCCTCTCCACGTCTGTGGCCTTGATTTGGTTCTGTGGGGTCACCAGTATCAGTGTCCATGGGGGCTGTCGTGGACGGACATTGTGGCGCCCTCCAGAGGGAGAGCTCACTCACGCCGGCTCTGCGACTAAGCAATATTGTCATCAGTAGGGGGCTTAGTAGGTGGTGTCCTGTGTAAGTTAGATCAGAACAGGCGCCACTGAACACCATCAAAGTGACTCTGCAGCAGTGCAGTGTCTCCTCCGGTGGGTTGCCTCTTGACGACTTGGCACTGACTGCTCCCTGTGGTTTGCTGGTGCTGGGGCTGCGGCGTGGCCAACCGGGCTGTGGCTGTGGACGGGGTGTCAGAATGAGCGGTGTGAGTGCACTGCCTCTGAGGTGGCACAGAGGTTGGGACAGCAAAAAAAAACAAAAAACAAATGCAGAATTGCATGAAATAAGGCATGAAATAAGAAGGGTCAGTTTCACTTGAAACTTTGCTGCTGCTAATCTAAAAATGACATAAGAAAAAGAATGATTTATTGTGTGTTTTGTCTCCAAGTGAGATCAAAGCATTCTGCACTCTTCAATATTACTTTGAAAAAAAAAAGTATCAATTCATAAAGAAGTAAACAATGCCGATCACATAATAATGAAATGGAGCCCCCCCCCCCCCCCCCCAAACAAAAGACAAACACAACTGCTGTGCAAGTGAGATGCATGCACTCTTCAATATTACTTTGAAAAAAAAAAAGTATCAATTCATAAAGAATAAACATGACGACACATAATCATGAAATGGACACCCCACAAGACAAACACACACATAGTTGATCATGACTATACACACACACACACACACCACTCACTCACACACACACACACACACACACGAACACACACTTACTGTACAAACAATAACCCCCATCCCTCTTAAAACACAGACATCACCAAACTCATCCACATGTGCACACATGAAAAGCATCCCAGTATGAATACAAGGTGGTTCAGAAGTTACAGATAAAAAGATTTCAGTTCAATTTAGACAAATGGGTCCTTAGATTTTACAGAGACTGGTCAAGTGAAGTGTCTGATGGTGAATGGAAGTGTATTCCCGACTGTTAACCCTTTCACCGCCAGACATTCTATTTTGCATAAATCTCCATCGCCAGCCATTTTTCCAAAAAAGCTCTTATTGTATACCAGCATATGTGAAACGCGGATATCTCTGGAACTAAACAACCAATTCTCATGCTATTTTTTTGTAAAATGGAGGAGATACACTGTACTTTTATTATATCATAACATGTTAATAATGGTAAGTCAACAACAATTTCAATTTTTTAGTGATTTCAAGTGCAAAAAAAAATGCAAAATAAAAAAAGAATGTTATGTTTCTTCTAAGCGTAAAAAAATAAAGAAAGAATGCCAACAAACTCTCAACAATGGAGGAAAAATACTCCACTCACAACTGAAGACCAGAAAGTATGGTATTTCCAACAGAAAAGTGCATGAAACAGCCACAAATACAACTACTCCCAAGCAAGCAGCAACACACACACACACACACACACACACACACACACACACACACACACATTCTTATGCCTAACTGGTACACATGTAAGAAAGAAAAAGGGAAACACACACACACACACACACACTCACACACAACACACACACACACACACACACACACACACACACACACACGTCCCTTTCACTCTCAACAGTAATATATATATATTTTTTTTTATGAACACAAAGTCATTCATGTGTGCCTGTTGGTCTCTGAACCCTTGTCATTCAGTTGATCTATATACAGCTGTACACCCACTCGAAAGACGTCTGTGATACTCGCCTCTCACATGTCAGTTGGCCACGCCCCCTTCAACCTCGACCAGCGAGAGTGGGCCCACAGCGTGTGTGTGAAGTTCGTTGCCTAAAGTCTTAGTTGGCTCCCTCACATAGAGTTAGTGAACAGTCAGTCAGTGCTGGCTGGCTCAACGCAAAAACACTGAGGCACACGCGGTAGGGTAGTAAGTGGGGCGTCTCATCAGCCTCTCATAACAAGTTGGCAACGGTCCAACGCTTCACGTTTGAATAATTTGGTCAAGCCCTCACTATCGTTCTTTACTCGTGGCTGTCTGGGTCTTCTTCATCTGTATTAGGAACAACCAACTGTCTATTCAATATTCCCAGCACTTGATCTGTGGTAAATGTACGGCAAGGTCGAGTACGTAAAGTGCTTGGTGCTGACGTCATAGTGAATGGAAAAACAATCGGAACAAGTCATAAAACACTGAACTGAATAGTGTTCTGACAAAGCAAATGGCTGAGAGCATGGGCCAGACCATCTCCCAACTATAACGTTTATTGCTGGCTTTTTATCTCATGAACTAGGATCGTGAGAGTATCGGGAGTTAGGTCACCCTACTTTGTCGCCAAAAGGCGCCCATGGCGCTCTGCCAACTGGTCGCCAAAAAGCGCCCATGGCGTGTGAAGGGTTAAAGGACAGAAGTGATGGAAAACAAGAGAACAATACATATGCACCAAGATGATGAGATAAGAGGTTCCACAAAACACACCAGTGTAGACAGATGATCAGATATGTTGCTCCACATAAGAAACACGAGTGTAGGCAGATGATGAGATAAGATGCTCCACAAAACACACACCAGTGTAGGCAGATGATGAGATAAGATGCTCCACAAAACACACACCAGTGCAGACAGATGATGACATAAGATGCTCCACAAAACACACACCAGTGTAGGCAGATGATGACATAAGATGCTCCACAAAACACACACCAGTGTAGACAGATGATGACATAAGATGCTCCACAAAACACACACCAGTGTACACAGATGATGACATAGATGCTCCACAAAACACACCAGTGTACACAGATGATGACATAAGATGCTCCACAAAACACACACACCAGTGTACACAGATGATGACATAAGATGCTCCACAAAAACACACCAGTATAGACAGATGATGAGATAAAATTCTCCAAAAAACACACACCAGTGTAGACAGATGATGACATAAGATGCTCCACAAAACACACACCAGTGTAGACAGATGATGACACACACGATGCTCCACAAACACACACCAGTGTAGATTGATGTATAGACAGACGATGAGATCAGTTGTTCAACAAATAAACGCTAGCATGGACAGATCGCAAGATTGGATGTTCAGCAAATAAACATCAATGTAGACAGTTGGTACCAGATATTCCACAAAATAAACACAGCACAGACAAATGATAAGATATGATGTTCAACAAATAAACACCAGAGCCCACTGACGATGACATCAGTCGTATAACAAACACATACTAATGTACACAGATGATGAGACCGGTCATTAAATAAATTAACATCAGCATGCAGACAGAGGACAAGATTGGATGTTCAGTCAGTAAGCATCATTGTAGACAGATGATATCAGACATTCCACCAAGTAAATACCAGTGTAGATTGATGATGAGATCCGATGTTCATACATAAACACCAAAGCAGACAGACTATGTAATCAGCTGCTTTGCCAAATAACCAGTGACGTAGACAGACAATCAGGTATTCAATAAATTAAACACTGGTGCCATCAACGTCATGAGATTAAGTGCTAAACCAAACACTAGTGCAGGTACATGATAAGATCAGGTCAACATAATGGAGACAACCCTTTAGATCAGGTGTTCAAAAAATCAACAAACATTGTGGGGACAACCCTTTAGATCTGGTGTTCAAAATCAAACACCAGTGTGGATCAGTTGATGACATCTAGTGTCTAGCTAAACACTGATCTAGCTTGATCATGAGTTAAATGAAGCAAACAGTGGTGGAAAACAAAAGAAAACGGAGTATGAATACAAATCACTGGCATATGGATGAAGCCCCCCTTACCTCAGATCGCAGCAGAATGCCCTCAATGCCCTCCCTCTCAAACTTCTGGATGACTTCGTCCCAGTGGTTGGGCTGCCGGTGTGCCAGGGGACTTGCTGACAGATTCACCAGTTTCTGCACCGAGTACTGGCCGCTGGGTGGTAGGGCTGTCACATACAACTCAAAGATCATCAACATGTTTGGATTTTTTT
>JADBJO010001638.1:209959-234959 GCA_016801955.1 Conus betulinus
CGTATGATGTCTCTTGAGGTATTTCCACTGATAAAATAACATTTAAAACCATATTAGTACTTTTTCTTATTCACATTTCTATATCTGTGACATGCTAGAGCTCAATATCTGTGTGCACAGCAATGAGGCTCTTAATCAGTGTAAACTGTATAGTTTGAATGAGAAGCTTGTGCACAGCAATGCAATTTTCAATCACTGTAAAGTGTATAGTTTGAGTGAGAAGTAAAAATCTTAGCTAAGATAGGTAGCATAACTTCCTCTCCAGGCTAGAATTTTGTACAAACTTCTCTTATATTGGCAACTAAGATAGGTAAAATAACTTCCTCTTCACTCGAGAATTTTTAACAATTTTTCTTTCTTACACTGGCTTCCTATTCAGTCTACAGTTTTCAACAGACTTTCTTCCCTCTGCTTACCTATTACTGATGCTGGCCCTAAATGCCTGTCTGACATGACTGTCTCTTTTGATGACTCTATTCTTCATATTTCCTGTGTCACAACCAAGTTGTCTGGCCACTGATCTCTTTCCTATCGGAGTTCAACAGTCTGGAATGCATTTTACCCTACTCACCACCAGAATTTCAAAATACCACACAGTCTACCGTAAGTCTCTGAAGACTGTTTGTTTAGACTGATCATTTCTTTTCACTTCTATTGTCCAAACTGCCCTGAATCTGTGCTATTAGCACCTTGCATGTGCATGCAAGTGTGCAGATCAGTGTGCAGCAGTAGTCTTTAATCACTGAGAAGATGGGATGATGGAACTCATTTTTGATTATATGACTTTTTTTTCAAAACTGTCATATTCTTTGCTATGATCATGCTCCATTATTTGCATTAAAACCCAATGTAAAGTCTGACTGACCACACAAAGAACTTTCAAAGTGTTGAATTCATGACATGAGCTCAACATTCAAGCTATACTGGCAAACATTATACTTCACCCTTTTCTACCATTTTAAAAAAAAAAAAGAAAAAAGAACAAGAAAAAGAAAACCGCCTCCACGCACAAAAGTCACATCACAAACCTTCATTTCTGGGGTGTAATGAATTTTTTTCCCCTCACTTAATCTGAAGATAATTCTGAAAATATGGAATTAACTGACAGCTTTTGGATACATGACAGCTATGAAACAGAAATGTATTCAATCTCAGAAGTTGACAAAGAACATATACATAAAGCTGACCAGGATGAAAAAAATGATTTCCAGTATCTGCCAACTGAATAAAACAGTTGCAAATGGAAAACTAAACTTCCAAGCTTAAAGCCTGCTTGTAACTGTGCATGCATACTCGCCATCCACAGAGCTGGCAATACCTCTGTTGATTTACCCCCAGAGCTGGCAATGCCTCTGTTGATTTACACCCAGACCTGGCAATGCCTCTTGGCAATGATTGATTTACCCACAGAGTTGGCAATGCCTATGTTGATTTACCCACAGAGCTGGCAATGCCTCTGTTGATTTACCCACAGAGCTGGCAATGCCTCTGTTGATTTACCCACAGAGCTGGCAATGCCTCTTGATTTATCTTTTATTTTTAAACTGCAATGTATAAGAAGTTAAAAGCAACACAAACCAAAAATTAAATTCTTTACAAAACAAAAAAAAAAAAAAAGAAAAAAAAAAGAATGCCAACGAACCCCTTCTCCTTTGAAAAAAAAATCTTTGAAAAAAAGACTTTTTTTTCTTACTTTCTGTGCAAAGATAATTTTTCTCTCCAGCCTCAAGTTCCACAGAAATAAAAAGAAGATCAAAGGCATACATGTAAACACATATTTACAAAGGACAGAACCAGTCCAAAGAGGTTGGAAATCTTACCACCAGTTTCTCCATTTCTGGGCAGACTATGAGGATGGAGTAGGATCTGCTACCTTTGCCAATTTGTAACTTGCAGTAATTGAGAGGGGAGGGAGCTTGCTGGTCACTGGGAAAATAGCAAGACAACACAACATGATAGAGTGAATTACACTCAACTGGGGAAGGACGACAAGACAACACACCATGACAGAGTGAATTATATTTCACTGGGAAGGAGGACCGACGAGTGTGTGTGTGTGTGTGTGTGTGTGTGTGTGTGTGTGTGTGTGTGTGTGTGTGTGTGTGTGTGTGTGCGTGCGCTTCTGTGAGTGTGTGTATATGTGTGTATTGATTGTGTGTGTGTGTTTGAAAAGGAAAGGAAGATGGAGTGTTGTGTTTTGCTGTGCATGTATGGAGTCCTGGTGCCTTGTGTGCGTGTGTCTGTGTGTGTAAGCGAGCGCAAGCATGTGTTTGAGTGTGGGTGGGTGTGCACATGTCTGTGTATTCACCATATGCAAGCACACATATTGATCATATCTGAATAAAAAAGAATTCCATCAAAATTCATCCTTTAGAAAACCCTTTTTCCACAAGGTAAAAATATGCCAAACAGTCATACATTTTATGATTCAATTCAGAAGCAGTTTTCAACTGTGTTTCACTACGTAATCCAACATTTTCATTTAACTACAATAACAAAAAAAACCCACCACCATTAGCACACATCCCCCCTCCCCTGTCTCTCACCATCTCCCTTTAGTTTATGATCATTCATCCTTCACACACCCAAACACACACACACACACATGCACACACAAGCACCTACAGGTGAGTGTACACAGCCTACAACATATTAGAAACAAACCATACCATTCTGCTTTTGTGGCAATGAACTGTAAGGACTGGAGACAATCCGTCGTCTGAATGTAGGCATGGAGTGACTGAAGCTTTCTTGACGTTCCCTGTCCTCACTTCCGCTCTTTGTGGACAAGGTCTCCATCCTACTCTCCAAGTCTTTCACTTTCCTTTCACTGTCACCACCTGCCCTGCCCTAGTGCTAAGGGAGTCATGCTTGGACTCTTCATCACTTAACATTATTTGAGCTGCAGTGTTCTTTTCAGAATGCTCAGGCAACACATCAGTGATGTCAGGATCCCCTCCATCAGACCTCCTTGCCATGGAAGAGGAAGGCAAGTCCCCAGTTTCGTTTCCAGCTTTAGGAAGAGTGTAACTACGAAGTGAGTGGTACATACTCTGCAAGAAACTTTGGTTTTTTTGGTGCCGTGACATGAACATAGGAACAGCAGAGGGTTTGACCAATTCTGACAACTCCTCAGTTGGGGTTGGACAGCCAGAGTCAGAGCCCCCAGAGCCGCGTAAATCATGTGAGCTGTTTCGTCTTGGAACTGTGAGTGGCAATGCTGTTTTTGGGCTACTGCCTGTGTCTGAGGTAGACTGATCACTGGAATGACTCTTTTGACTCTCTGCAAACATAAATGCAGATCTCCTCACCTTTGCCAGAATAGACTGCACATCCTGACCGCCCACATCTTCTGTGCTATTGGATCTCACAGTCTTGGGGATTGTCCCGACTTGGCCCATCTGTTCCTGCTGTTGATTCCTTCGAATCTCTGCGTATCGTGGCAGAGATTTCCTTACTTTAGCCAGCAACGATGTTTCATGACCGTCAGCATCGCCTGAGCTGTAGGATCTCATGAATGTTGGGTCTGGTCCTCCACTGACCAACTGACTTTGCTCTAGCTTGTAGTGTTTCTCCTCCAATGGATCATGGAATTTCGGTCGTCTGATGGCACTGTTGCTAATGCCAGTAGCATTGTGTTCAAGAGTAGTCTGACTCTGAGAGAGAGTGGACAGGTTTCCGACAGACGTTTCCTGGGGTTGAGAATGAGAAGTCGCCATCTCTTTAGAGACTGCTGAAGTGGTCTGAGGCTGGCCACCCGTTTCCTGCAGAATGAGGCTGTTCCTTCTCAGCTGAGCTATCATCTGGGCTGGGGCCTGAAGCTGATGCTTTTCCACCACACTGAGCTCCTGAAACGGACCACCAACCATCATCATTTGTAAAATGACACTGAACTGCATGTGGAACCTAACAGGCCTTAAAAAGTCATGAACAGTACAAAAACATGTGCATGCACAAGCACGCACACTCACCAAGAGTAAGAAAGAAGCTTTAGTTTCCACCACTACATGACTGAGTACCTGCCACCACCAACCATTATAGGTAGACACATATATACATAGACATCTGGAACAATGGTTCTGCGCATTACAGGGTTTTTCTTTTCAGATTATTCTGACAACTTTTAATGGTCTAATTCCTTTTCTTTTCAGCTTTTCTCAGAGGCGGGATACCTTATCCACCTTCATCAGTCTTGCACGTTCTGGTTTGCTTACTTATCTGTTCCTTGGTTTCTCTTCACTTCAGTGCAGTTTTGTCTCTTCACTGCCAGTAATGGATTAATGCACATAGTGTTTGATTAACAACTTCCCACCTGCCATCAGGTTTATTCGCCTGTGAAAAAAAGGTGCCCCAATTTATCATGAAGTTGATGTTCTTTCTTTCCCCCAATAACATGCGATTCCCATCTGTATTTTTGTTGCTTGTATCTTAAAGAGATAACTGCCACAATATCAGGGAGATATACTGGATCGTGTTGATACAACTGATTTTTATTTGAAAAAAAATCAGCCAAAATCGGCCATGCTGAAATGGGACATCTGCCGATATACCGCAAACAACATGTCCCTACAGCCCTTGCAGAATCGTAACGAAAACTTGAACACATGAAATGATAACACTACATTTTCGTCAACGTTTTTGTCCTGAAACCACATAAACTTGCTCTTTAGTGAAGTCTGAGTCGAATCCAAAAGAATACTTGGTCAGATGTGTTTCGTCATGTCCCGGAGACATGCCCCTTTAACATCTCGCTACTGCTTTCTATTTTACCGGGTCCGATCCAACGTTTCATATTTTTCAAAAACTGAAGTGTGTCATTGACACAGTAAATCCACTGATTTAGCGGTTTGGTCAGCATATTTTTCAAAAACAGAACAAATTTACCGTGCACTGGGCTCATGTCCGATCGACACACTGACCTTTTGGGGATAAAAAATATACCGCACTGCTTGTTTCAGCCATCTGCAATTTGTATCCGTTCGCCGGGTCACGTGTTCTTCAACGGACACAAAAACCAGGAGCAGACGATGTCAGAAAGGCGATGAATCATCAGTAAACGTTTATTCACAGCCACCAATGTTTACCTCGACACAACTGACACTTAGAATCACACATGCGCAAAATATAATGAAAACCATTTCTGATGGCCTCGTGGTGAACACTAACTGCCTTCAAGATATGTGCGAAACACTGCTGAACACACGAAAAAGTGCCAACCGTTACGTAGGCGGCTTCGTTTCCCATCACTTCATTTGAATTTCCGTCAGTTCTGCTGTTACTACTGTCCCCACCGAGGAAATGCCAGAAATCACATCTGACACTTACGTTTTACGTGTAAGAAAGTAAAACCGATCACAAGCGATATAAATTAGGTTTGGTTGTTCTTATGCTTAATGACGTTGTGGACCGTGATAGAGGGGGCGTCTCAATGGTCAGTTACTTCAATATTGTAAACTCACAGTCGGTTGTGAATATTGTCCTAAAATTCTAGCATTGTGTTGTTCAAAATGTATCATTTCATGAAAGATGTTATATCATATAATGTATAAAGTTGAGTGTGAAAAGTAAGAGTTTGATATAAGTTAACTGCTATTACTGCTAGAATGACTGATCAAGTCTAAAAGTACAGTTTTAATTTGAAATCAGATTCAAGGCGTTCTGTGTTGTTATCATTATCATTATCTTTTTTAAATATCTCATTTAACTGAAACTCCTGGAGTAATTTTTTCAGTCCATCCATGAGCCACTCCCACCCCCACCACAGAAACACACACACACACACACACACACACACACACACACACACATCATAATTTAATGTCCTGTCACACAAATTGGTGATTGAAGACATTTTGAAATGACCCTTTTTTTTTGAGATTCATCATGAGATGAGAGAGAGATGAGAGAGAGAGAGAGAGAGAGAGAGAGAGAATTTGTAGCGCTTTAAAGATACACACACAACACAGACAGACACACATCCTGAATGACATACAGATTTAATGAAGACATTTTGAAATGAGAGAATTAAATGTTAGAGGCCGAGAGAGAGAGAGAGATCACGTAGTGTAATAAAAAAATTGGACAGAATCCACAAAGGGAGATGGAAAGAGAATTAAATGTTATAAGGAGAAAGCAGAAAAGAAACAAAAGTGTAATAAAAGAAATGGAAAGAATCCGCAAAGGGGGATGGGAAGAGATTAAACGTTATAAGGTTATAAGGAGAAAGCAGAAACGAAAAAAAATATGGCCTAACTGGATGATTTGTAGCGCTTAAAGAAAAAAACAAAAAATAATGATTTATTATGCTGAATGAATGATATTTGACTACATATATGTACATTACACGATACAGTTCCCATGAGGCTGTCTCTTTTCCAATTTGCTTTGTAAACCTTGTAAACTTTTGTGTCAGTGCCAGTCAGACTGTAGCATTGTGCAAAGCTTTCTTGATTGTTTATGAACTGATCTGTTTAAAATTCAGTATCAAGTTGTTCCAATGAGCACTTTCTGGTTTTTCCGCAAACATGTGGACTGCAGTGGCTCATATCACCAAAGCACCTGTATAAGGGGTTCTCCCTTCTATTTTTTTCATATTTGATCGACTTAAAAATGAATAACTAAGTATGGTTTGACCATCCTGTTTGCTTTTGAAACTGATCTTATTCATGTTTTTATTGCATTTATACTTACTGTTGTAAAAAAATATTATCCACTATTCTTTTTATGTCCATACAGGAAAGTGTTACAACTGACCCTTGTCCATTGTTTCAAGAATTAAAGGAACAAAAGATACACTGACTATTTGTGCATGCTTACTTTTTTCTTTGAAATGAGCAGGCTGACTTGTTTTTATGTTCCTTAGCAGCTGTCGTGGATGTTTACATAATACACCATAATGTACAAACAGGAGCTGGTGTCAGACGTGATGACGGACATGAAAACTCTACTTCATTCTTCACTTACAAACTGACAGAACTGCTGACTTTTAACATCATCTTAGGAATATCATCCAGTGTTCCAGAAAGCCACAGTTTCACAACCCTTGGTCTGGCATTGCTGCACCGTTACAGACATTTTTCATGTCCAGCAACACAACTGATTTATCACTGGGTGATCTGATATTTTTCATGTCATCAGAAAAAGAATAATACAAGTTATCTTTTTCATTCTATTTTCATGCATGTGAAAGATGTAACTTTCAAGAATTACAGAAATTTTTACCGTTTCAAGTTTTGAAATTCGGTTACCCAGTCCCATTTCTTGCACGACCTTTTGTCAACTCTGCATGTGCAGTAAGAGTTTCCATAGATATATGTCGACAAGTGAAATGTGCAGACTTGAATACTCAATCACAAGAAGAGATATGACTCTGACATGATTATCTAATGCACATCATTGCAGTTACATGCACATTAATCACTCACTGTAATTTGTACACAAGAAGCTGTAGTCTAGCACACGATCAAAAAAATAAGATTAAGATTAGGATTAAAATTATAGTCCCGTCAACAGCAGAGGTTATCTCAGGACTGTCACCACGTTCCAAACTACCACGTATATATGTTAAAAAAAGATTGATCAAAAAAATAACACCAGATTTAATATTCAAGCGTGGAATGGAAGAAATAAATTTACTCCCATTCTCATAATGAATCAAGGAACATACAGTTTGCAGAGGCAAGAGAAACAAAGCTTTCTGTGGCAAATTTCTGCTGAACACTAAAGTCTTGACAGGTGAACAAAACCAACTGGGCAGGAAAAAAAAAGTGAGGCATGGTTTACTACAGTAATGCACTCTTCCGAGGGTAATAGCCTGATAAAGTGGAATCAGTTCAGACATGGAAGTTAACTGAAGCAATTAATGAAGATTAAAAGAATTATTCTGACCTTTCTATCCAGCAATGGAGCCTGCTGTTTCGGATTATGGTCTCCTCCATCGGCAGGCTTGGCCTCTGCTCTCTGCTCACCTGAAAACAAATTCAATTGTACACCAACTTACGCATGTTTCTTTTTTTATTGTCTACAGACATGTCCACATTAGAAATCATATTGTAACATGTGTTTACTGCTAGAGAATCTTGTATTCATGAAATTAGTGCTGCCAAAATACCACAGATCAAAACTCAAATTCATGTTACATCAATTTTTTCATGTTCACAGACAGCCAAGGAAAGCCTGTATCTGGGCTAAAGCATTAGTACATTAGAATTAAACTTCAAGTGCTATCTCTAATCTTAACACAAAATCTCCTAAAAAGTTAACAGTGAATGACAAGATAAATGCAGGTTCCTTGAGAATAAGATGTTACAAAGTCAACGACTACTGAAGCTGTAGGTTGGTGATCAGCTATTCTGTAACATTAAGCAGACCTGCAATAGCCTAAAAAGCTCAATGTATGGCATTTTGACATTCCAAGTCTAGTATTGCAAATTTAAAGTGCAGCACTTGTATGTGATGCGAAAATTCAGCCTTAATAGCACTTTCAGTCCCACTCCGCTTTGCACATGACATGGCAACAGACTAAGATGACGCAAATCTCGCCAGTTATCACATAATTTCAAACTGACTCACAAAAACCGAAAAGGCTGACAACAAAACCCAATCAAAAAGGTGGCAAAAATGAGGTCATCTTAAGTGATTTTTCCTCCGCATTTTCTTCTTCTCTCTACTGAACTTGCCTGTTTTTTTTTTTTTTTTTTTTTTTTTTAAATCTACATTGCCTTGATTCTGTTTAATCCAGTGTTACATACATAAGCATTTGTAAAAAAAAAAAAATTTAGGTCTTTTCAAATTGCATTTCATCACTAGATGTAGCAGTGCAACATTATCAGAGACATTGTAGCCTGCTAGACTAAAGACCTAGCACTTGGCAGCTCTGCATCAGGGCTAAAATCAAGGTAATTTAAACTCACTGGGTAACTGAATTAGCAAACCATGTTCAAAGGAAAACAAGTACAATTGTTCACACTGGCAACTACAACAACAACAACAAAAATATAACACTTTACCATACAAATAGATATTTTCATGCAGACTGTGCATATTTTGGTTGCATGATATCTGTATTCTAAAACCCTACCTTCACCCTGGTGATGTTTTTGCAGGTGGCGGGGCAAGCGAGGATGTATCAACTGCGAGGCACGCACTGGTCCCCGCAATACATTGAGCTTCACAGAATCTGTGCTGTCACCCATAGTTTACCTGCTTTAAAAGACCAAATATACATCAATAAGCTAATTTTTTTCATAAACCAAAAACGTGAGAATCATCTGCACACAGTGCATTAAATTGTAGTGAAGGTTTTCCCCCCCAACAAAACAGAATGCATGATCACATTATTTAAAAGACTGTAACTGTGTAAACAATTTACACTGCATGTCATTAAAACATGTGTATTTCATGGTCCAAGTTACCTTACCAATGTTATCTTGGGGTTTACATCACAGTTAAAACAAAAAAACATAGCTCTAACTGTTCCCTGGCTCTACTACTGTATATGAATTATGACTCATGGGCTTTACATAATATCTTGAAACAGATGAATAGTTGTGAGCAACAGAATCCTTATGACAGTTGTGCTAGTGCAATACAAGCTTATAGTGGAACCAGACACTGAGCTGGAGAGATACCAGCTGCAGTGGCGAAGACTCCAAGCTGAGAAGTTGAGGGTTTGATTCCGATTACAGCCTATTATTTGTGTGATTTTTCAGGCCCGACCAGCTCCTATTCAGAGTTGAGTTTGCTATGGATTAAACTGGGAAAACTGCATCCACATAGTAGAGTTTCATCCACTTTATGGCTGCATCTCTGACAGTGTTGCTCAAACTTCCTGACCAGACCAACTCTGCAGATGTCTGCTTCTCTCAAGCCTGGTTGACACCAGGATATATTATGAAAGTAAGTGTAGAGTACTGCCCTCTCATGCAGTCTCAGATCAGAATGGTAATCAACAGCATCATCTTCATCAACCTCAGCCTGACCGATCAACAGTAAAACAAAATGTCTCAAATTTTGTGGCCCTTCATGCCCTGCTCGCATGGTGACCTCAGTTCCGATTTTCTCTCCACGTCTATGGCCTTGGCTTGATTCTGTGGGTTACTGGTATCAAGTAAATTCATGGGGACTGTCCTTGGAAGAACATGGTGGTGCCCTACAGGGGGGGACAGCTCACTCAAGCCAGCTCCATGACTGAACAATTACTGTCGTCAGTAAGGGGCTTAGTAGGTGGTGTCCTCTGCATACTGGATCAGAATAGGCACCAATGAACACCACTTATCTGACTCTGCAGCAGTGCAGTGTCTCCTCTGGTGGGTTGCCTCCTAACAACTTGACACTGACTGTTCACACTGATTGCCAGTGCCTGGGCTGTAGTGGGGCAGGCTGGGCTTTGGCTGTGTGTCAGGGTGAGCCAGGTTGTGGCTGTGTGCAAAGGTCAGAGTAAGCGCGTGGATGCAATGCCACTGAGGTGGTACAGAAGATGGGACAAAAAAAAAAAAAAAAAAAAATTGCAACTAAAAAAAAAAACAAACAAACAAACAAAAAAATGGAAAGATACCTGAAAGCAAAAACATGATAATGAAAAAAAAAAAGTTGAAACAAAGTAAAAGCTGATAATTCATGCACCAGACACCACCATACACAACAACAGCAAAGCGATGTTGAGAGTGCAAAGCCACAAAAGAGGAGTCTAAACTGCACTGTAAACTCAGCAAAAAGGTTGAGAGGTGAGACAGACTGAACTGTCTGCAAAACAGGCTTGGACAAAAGTATCTAGACTAATGCATGAAGAATCATGTGAACACAGCAAAAGAGGAGCATATGTGTATATGTAAAAGGGGGGGGGGGGGGGGGGGGGGTGTTGGAGGAAGAGGGGGGTGTTGTTGGAGGAAGGGGGGGATGGGGAAGAGATGGGGAAAGGAGGAGGAGTTGGGGCAATGTGTCTGTGTTGGAAGGTAGGACTGTGCAGCCAGACAAGATCTGCGAAGACTCTACAGGTGTCTTGGTCAAATCCAAAATGTGAAACTAAATATATCTGGTCCTGCTCATTAATAAAGACAATACATTATAGTCCATCCTCAGAAGAGAGGCCCAGTCTGTTCCTATTTACTCAAAAACTTTCAATGATTTGTACATTTAGTGGGAGACTAGTTGCAATCTTGGGTTTTTTTTTTTTTTCGCCCTTACTTTCTTCTTTTGAAGCATCTTACGTTTATCAAACTTCAAACTCTTGCACAACATTTGTCTGTAACACGGGCTTGGGGAGTGCTCTTGGATTCAAATGTTTTTCAATAACTCCTTCAATCTCACAGCATTCCTAAAATCTTTAACAGTTCATTTGCAAAACTAATGTTACCCACTTTAACATTACTCTGCCTGTTGTCACAAACACAAGAGAATTATCTACCTTGTTAAGGCATATCACAACATTCTGTGTGGTTAAGCATGCAAACAACAGAGTAGCCACAAAGATGGTTTTGGGGGAAGAGAAAGTACAAAAGAATTGGAAGAGGGGGTTGGGGTGGGGTGGGTGGTGGGGGGAAGAGTTTGAACTGGGGTGTGTGAATTAACATGGGTCAGTCCTGTCTAGGGATATAGCCAGTTTGGGGTCGACACAGTAGTATCAAACATCTCAGAATACATATTTTGTTATAATGTCCAGCACTGAACATTGTGAGACTGTCAGTGTTAATTTGATCAGAAAAAAAACTACAATGCTTTATTTGTCTGCATCAGTGTAGGAACACCAGGTTGCACAGGGCTTTCATGATTTTTGTCTCCCCCCCCAATCCCCCCCCCTCCCCCCCCCCCCCCCCCCCACACACACACACACACACATGTTCACTGATTTCAAGCAACCAGCAGATCATTGTCAGTCATACAATGAGTTGATGTCATCATGGTCTGGTCTGCCTAGTGCTGGAGTGGGTTTGCAAGGTCAATGTTTGACAGTTCTGTATGCTCTCTCTCTTCTTGTTCTTCTTTCTTTCTGTCTGTCTTCTTTTGTTTTGTTTTGCTTTTATTTGTCTGTCATGAAGGAACTTGCCTTCACTGTCCCTCTAACCGGTTGTCCTACGTAGGCTAAAGCCTATTAGTAAAAAGCATTCGAGGACGTCTCTGCAATCTGCTGTCAAAGTGACATGCTAACTTACTCAACATAGATCTAGTTGCAAAGTGAAACGACTGCAGGCGGAAATCTAAACAAATCTTAAAATAAATGTCAGCGAACTGCCCACAGAAACGTGGACAAATGAGTCACAAGACAACACCCCAACGCGTTTCGACCTCTTAGGTCTTCCTCAGGTGAAACAAAGGCGGACAAAATAACGAAAATGCACTTAGCTTAGATCGCTTCAGATTGCTTCTGAGTTCAGCGCAAGGAATTAAAGGAGTTGATTCAACGCCCTCCTTGCGCTGAACTCAGAAGCAATCTGAAGCGATCTAAGCTAAGTGCATTTTCGTTATTTTGTCCGTCTTTGTTTCACCTGAGGAAGACCTACGAGGTCGAAACGCGTTGGGTGTTGTCTTGTGACTCGTTTGTCCACGTTTCTGTGGGCGGTTCGCTGACATTTATTTAAGATTTGCTCAACATATTATTGCTTGAATTAAAATGTGTAAGCACTTGCTTTTCATGCCTAAAACCAGCATTTCATACAGACGGACAGGCAAAAACAAACTTCGTGTAATTTGTGCGCATGCCTATCGGCGCGGAATATTCGTATACAGCACAGTTCTTGATTACGCAAACCAATTTACTCATTAAGGGGGGAGGGGGGGGGGGGGGGGGGATTCATGTTGTAAAGTCTAAATTCGAATACTTTCCGACTAGTGTGAATGTACATCAGATCCACTGGTCGATCTTGCGACTCACAGGACAGCCGCGAGAAGTCTTAACTTCAACTGCGCAAGTTTTGCAGGTCAGTCACACTTCGACACTGACACTGCACAGCTCAACGCATCACTGAGAAAAATGGACATAGACAACCAAATATTCTGCACTGCACATATTTACCCGCTGCACAATATGAAACACGAAAAATACTCCCGAGCGACACCTTACTCACCCACTTACAGTGTTCAGTTTCTGCACTTTCGCATAAAACACCATCCACAATCCTTCTGTTTTGGCTGTTGATGTCTGGCGTGGTTGAGCCACGAAAAGTATTTTCTAAACTGGAGAGTGACGTAATGATTCACTCCCTCCCTCCCTCCCCCTCCCTCCCTTTCACGCAATTTTTATTTGTTCAGTTACGTTGCTTAGGCCTATAATCACACAACCACGCCAGGTGGGGGTGGGGGATGGAGGAAGCGGGGGCGGAACCGAAGCCACTGAACAAAAAGTTGGAATGTTCAGAGATGTGAAAGCTCTTCTCTACGTCTGTGGTATGTTAAACACGTAGGCTACACAGTTTACAATGGAAGCGTGTATACAATGACGGCTGAGTGATCAAACGATCAAACTGAGTGTTGATGCGCGAACACACACACACACACACGTGTGTGTGTGTGTGTGTGTGTGTGTGTGTGCGCGCGCGCGCGCGCGCGCACTAGCGCGCGGGCGCGCACGACGCACACACGTATGCGCGCACGCGATTATGACATTTAGGCCTATATCTGATGCACAACAACCAACCAAGCAGCTCAACTTGTGTGTGTGTGTGTGTGTGTTCTTCAATTTAATGTCTATACACATAAGCGATTTTAGACAACCAAAAATAAATAAACAAACAATAGTAAAGGAGGAAGGGAGGGGTGGGGGGTGGATAGACAGGCTGCTGAAGGAGATAAAGAGATAGAGAAACAGCGAGATTGAGGATGATGAAGAAGTAAAATTTGAAAAGGAAAAAAAAGAGAAAAAAGGAGGATTAGAATGGGAATTGGAGAAAAAAAATATTAACACGAATAAAAATTGCAACCTATAACATAATTAGAAGAACATTTTCAAAAATCAGATGAACGGTAAAGGTAACAGGATAATAACATTTAAACGTGAAAATAGAATTATTAAAGGAATCTGAAAGTGGTACTCTGAACAAGTCCTAAAACAATGTCACAAATCAAGAGGGGGTTTGTGTGTGTGTGTGTGTGTGTGTGTGTGTGCGTGTGTGTGTGTGTGCGTGTGCGTGCGTGCGTGCGTGCGTGTGTGTGTGTATTTGTGTGTGCGTGGGCGCGCGCGCGCGCCCCCTTTACCCAGCTCTATTTTTTTTTAAGGAAAAGGTTTGCTGCTGCCAGCATTACTTTGCACCTTCTTCTGTGTGTTTATGCGTTCTTCGACATGAACGAGTAGATCCTACTTTTGTTTTTTTTCAATGCATGTACGCTTGTGTTGACGCTATGTGCTTCGTGCTTTTGATATCCTACAAGCGTGAATATTCTCTTGTGGCTTTGAGTGTTGGTCCTACGTGTTGGTAATTAAAATTAACTTTCAAAGAGAGGAGCTTAATGACGAAAAGCTGTTGATGTCCTCAGGCATGGAAATGACCTGCTCTTGGCTCTTTTTTTTTCTTTTTTTTTCTTTTCCTTTCTTTTTCTTTCTTTTTTTTTCTTTTCCTTCTTTTTCTTTAAAAAAAAACTTTCAGCGATGATTATCCATTCCTTGGCTTTTTAATGCTTGGCGCTTTTTGTTCACTGCATACATATGAATGGGTCGTGTTGCTAGCAGATCTTCACTTGGGCCGGTCACTGGTGTGCTATTGCAAACATCACAGTAATACTTTAGGCCTACCACATATCAACACAAGCCGGTGGGGGGGGTGGGTGGGGGATGGGGGTAGCATCTACACGATCAGAGAGGGGGGGGGGGGGGGGGTTTAGTCAATACTCTCCTGTATTGAAAGATTTCTAGCAGGTGCAGTATCGAACAGGGGGAGTATATGCGGGATGAGTGACGTGCTCCCTTCGAAAGTAGTCCATATTGTTTTCTTCCGTTGTTTTGAAGAGGTATATTTAGATTCTTTTTACATACATCACTTGTTGATTATTTCTCAGAGAAAAAAGTAATTTAAATAAGGATTTTAACACCCTTCATATCTACAGTATCAAACTCTAAAAATTGCGAAACTAAGAGATACCTGTAATTTTCAGAAATCCATTTTAATAATTTAGATGTCAGGCTGTCAAAACTGACACATTAAGAGTCACTGGATTGAAATTAGTCTTATGTTTGTTCATAACTAAGATCTGCAGTAGCCTGCTTTAAAACCATGCAGAAGAGCATATGAACAGGGGGGGGGGGGGGGGGGGGGGGGGGGGGGCAAGAACGCATCCCTGTTTCACATCATTTGCGACGGAAAAGGGCTGTGAGAGGTAACTGCCATCACAGTCTAACTTGGCGCACTGGGCCTCGCCTACACCTCCTTCAGCGCTTTCACTGACACTGCATCTGCAATATCCTCAGTATTCACTCGTTTGACTTCATCACACACAAAGTCTTTGAAACCACAAAAGTCACCGGCATCGATGCAATATTGCACAAGATACACTTGGACTGAGCTGTTCATCTCGCAAGGATGGTAGATTACCGCTTCCTCAAGATGGTATGGTTTAGCGAACTGGCCACTAGCCACTGCAATCAAAGAGCGTCACGAAAGAGGTACAAAGGCTCTCTTAAAAGACCCTCATCTCATGTGGCTTAGAACTCATAGCGGACAACTCGAGCTGCCAACAGCGAGTCAAAGTGTCAAATAGTGTTCCATGCCACCTCACTCTTTAAGACCAGTCAGCATCGAAGGAAGGAGGCATCACTGCAAAATCCGTTATGCCCTAACCGTACCCACACCGTGTCAGACCTTTCCTCGCCGTCGCTGTGGCAGGACATGTCTAAAACGCATAGGTGTCATCAGTCACAGCGAGCCAGCATCAGGAGAGGAATGTCTTCGTAAATCTTCGTTTGCGAAGCCAAGCCATCATATCTGCTGTCCACTCCTGATTTAAGTCAATTCCTCCACTACCAAAAGAAGCTGGGAGACACGTGATCTGTATATTTACAGAAACCATACTGACCTATCACCTATAGCCTATCCTGGAGTCTTGAAGACCATAGGGGCGCCACAGAAGACTTAGCAACCAACCTCCTCCACTCCTCCCGTTCCTCAGAAGCTCTTATGCAGTTGCTGAGTGTGAGGCCAGTCCATGCGCTGATGTTGTCCTCCCATCTCTTTCTCTGTCTTCCTGTCCTTCTGCCTCCTCGCTCTGCTCCTTGTAGAATAGTTTTGGCAAGTCCTGTTGATGTTGACACGTGACCATACTATCTCATTTTCCTTCTTATCACTGTGGACAACAGGTCTTGGCATGGTCCAAGGGCTTGCCTTACTCTTGTCTAGACCTCCACGTTGATAATGTGGCCTTGTATGAAATGCCAAGGATCTTGCGGAAGCATCTCATCTCTGATGCCTGAATCCTTTCCTAAAGTTCAGCAGTCAGACTCCACGTATAACAGACATAGAGAAACAAGGCAATGACCAGGGAGCGCATAAATTTGATCTTGGAACTGATTGTGATGTTTCTGTCATTCGAGATGGGGTCTTAGTCTGACTAGTGCTGCTGTCGTTTGCGCAACTCTGGAGAGCACTTCAGATTTTGATCCCTCATCGGAAACATCCCCCCGAGGTACTTGAAGCACTGAACTGTCTCTAGGTTTTCTCCCTTGATAGCGATGTTAGCGCTGACACCGTTGGTGTTGTTGGTAATCAGTTTTTGTCTTTTCGGCGCTGATCTCCATGCCGAATGCTGCAGAACATTAATCTGGTCAAGGCGCTGTGCTAGGTTGGCTAGTTCCTGCTCTTCTCCTGCTGGCCCGTATCATCGGCAGAACGCTTTGCTTTGCCATACTGACAGTCTGAGTTTAGTTTCTTTTTCATTGTGTGACTGATGACTGACTCTATTATTTCACAAACTACATTCATAAAACTGACCGGTCTGTAGCTTCCAGTATGTCTCAAATGTACTTTTGTTTTGTTTTTGTTTTGTTTTGTTTTTAATAGCGCTGTAATGTTTGCGATTTTTCACAACTGATCGGTTGGCGCAAGTCAGCTTTCTATCTGTTTGTTAAGCAATACATGATAGCACTGCTATTTCTTCATAAACTCCTTTAAGAACCCTTGATGGTATCTGATCAGGTCCGCACACTTTCTGGTTGTTAAGGTGTACTTATGTTCCTAATTCTTTCTTAGTCACGGGCAATATCTGTTACTGTAACGGTTCCAGATATTGATCCCACATCTACTGGTAGTATATTATTTGTGTCTTCATTGATTAACGCACGTTCGAAAAAAAAAATCAGTTAACATCTTGTTTTATTCTCATCAATCACTTCAGTGTAAGACTATCATCATCTGAAAACTAGTTCATATACGTTACACTACTAATCTCGCTGGGTTTGCGCCCTTGATTTATACTGCAAACTTCCAAATGTATCTTGCATCACCTTCTCTTACAAACCGACTGGGCCGCCCTCCCCTGAACGATTTGGAAAAAGCGAAAAAAAAAAAAAAAAAAAAAAAAAAAAAAAAAAAAGCAAACAAACAAACAAACAAACAAAAAAACTCCGGGATAAATAAGATGTAGGGGTGTTCTTAACGTAAACTTGTCAACTAAGGGAAAGTACTCTCTTCCCTTTCATAGTGAAAGTCGAAGTATCATTCGCAACTTCCTCGACTTCAGCTTTTGATTTTGTGTTGTAGGGACTGCGTGAGTAAACAAAGTGCATGTTCTAGGGTCTTTGAAGGCAAAGGGGAAAGCGTTGCACAAAACGTGCTCCGTACATTACTCGAGATAAGACGCTACTTGAGTAGAATCGAGGAAGTCACGTACTGGACGTGTGTTAAAACTGTTCGTTGTTGAAAGAGCGAGTCGCTTTCAGGGCACAATAAATTTAGGAGACTGCGATTGTCAGTGACAATATCTAACAGTGTGTGTGCCATTGTTCACTGACGCCCACCTCCCCTTCCGTGTTCTCTTCCTCCTGCCCTCCAACAAGGAACTGATAGCGAAGAGCAGCGCGAACGGTGGTTGTTAACATAATGCAGACGTCATTTGTCATTTGATTTATGATGGACTGAAAGGTGGTTAAAAGCAAGCAAGTGCCACACACTCACACACACACACACGCACACATACACACACACACGCACACACACACACACACACACACACACACACACACACACAGACAAAACCCAACCCAACCCTGGTCTTTTGGGTGCACTGCAGACGACGTCATTTATGTCTATTTTAAGCTCTTGGCTCGAGCAGGACGTCTTGTGGCCACATATAGGATTGACTGCTGTTGGAGTTGGGCTCGAGACTCGTTGCTGTTGCATGGTGGTGTGACTGCTGCTTTCGGCTGTGCCCTAAATATGGTAAATCCAGCATGATCTGTAGGCAGAAGGGCATGTTGTAATTATGTTGGCAATATCCACATTTACACAAATCAGAGAGGATAATCAGGTGATGGAAAGAAGCTCAACGATTAAGTCAGAAGCCACTTTCTGTTGTTGAATTGTCTTCTTTTACAAGGATAGAAGTGGATATAGCCATCAATCAGTTTATCTGTGTGTCAATCAAACCGTTTTATGATCTGTCAATATATCGAGAAATCAAGTATATACATGGATATAATTTTTCAATTGATGAGACTGGAAGCCACCAAGTACAGCTGATTGTACAGTTAGACTGAATGAGGATGCAAAAAAGCTATTGAAAGTCATGTTAATTGTCTTGCCCAGAGAAAGCCTGGGTAAAAAGGCGAAATATGTGTGGGACCAGTATTGGAATTGTAGTTACAGAGTTTTGGAACTTGGTGAAGTATTTAAAAAACATCACAGAGCTGAAGAATCTTTTTTCAGCACCAAAGCAGTTCTTTGATTCAATAGTTAACAGAAAATAACTACTGACAAGGGCTAGAAATAAGGTGGTTCTCATGCAGAGAGCAAGACAAACTGCGTCAACTTGTCTTTGTAAGATCCAGGCATGCTGGTAGCAGTGGCATGCCGATGCTAATAACAAATATTTACATTCCCTGGTAGTACATTTTGGAAAGAGGTACTAGAGAAGATAACAGTCGTGAAAAATACTGACACTTCTAACAGCTAACTACAACCATTAGAAAAAAAGGCCTGTTGACAAATTAAGAATAAACATGCAGGTCATACATCGATTTAGATCCTTTCAAGTTGCTAAGCACATGATCACTTAGTACTACCACATTCACCCAGAAACTTGTGAGAGAAGACAAGATTGACAGGAAGAAGCTTTCAGAAGTATTGAACTTCTTTCTATAGAGTATCATCCTTTACTGGGTTGAATGTGGATATAGCCTCGATAGATTCCAAAAAAAAGTTATGATTTTAACTGAGAATTCTGTGTGTGTGTGTGTGTGTGTGTGTGTGTGTGTGTGTGTGTGTGTGTGTGTGTGTCCTTCATTTAACGTCTATCCACTATTTATGATATTAGACAAAAAAAAAAAAAAAAAAAAAAGTGAATGTGTACCGTAGTAATTGGGAGCGTGCACATAATGTGTGTATGTATGGGTGCGCGTACATGTGAATGTGTGTGTGTGTGTGTGTGTGTGTGTGTGTGTGTGTGTGTGTGTGTGTGTGTGTGTGAGTGAGAGTTGTGAATGTGTAAGTGTGTGAATATCTTTACACAAGTCATGAGAGAAGATTAACATGAAACAAAATACTTATAACCAACAACTAACTATTCAATTAAAGTCAATACTGGAATGATTTTTTTCATGCCATTGCATGAAACAATATGAACTGGAGTAATTTTGTTTCCACATACTCAAACTACGTTTTTTTTTTACATATTTTGTTTTAAATGCATTAAGTTTCCACCTGTGCATTAATGAGAGTAATTTTCTATTAAGATTAAATTTCTCTTTGATTCTGTTAATATCAAACTGTTCTTTATCAACGTGATCTACCATACTACATTCGAAGGCTTTCCAGATATGCGACTTAACCAAGTTACACTGTTCATGTACTGATAAGGGGAAATCAAACAGTTCTGAATCAAAACTATTTTTGGCTCCACGTTTAGCTGCCCTGTCTACTTTTTCATTATAATGAAAAAAGCAATGTGAAGGAATCCAGCAAAAAGCTACATGGGTTCCTCTTGCAATTAACATGTGTATCATACAACTTATCTCTATGATCATTTCAGGTCTTGTGTGCAATTGAAAAACTTTTAATGCCTGAAGAGCTGATTTAGAATCAACACAGAACAGAATTTGAAATATTGTTTTTTGGAAAGTTTAAAAGGTAGTTTTAAAGCCAGGAGTATCGCTGTTAATTCTGCTGTAAATATCGATTTGTTAATTCCGATATAAAATGATTTCTCTACTCTTAAGTCTGGTATTAAGAATGCACAACCTGTTTGTTTATCAATGCACGAACCGTCTGTGTATATTTTCAAATAATTTGAATAGTTCTTTTCAACATGGCATTTGATATAGCTTGCTAATATGTTTATGTTTTCATCTTTTTTCATATTGGTATGTTCAATATCAAAATGTGCTTTATTCTTTTTGACCTATACGTTGCCAGAGTTTTTTGAGAAGCTATAGATGTTGCTCTTTTAGGAAAATCAATATCTGACCTCATTTTTATTTCAGATCTAATGTGCGTTTTATTAGCTGTACTCTTGATAACAAATTTACAACATGCTAACTCTCTGTATTCATCTGTGGAGTTTTCTTTTTCAGAGTTACTTCCATCCACATGCAAATGTCGTCTGCATATTGAACGAGAACTACCTTTTTAGATAACTTATTTGGCAAATCATACAATAGCAATGAGAAAAGAAGCGGAGCTAACACTGACCCTTGGGGGATTCCCATTGACAAAGTTCTACTGTGGAATATGTTTTTCCTACTCTTGTTTGTATTACCCTATCTTTCAGAAAGCATTTAACATAATTGTATACATTTCCTGATAGTCCAATATTTTAAAGTTTGTTTAACAGTTATGTATGCCACACTTGATCGTAAGCCTTGGTTATGTCAAAAAATGTAGCCAGGACACATTTACGTCTTGCAAATTGTTTCTTTATATTTGTTGATAACTTCACTAATATTTCTGTAGTAGATCTCCCTTTACGAAAGCCAGCTTGATTTATAGGAATGATGTCATTTTTTTCACAGTAATGTGCTAGTCTATTCAAAACAATTCTTTCTGATAGTTTACAGACGTGTGATGTTAATGCTATAGGTCTGTAATTTTTAGGATCACTAGAAGACTTTCCTTGTTTATGAACTGGGACAACAATTGTCTGTTTCCATATTTTGGGCATGTCGCTACTATTCCAGCAAGTACTTAGCAAAGCATGAAGAAAAACTACAAGATTTTCAGGTAAATTCTTTAGCATCTGATTAGATATTGCATCTAAACCAACTGATGATTTCCTTAGTGGAATGGCTCTAATGGCTTCTTTTACTTCATGTACAGTTATAGGAGCATTTATGTTAATGCTATTATTTGGTGGTGGATCATCATATATATATATATATATATATAGAGAGAGAGAGAGAGAGAGAGAGAGAGAGAGAGAGTGTTAGTGTGTGGATCATAAGGAAAGAATGTTTTGTCTTTGTTGCAGTTACTGTTTTCAGTTAATCTTTAGTAAATGTCAGCGAACTGCCCAGAGAAATGTGGACAAACAAGTCACAAGACAAAACACAATGCGTTTCGACCTCTTAGGTCTTCTTGTCCACATTTCTCTGGGCGGTTCGCTGACATGTACTTAAGATTTGTTTAGCTTTCCGCCTGCAGTCATCTCACTTTGCAGCTAGATCTGTTTTCAGCTAACTAACCAGAAGAAAAAAAAAATTGCAGGCTCGCCCTAGTTCAGATATGGCAGCCTTCAGAGAAGACTTTGCCAGTCCAAGCACATTGTGGTGCTGACAGGTGCCGGAGTGAGTGCTGAAAGTGGGGTGCCCACTTTCCGCGGAGCTGGGGGATTCTGGAGACAGTTTCAGGCTCAGGTAATGTACCAGAAAACATGCAGTAAGCAAGAAGGCTGAAAAGATTTTTAGTGCTGAGAGTTTAGGGGAAGCAGTGGGAGGGAGGGGGGAGGGTCAGGGTGAGGGATTAATCATTTTAATGCATCCCCTTCAAACACACAGACACACACAGACACACACAGACACACAGACACACAGACACACACACACACACACACACACACACACACACACACACACACACACACACACACACACATGTCCTATCGCCTGCCCCCACCCTCATATACCATGGACAATTTATGAGAGCTAATCTAATGTTTCCTGGGACTGGCTGCATAATTTTGATGATAGAAGCCCACTGCTTTCAAAATTAAACATTCTGAATTTTTTTTTTGTTGTGTGTATCCTTTGAATGTATTATGGGTCGAAGAATGTTCGGAATAGCTGAATTATGATTTTGAAAAGGCTGAAATGGTTGGAAGTGTGTGTGTGTGTGTGTGTGTGTGTGTGTGTGTGTGTGTGTGTGTGTGTGTGTGTAAATAAAGAGATTTGAGAATGAAGTGTAGGAGGCAAAGGTTGGTGGTTGAGGGAAGAATGAGAGATATGAGAAGATTTTGCAGATGAAACACATATAAAAAGTCAAGAGGAGATGGGAGGGAGGGATAAAGCTGACTTCAAGGCTAGTATGCATATGTTTTGTTTTTTTTTCGGCAGCTGATTTCCTTACAGCGCTTTCTTCTTGTCTTATTTCTCTGCCCTTCAATAGCTAATTTGGGAGTGCCATTGGATTCTGTTTCTGAACCCTTGGTAGTGAGATTACTACAGAATTAAAGACTGGTATACCTCCATTTGATGCCAAGGGAACACTGACACAATCAGTTGAGTCTCACTGATGAGTCTGAATCAGTGGATGAAAGGCCCTCTAAGCTTATGATATGAATGGCTCAGTTTTCAGGATGGACTACAATGGTCCCAATATGCTGCGATTGGAGAATTTTTCATTTAGAATTCAACACTCTAAATTTTCATTCCCATTTTCTTTCTGTTACAAACTCTTACCCCCCTCTTTTTTTTCTCCATTCGTTTAAATTTTTTTTCGAAGTCATTATTCTAATGATTGAGGAATTGTTTGCCTGCACTTGTTTTCCATCATTATCTGCCTCTTCTATCTCACTAGTCTCTCTCTCTCTCTCTCTCTCTCTCTCTCTCTCTCTCTCTCTCTCTCTCTCTCTCTCTCTCTCTGTATGAATATCTACACTCTAGATATCTATAACTATACTTGGGCAAAAAGTGTCCAGGGTGGTCAGTAAGTAAAGTCTGTGGTGGCAGTAACTGAGCGAGATGCAGCAACAACTGCTATGATGTTGAATTGACATTGAACATTGGCAGGCACTGTCCATTTATTAAAGTATCAGTTGCTTTCCTTCCCCCTCCCCTGCAGTTTGGGGATCCCTGACAGGGATAGCAAGACTACAGCAATGTGAAACTAGCCAACAAATAAGCGACAGTTCTTAAACTGAACACATTTTCCAACATTGACAGCACCACATGAGCGAGCTGTCACTTTCAGTCTGAAGGTCACCTGTGCACATCACTCTGTTTCTGCTTGAGAAGAGTAGACTTGAAGGAGGGAAGACTGTGGCAAACAAACAAACCACTGCCATGCTTGTTTAACAGGATATTCACTGCTGGTGCAGCGTAAGATGATATGATCTTGCAAAGCATCCCTATATTAGTCTGTGGCATACACTGATATTGAACCGAACACTTGGTTCTTTACCATCTGACCTCCTCCAAGGAACTACATTGGTTTCCTGTTGAACAAAGAATAAGATACAACACATATTGTCTCTGATTCCATAATCATCTCTGCAACTGCGCTTATGTGTCTCTTCGAGCTTATGAACTTAACAGGTTGCATTGATGAAGGCTTTTCCGTTCTTCAGCAGAGGACAGGATTTTTGACATCCTACACTTGAGTAGAGACAAACACGGTAGAGGAGCATTCAGTTCTTTCATTGTTTTGACACGGAACTCTGTGACCATTCTATAACTGACACGTTCCACCACTAATCCTTTAACACAAATCTGAAAGTTTCCACCAGTCTTTGGTATAAAACTTTCACTTCCGTCTTTTTGTTTTATCTTTCCTACTTTTGGCAGTCCTTTAAATGTTTGCATGTTTATGTGTAAGTGTGTGTGTGTGTGTGTGTGTGTGTGTGTGTGTGTGTGTGTGTGTGTGTGTGTGTGTGTGAGAGAGAGAGTGAGAGAGAGAGTGTGTGTGTGTGTGAGTGTGTGTGTGTGTGTGTGTGTGTGTGTGTGTGTGTGTGTGTGTGTGTGTGTGTGTGTGTAAGAGAGAGAGAGAGAGAGGATGGGGATGGGGAGGTAGATGGGGAGACATAAGCGTGGAAGGGTGTAGAAGGTGGGCAGTGTGTAGTATTGTAGGAGCTAGAGAGGGAAGAGCGGCGAATGTGAAGAGAAAGGGTTGGTAGGGGTTGAGTGGCAGATGAGTCATGGGGATGAGGGAGAGATGGAAAATTTTGGGACAGCAGGGACATGCAAGCGGGTGTGTGTTGGTGGGGATGCGTGAAGTGGCTTTGATGTGCCTGAAAGCACTGTAGGAATGTACCATATTGTTATCATTATTATCATAAGTATAAAGTTATCTGTTTGTGGCTTGTGTTGTAGTTGTAACACATCAAAGGATTTTGAATTTGTCAGTCAATCCATTAATTGAATAGCAGTATTTTAATGTACCCATGTTTTAAAATCCTTCAGGATTTAAAGGTTGCTGTACCTGGAGAGAGCTTTGCAGTTTTTGTGTATATTGATTATTGATTATTGATGCTGTGGAAACTGAGATTTCATAGAAAAAATTTGCCTTTGATTTCACAGGCCAAGAGCTCCGGGTTTGTTTTGTAGTTTTTGTATTTTCGATGTTTCATTTACAGGACTTGGCTACTCCAGAGTCATTCAGGAGCAGTCCTTCGCTGGTATGGGAGTTCTACCATTACCGCCGCGAAGTCATGCTCTCCA
>JADBJO010001638.1:239959-254959 GCA_016801955.1 Conus betulinus
TTAATCACTGCTATTGTTATTGACATCATTAAATGAAAAAAACCTAGACCAGCCACGTTTTGCATACAGTCCAGTTGGCGCTTCTGTGTCACCCTCGCCCTCCCTCATGCCCTTTCCCCCACCACCCCTCTTTTTTTTTTTCCTTCCTTCTCTCTCTTTCTCACTCTATCCCTCTCTGTCTCTCCCTCTTTCCTCTCTTTCTGACTCTCTCTGCCCCTCCCCCCCCCCCCCCCCTCTCTCTCATTCATCCGGTTTTTTTTTTTTTTTCTCTCTCCACCCTCTCTCTTTTTTATATTTACAATTTTCTCTCCCTCTCTACCTATCTCTTTCTCTCTAGCAGTCTCTCTTTTTCAAACATACAATTTTTCCCCCCCTCTCTCTCTCTCTGACTCTCTCTCCTTCCTCTCCTCTCTCTCTCTGTCTCTCTTTCTCTTCTTCATACAATCCAAAAAAAAAAAAAAAAAAAAGTTATCACCAAATCATTGATGTGATCATACTACAGCTGTATTCCAAGTTGTTTAGAATCTAAAGTGGTCAGTGCAGAAGAACAGAATGTAAAGGAAGCAATGACTCTCAAACCTTGCACTCCTCTTCCCCTCCCCCCATTCCCCCATAGCCTGCCAGACAAAGATGCCGTTGACGCCCGCATCCCGGAGGATCAGCTGCCCCGCTGCCAGCAGGAGGGGTGTGTGGGGCTGCTGCGACCCCATGTGGTGTGGTTTGGGGGAGGCGCTGGACCCTGAGTGCTTCACCAGACTGACACTGAGTTGGAGAGCTGTGATCTGTGTCTGGTGGTGAGTTGGCTCTGGTCAGCAGGTGTGGCATTCAGAACCAGAATGGCATGGTGGAGAGAGAGAGAGAGAGAGAGAGAGAGAGAGAGAGAGAGAGAGAGAGAGAGAGAGAGAGAGTGTGTGTGTGAGTAGTGTGTGTGTGTGTGTGTATGTGTGTGTGTGTGTGTGCTTTTGTGTGTGTGTGTGTGTGTGTGTGTGTGTGTGTGTGTGTTGTGTGTGTGTGAGTTCATGGTGTGTGTGTGTCATGTGTGTTGTACGTGTTCATGAGTGTGGGTGTACATATATGTGTGTGTGTGTGCATGGGTAAGTGTGTGTGTGTGTGTGTGTGTGTGTGTGTGTGTGTGTGTGTGTGTGTGTGTGTGTGTGTGCTTTGTTTATTTTTTAGTTGGTATGGGGATGAGATTGTTCATTATCAAAATCAACTTAAAGAATGTTCATTATATATGACAGATTCAACAGAGTAAAGAAACAAACGGAAACTTGGAAGCATAAGCCTAGCATCTTCAAAGCAATGAATGTTACACAAAATGAGCTTATCTCATGTAACATCCATTGCTGAGAAGGAGCTTAGCTTTGAACTACCCATCTGTTTTCTTTTCTCTATTGAATTTGTAACATACATTTTTATTTAAATTGTTTTTGATTGATTCAGCGGTTTCTATCACAGAATTGTTTGTTACCAGCATGTTTTTTTTGTGTGTTCTGTCTAAAATTTTTTTTCTGTTCATTTTCATTGTTAGGAAATAAGAGGCACAACAATTAAAATCAGTAAATTAGGATTGATCAGTACAAGGGGAATTCTTTGAGCCTGTGGTCCATCAAGTATGCAAGGGAGATAAACAGGTGTTGACACTCAGCGTGGACAGCTCTACTGTTTGAAAACCAAGCACTGTTATCACATCAGTGCTGACAGCAGCGAAGAACTGTGCAGAACAGCCTTTCCTTGGATCTCCTAAGCAATGTAGTTTACCTACTGAATAATCAAACAGTGATAAGCTAAACAAATAAGTGGGGTATAGAGAAAAAAGTCGGGGGGGGTGGGGTCTGTAAATACATGGGGTATTTTCTTTACAGCTATGAAGAACAGATAAACACAGACTACTACGGATAAAAAAACAACATGAAGGTATATTATTGCATTTCTCTTTTTAATGAAAACACAGGTATCACATTCGATTCTTAAAAGGTGGCAAAACAGACATTGATAGGTACCATGGGCAACAGAATATATAAGTCATAGTAGTCCTTAGAAGCTGGACTGGACGTGTCGGTATTTCATCACAAAATCTTGTGTTTTGGCTTCCAGGTGGGAACATCATCAGTGGTGTACCCTGCCGCCATGTTTGCCCCCCCAGGTGGCAGCACGGGGTGTCCCTGTGGCAGAGTTTAACATTGAGACCACCGGCGTCACTAACAGCCTAGGGTGAGTCCTTAACATTGAGAATAACAGTGTTACCAGTATGCTGGGGTGAGTCCTTAACATTGAGATTAACAGCATTACCAATACTGTGAGGTGAATCCTTAACATTGAGATTAACAGCGTTACCAGTACTGGGGGTAACATTGAGAATAACAGTATTAGAGTCCTTAACATTGAGAATAACAGCATTAGTAGTTTCAGGGTGAGTCCTTAAAATTTAACCAGGGTGAATCCTTAACATTGAGAATAACAGCAGCGTTAGCAGTTCACTAGGGTGAATCCTTAACATTGAGAATAACAGCGTTAGCAGTTCTCTGGGGAGAGTCCTTAACATTGAGAATAATGGTGTTAGCAGTAATCTGGGGAGAGTCCTTAACATTGAGAATAACAGTATTAGCAGTAATCTGGGGAGAGTCCTTAACATTGAGAATAACAGAGTTAGTAGTTCACTAGGGTGAGTCCTAACATTGAGAATAACAGCGTTAGCAGTTCTCTGGAGTGAGTCCTTAACATTGAGAATAACAGCGTTTGCAATTCACTAGGGTGAGTCCTTAACATTGAGAATAACAGCATTTGCAGTTCACTAGGGTGAGTCCTTAACATTGAGAATAACAGCGTTAGCAGTAATCTGGGGAGAGTCCTTAACATTGAGAACAATGGCATTAGCAGAAATCTGGGGTGAGTCCGTGAAATTGAGAATAACAGTGTTAGCAGAAACCTGGGGTGAGTCGTAAACATTGAGAATAACAGTGTTATCAGTGTTCTGGGGTGAGTTCTTAGTACTGACAAGACAGTGCTAGCAGTACTCCAGAGTGAGTCCTTAACAGTAAGATCACCAGTGTTACCAGAAACCTGAGTCTGAAACAGTGAGAACACCAGTCGCGTCAGTACCCTATGGTGTGTGCTTGACTTTGAGATCATCTGTGGTACTAGTACTGTGAGGTGAATCTGTAACAGTGAGAGCACTAAGGTTACCAGTACTCGGGGACATGTCCTCAGAAATATGCTTTCTAGGCTTGAAATCAAAACAGAAAATTTACCTGAGTGCCAGTCTCACATGTCAGGACCTCCCCCCCGCCGCCTCTGCACCCCCCCCCCCCCCCCCTCCCTGCCCAGCCTGCCTCCCCCACCTCCCCCCCACCCCGTCTTAAAATTGAAGGTCTGTTGCACCTTTTTATTTTATTTTTTTAATGTATTACACCATTCATGTAGCAGTTAAGTCATCATGACATGAGAGAGTCCACTGAGATATTTTGTGAGACTGCTACCAGCCATGAAGTTTACAAAAATGTATTCACGTACATTACAGTAAAATTGAAAAGACTTCAAATGTCTCGACCAGATGAAATGTAGTCTTGGTTGAATCAACATTGAGAAACAAATATCTGTGGTTTGACCTTATGATAATGTTTTCAGGCAACTGTAAGTGAATGTAATTATTAATTGAATTGAGAATATGTGTTGAAAGTACATTTTTCTCCCATATTCGGTGAATTACAGTTTCTGAATTAACCTTTTCGCAAGGTGTTGTGTGACAGTGACAGCAGCTTGGTCGACCTGTTCATGATGAGCCCTTCCGTGGTAATGGCAACGCTGCTGTACTCCCTGGACGTGCCGTGCCTCCGTTATGGCACAACTATGGAAAAAATAACCTGTGTTCTCTCATCTACGGTCTAAGGGATGCAGCTGCTGTAAATATTTAGAAAAAGGGTTCTAGCCACTGGAAGGGTAAGTTTGCATGTACTACCGATGACCTTTGTGACCCCAGAGTAGTCAGAACAAAGAATCCTGTTTGGCACTGGGAATTTCTGCAAGGCACGTATAGAAAATTCCTGCATCACCAACATATCGGGCAGAAGAAGAAACGAAGCATTACATGCGGTGTTAGAACAGCAGAGTGGTTCAGAGGATGAGGGGGGTAAAGATGTACAGGATCATAGAAAAGATTCTGAGCTTGATTTATTTGCTCTGTGTGTTTAACAGTTTCATAGGTCATATCGTCAGAAGCCAAAAGAGTGAAAAGGGTGTACAGTAGTGCAACGATTTATTTTCATGTTTTATACCTTTTTCACTTGGACGACACATATTGAATACCTCAGGCTTTCTCTGAATCTATTCAAAGGAAGAGCTAAATTTTATGCCCCTTTTCTTCCTCATCTGCTGTTGTCATACTAACCACACAAAAACATAAAGAAGATTGTCTTCTCCTGCATTTTAGTTATGTTGTTTCCTCAACTGTAGCATTGCCATTTTACCCAAAATATGTTTAAGTCTATGCACATTGCAAAGTTCAAGTTTTACCCTTTCCCTTGATATATAACCATTGCTTGTTACGTTTATATTAGGGGACATAAAATAAAGTCAAAAGTGCAAAAATCGCACATCTACAATGGTTGTAAGCATGTGCGGTGCACCCAGTTGCAGGGAAGTGACATTGCGCTGCCATGTCCATCGCGAAAGAATTAAGAAATAAGATTTGTGAGGTTAACTTGCTTACTACCCCACTTTACAAATTTTCCTGCTGATATGTCATCAGATAAAAATAACCTGGAAAATTTCCGGTCGAAAACTGGCTTTCTGTGCTGTTATAACCTGAAAATGTTCCTGGCTGGTACATGCATTCTTTACACCCCCCCCCCCCCCCCCCCCCCCCCCCCTTTTTTTGTTGTGAAAAATAACAGTGCAATGTACATGAGCCTTCATTCTAGTCACTGTTAAAGGGAAAGAATTTACAGTCGGTGTGAAATGCTCTCCCTTGTTTCAGCTACGCTCAGCCACAAGACTGGCGAATATACATTTTTTTTTCTTGACTTTTTACAGATTTTTATTTTCTTTGTGTGTGTGTGTGTGTGTGTGTGTGTGTGTGTGTGTGTGTGTGTGTGTGTGTGTGTGTGTTTGCACCTGTGTCTGGATTATTTCCAGTCAAACTGGCTGACATACCCTGTCCGGAATGTCAAGGGTGTTTTGCAGTTTCGGAAAGGACAAATGAGATCACATATAATCCTGTCAATTAAAAAGAAAAAGTTGCCTCTGTTTGCATCTATGTGTGTGTGTGTGTCAGTGTGTGTGTGTGTGTGTGTGTGTGTGTGTGTGTGTGTGTGTGTGTGTGTGTGTGTGTGTGTGTGTGTGTGTGTGTGTGTGTGTGTGTGTGTGTGTGTGTGTGTGTGTGTGTGTGTGAATGCAGCTGCATTGTAAATGAATGTGTGTTTCTGTGAGTACATGTGTAGTGCACAGGCACACTCGAGCCTAGATGAACAGGGTCATTCACCTCCTCTGTTTTCCAGATACCACTTCAGTGGCCCAGCAGGAGTCAACGTAACTGCCGCCCTAGCACCCCACCCTTCTGAACAGTCCCAGAAGTGATCCATCCACTGTGAGATCTTCGGCATCCATGTTTCTGCCACACTCATTTTCCTTCCCGTGCTTTTTTTTTTTTTTCCCCCTCACTGCATGAGGAAATTACAACAAATGCATACATTGACCCTTCCACCAATGATAAGTGGATTTCATGAAAATTTGGGTTGGAGCGAGTTTTCATTAGCATAATTAGTGAAATTAACATAAACAAGTAAGAAAAAAAGAAAAGTTCATGTGTTAATTGATCTTCAATCTACCAGCTTTTTGCTTGTCACCTTTATGTAATCACTAACTCAACTTCTGAAAGCATGATAACAAAGTCAAGTTGGTGACCTTTAAAAAAGCCATCCCCTTCCCACTAATTTTCCTTTTACATCAACCGTGCCATATTTTGTATAAAAATCTGAAAGTGTTGATTTTGTGTGTAACTGACTATTGTCATTACCCTAACCCTTTCCAGTCAATTAAGAATCCATCCATAATTGCAAAGCCGTCTAGTCTTCCGACATCCTGTCAATGAATTTAGATGTGCACCTGGCTTTCTGAGGTCTCGTTATCGATTCAGCGGCATTTTGGCCGCTAAATTGTCCACAATCTTGTTGAATTGACAGTCGCCAATCACCGTCACTGCTTGTCACAACACGTGACATGACCCCCAAAATATTGTCTATTTTTTCATAATTGAATCAAAACAGACTCACACAGTTTTGGGGTAACTTCGGCAAACACTGCTGTCCTCAAAACAGCAACGTTTTCCAGGTAACCAAATGGTAATGAAATGTTGGTCTGTGGCGAAGGGTGGAAAACGGCAGATTGATGGTATGTAGGAGTATGGCGAACAGGTGGAAGATGGCGGAATGGTAATCAAAAAGTTAATAATTGATAGTGTGTGGCATGCAAAGCAACCCTTACTTCTTTGATTGACCCTAGTGGCTAGAAATATGATCATATCACATACGAGACAGGATGTATAATGAAAGGAAGCATTTACGACAGTCCTATCATGAACTACCAGTTCAGATGGGAACTCTTCAGCATCATCTACGTCAGTGATCACGAGAAAATGTATAATTCTGTGGCCTGTTCCTCCCATCTTTCATGATAATCTCAGTTTCAGTTTCCTCCCTTTGTCCATGCCCTTGGTGAGATTATCTTGAGGCTGTTGGCATTGGCTTGTTCATGGGAACTGTTGTTCTGTGAACGTGGTGGCACCTTTCGGAGGCGCACAGTCACTCAAGCTGACTCAGCAACTGAGCAATTACTGTCGTCAGCAGGGTTTTTTTTTTTTTCTTTTTTTTTTTTTTTTTTTTAGAGATGGCGTCTTGCATTATATTAGATCAGAACAAACGCCACCAGTCACTGCAAATGTGACTGGGCAGCAGTGCAGTGTCTCCTCTAAAGGGTTACCACATGATGGTCTGATGTGTGTTTGCTCTCTGTGGGCTGGTGTGTAATGGGTAGATGTTGGGCTGTGCATAGGGTTGGCCAGAATGAACTGCATATGATAATGTGACTGACGGGGGGCAGTAAAGATAACAAAGTTACACCCCCCAAAAAAAAAAAAAAAAAAATAATACAAACAACCAACCCCCCTCCCCTCCAAAAAAAAACAAAAAACCCCCAAAAAAAACAAAAAAAACAAACAAACCCAAACATACCCATACTTGCCTACTGGATGATTTTAATGTAAAATATACAGAACACAGTCTTCGTAATTACAGAAGTTTCAAAACTACTATGGAAAATCAGCTTGCTGAACCCGAGTTTTCAGTAGGTGTAGGTTGCACAGTTCATCTGAATCGTGTTTCCTCAGACTGACATGAGGCGATGTGTATTTGCAATTCATGAGCATTTGCAGCATGTCTGTCACAGGAAAAGGCTAGTATACCTATTGTGCTGAATGCAATGAAAAAGAAAGGTTGATAGTGATAGAAATCTCATGATGATGATGTTTGTTGACTCAGCTTACATCAGATAAAGGAGGCAGAAAAATTTTCAGGTTTCCACAAATATCAAACCAAATATTAAGGGGGTTATGTAATTACTGTTGTTATGTGCCATTGTGGTTGCTTGTGATGTGTAAGAACAAATGCAGATGAAAAATATTGAAAAAAAAAAAAAACAGGAAAAAAGTTATGGATTAACTCAAGTGTGTTATAGGATATATTATACAGAAGTGACTTCCATTGAACTGACATTGTGAATTTGAAGCCTCTGTGCGCTGTACTTGGCGGACTTTTCTTTCAAACATGGTGGTTTAGAAAATAGACATACCATATTGAAAGTGTTTGTCTCTTTCCTTAAGCGGATTGTTCGTCTTTGTATTTGTCTGACTTTATTCAAGTTTAAAAGGCTGTGCCAGTCTTGAATAAAAGTTACTCTGTGTTAGGTCTCTCTTATGGGAGCAAAAACTACCCCACTTGCTTACTGTTTATTGTTTACTGTTCCCTGCCTCATTTCATTTCCAGTTAAGCGGAATAGTAATTTTTTTCTTGTAAGTCTGTTGAGAGAAGGAGATATTGATTGCCATGTTTTCTTTTACCCATGGAGTAAGTTTAAAAAAAAAAAGGAAAGAAAAAAACTTTGAAAGTTTCTGCATATTGAAGTTATGATATTTGGGATGATTGTTGATTTGAATTTCTCTTTTGTATAATGGGGAAAGTATGTGTGTATTGTATGTGTATGTGGGGGGGGAGGGAGGGAGAGGGAAGGGGGGGTGTTAAGCAATGAGCTGTATAGGAAATCTGGGAAATACAACTGCCGTAACGCAAAGTTTTTGTGTTCGTCAGAGTTGGGTATACTATAAGAGCGGGCCGAGGGGCATAACGTAGCCAAGTCCCGTTCACATTATCCTAAACATAAACATTCTGTGATAAAAAAAAACTTGTAACTCAGCTTGCAGTGTATCTTGTGGGGATAATCATTGTTTTTTTTTTCCATCTCCTATAAAATCTTACTTTCACACTTAGGGCAGTTGTAGTTCTGGGAAGCAAGATGTTTTGAAATATATCTCAAAGGGAAACCAGCTCTGTTTGATTAAATTTTTTTTTTTAAAGAAAATTTTCTCCGTGCTTTTTGCATGTAACATTGGCATGAAAAGAAGTTGAAAAGTTGAGAGAGTGCTCTGCTGCTATATATTATGCTATGCTGGTGCAAATTGGGACCACTGCCACTGATATGTGATTTTCAAACTAGACTTGCTGGTCCACATGCATATAAACATATGTAAAACATTTCAAGAGAAATTAAAGGAAAAAAAAAAAAGTCTTTAGAATGAGTGTAGTATCTAAGAAGGGGATGTTCTTGGCCTGTTATGTTCCTTCCCACCTGTTGAAAGCCATCTCTTGAACACGGGCAAATCTGTTGTAGTGGTTGTAACAAAATACCACCTCAGTCTCAGAATCTCTTCAATCAGTTCCAATTTAGACATGAAGTTAGAAAAGTGGTTTGAATCTGTATTTTGAAGAGAACCAAAATCCCCCCCCCCCCCAAAAAAAAAAAAATGAAGGACGGCAGACTGAGGAAAGAACTGCAAAGGAACCCGTGCTATATCCATCACAGAGCAGTTAACCATGTAATTTGACTGAAGCATTCATTTTGTTTAGCTTGGAAGAGCCCAGTCTAGCTATTGCTGCCTTTACTTTTGCTCCTTGATCTTGGTGAGAAGACTCAGAGCTGGATTGTGTAGTGCTGAGCAGTATAACTGGGGAGCAGAATTTTACTTTTATCTTCCACCCTCATTGTGATTGAATAATGAATAATATTGCACTCACATTAAGGGCAGTGAATGAATGTTTTGTTGATATCAGAAAATTGTGATATATACACATCAATAGTGAGCGGAGGATATCTTATTGAGTGCTTTCACTGATTTAGTAATAAATCACAAGATACCTTTTATGCTAAATAAATGAGTATGCATGTGTGGGTATACAAGTGATTATTAGTGATTACTGCTTCATAATTTTTGTGCAGAATAAAGATGGGTTAGATTGGTGTGATAATGATTATATACAAATCTGTTGTTATTCAACATACCGACTGTTAAAGTGTCGATGGATGTATCTTTTGCTTTGTTTTCACAAATTATTGGAAAACTTTTTTTCTTTTGTACTCTGAAATACAAAAGTTAAAAAGAAGGTGGGTTAACAACATGGTGAAATATAATGAGAAAAAAAAGTTGTGTCTTCATTTGTATCAATAAAGGAAGCAGAAAAAATACACTTGGTTTGGAACAGAAGCTTGTTAAGTTACTTGTTCATTTGTACCTTACAGGAAGCAGAAATGAATCTGATTTGAGACACAGGCTTGTAAAATTAAATCTTTATTTGTACCAATAGAGGAAACAGAAATAAATCTGATTTGGGTCACAGGCTTGTTAACTTAATTCTTCATTTGTACCAATAGAGGAAGCAGAAATGAATCTGATTTGGGACACAGGCTTGTTAAGTTACCCTGCCCTATCCAGTTGTCAATTTTGGGTGATGGTTGCTTTTCTTTTAGCCATTGGTGTGCCTGCTTTGTGTAGACACCAGGGCCAGATCACTTACATGAGTGGAGGGAGGTCTGGGATCTTTAGTGGAGGAAGAGAGAAAACGTGCCCTAGCATGAAACTGCAGCAAAGCTAAAATGGTGGAACTTTTATGGAAAGGGGGAAGATGGTGGAGGACTCCTCTTCCAAAATTTTTATAAGAGTGTGGGGTTCGTTCTCTTTAAGAATGTTCCTCTTGAAAGATCTTTTATAAATTTGAAGATGGGGGTGGGGAGTGGGGAGGGGGTGTAGGTGTAAAAAACCTTGACCTCGTCCCTCTCTGGGGATCAGTTACATTAAACGGGCGGATGGGGGCGGATGCAGGGGGGGATTGTCGGTGAATCTTGGGACACTTCCTCAGGGAGGGAAGAGGATGGGATGGGGACAACGTGGCAAACATGCAATTTTGCCAGCCAGGGAGAAGGGGAGGGTGCTGGGCATGTCCCCAGACCCCCCCCCACCCCCTTTCCCCACCCTCGTCTGGCCCTGTTCATCAGACTTTAAGGACCCAATCCACGGTGTTTAGTGAAGCCAGGTGGGCCATTGGGTACAGCAGCCACCCCAGAAAGTACCCGGTTTCCACAGTCATTGCCAAGGTGCATGCCTCTCAGAAGCTAGGTGGTGAGTTTGTCAGTATACAGGCTGCATCCGATATGCTTGAATGAGCCCAGCTTTCTTCCTCTCTGTCCGCCTCTGTCCCTTGTTCTGTCTGCAGCGTGCACCCAACACACATGCGCATGCACAGTTCTCATTAGGACTCTGTTGCCTTTTAGTATAATTCATATGTTTCCCTTCTGAAAATTCTGTGCTTTTAAAATTTTTTTTATTTGTGTCGGTCTCAGTTGTGGAAAGTGACACTCTTAGCTCCTTCAAGTCAAAGGCAGCACTTATCTGATACTTTATCACTGCGGATATGCAGGTAGAATACATAGATAATTCTAATACTTTACAGATAGGTAAATAGAATGTGGAGGTTGATTCTAAAACTAGAATACTGCAGACAGAGGTAGATAGAATATAGAGGTGAATTTAATACTCTTTCTGTCCACAGTGTTCTAGGGTTAGAATCGGCTCCATATCTCTATCTGCCTATCTGTAAAATATTAGAATTAGAATGTAGGTAACTCCCACTACGTGAGAACCATGTTTGATTGAACGAACACACAAATATACGTAACAAACAGATGGACATGCTTAATTATACGTGGCAACTGCACGCACTCACGTTCACACATCAAGAGTTTTTGGGCATTTCATTCTTGAGCGAATTTTTTTAATATATTTTTTTTCCCATTTAACATACTATTTTCATGTGTGTGTGTGTGTGTGTGTGTGTGTGTGTGTGTGAGTGCATGCATGCACGTGCAAGTCTGTGTGTGTGTGTGTGTGTGTGTGTGTGTGTGTGTGTGTGTGTGTGATCTTAGGACCCGATAACATGTTACTTTCATCTCATGCTCCATGAAGTGTGTATCTTCTGTGCAATTGTCTATTAGCGGCTGGGCTAGTACGGGGGGGGGGGGGGGGGAGGAGACACTTTAAATCAGCATCTTTCTGATTCAGTACAAGGGTTGCTTTTACACATGGCCAGGTGCGTCTATGCATCACAGTATGGATAGGACTGATGAAAATTTATTAGCATTCAAGTCGCCCAGCTGCAACGTGACGTCACAGTTTTGCAAGCATTGAAGAAAACACATCATTCCTGGAATACTCCAAGCTGAGGAATTACGTCACACATGTTGCAGGTGCTGCATGAAGAATATACACCATTCTTGAAGACACCTAGACGGCATATTTTGCCACAATATTGCAGGCAGTTTGCAAAGAATACCTCCACCCTGGAACACACTCGGCTGGGGCATTATGCCATAATGTTGCAAGCACTGCATGAAGAATACACACCTAGCTGGAGCATTATGCCACAATGTTGCAAGCACTACATGAAGAATACACACACCTAGCTGGAGCATTAAGCCATAATGTTGCAAGCACTGCATGACAAATACGCACCTAGCTGGGGCATTAAGCCATAATATTGCAAGCACTGCATGAGGAATACACACCTAGCTGGAGCATTAAGCCATAATGTTGCAAGCATTACATGAAGAATACACACCTAGTTGGAGCATTAAGCCATAATGTTGCAAGCATTAGATGAAGAATACACACCTAGTTGGAGCATTAAGCCATAATGTTGCAAGCCCTGCATGAAGAATGCACAACTAGTTGGGGGCATTGCGCCACAATCTTGCAAGCACGTAGAATGCACACTTGGTTTGAGCATTAAGCCATAATGCTGCAAGCACTGCATGAAGAATACACACCTAGCTGGAGCATTAAGCCATGATACTGCAAGCACTGCATGACGAATACACACCTAACTGGAGCATTAAGCCATAATACTGCAAGCACTGCATGAAGAATACACACTTAACTGGGGCAATACGCCACAATATTGCAAGCATGAAGAATACACACTTAACTGGGGCAATACGCCACAATATTGCAAGCATGAAAATGCACATTAAATGGGGCAATACGCCACAATATTGCAAGCATGAAGAATGCACACTTAACTGGGGCAATACGCCACAATGTTGCAAGCAGAGAGAACACACCATCCTCAATCACACCCAGTCAGGGCATTTCACCACAGTGTCGCAGGTATGAAGAATAAGCACCAATCTTGGACGCGCCCAAACAGGGGCATACCGTCACAGTGTTGCAAGCACTGCATGAAGAATAACCACCCAAGCACTGTATGAAGAATAACTACCATTCTTTAACAACACCCAACAGGGGCATAACAACACAATGTTGCAAGCACTGCACAAAGAATAACCAGCATTCTTTAACAACACCCAACAGGGGCATAAAGTTACAGTGTCGCAGGCACTGCATTAGGAATACCCGCCATTCCAGCACACGCGCAGCTTGGGCAATGCTTGAACAAAGTTTAGATCGCTTTTGAACGAGCCTGTCTCGGTCACAGCGTTTCAGTCGTCGAGCTTCTACTGAAGTCTGATTCACTCTTGCCCACACCAGTTGGTGAACTGGGCAAATGTTTCGCAGGCACTAAGTTTACATCACACCCGAACACTCCCAGCTGGGCAATTGTGCCATAGTCATACAGGCACTGGGTTGAGGTCACTCCTGCACACACCCAGCTGGGTGACTTGTGCCACAGTCATACAGGCACCGGGTTGAGGTCACTCCTGCACACATTCAGCAGGGTAATTGGGCCACAGTCTTGCAGGCACTGAGTTCTGGTCATTCTTGCACACACTCAGCAGCGTAATTGGGCCACAGTCTTGCAGGTACTGAGTTAACGTATCCACACACCCAGCTGGTGAATTGTGCCATAGTCTTAAAAACACTGAATTCACGTCATTCTTGTGCATAACAAAGCTGATGAATTGTGCCATAGTCTTAAAAACACTGAATTCACGTCATTCTTGTGCATAACAAAGCTGATGAATTGTGCCATAGTCTTAAAAACACTGAATTCACGTCATTCTTGTGCATAACAAAGCTGATGAATTGTGCCACAGTCTTGCAGGCACAGAGAAACTCACATCACTCTACACTTCGCACTTACCTTCAATCTTGGTGTGACGGACTGTTTTTCGTCCGGTCACGAAGTTTTTACAACCACGTTGGCCGCAACATGTTCGCCAGAAAACCGGTTTGGTTAGTTTACCTGACTGTTGCTCACCTGCGCTCTGTATAAGCCAGGTGAGCTGAAACAATCAGGCAGTCTCTACAGCAGTTCCGGCAGTGCAGGTTCCCAGTGGCTGAAGAGGGACTTCTGAACGAGGTGCTGTGGCAGTCAGGTATTTCATTGTTACCAATTTTTAAATCGCAGTCCGAAATCATTCTCCCCTCCTGTAACTTTCTCAGCGCCTAGTAAAGCTTAACAAAAAGTTTTTTTTTTGGGGTATATCTTGTGACTTGATAGAGTGATAGGAGGAAATTGTTTTTAGAAAGTATGAAGAGAAAGAGAAAAAAAAATATGTTGTTGGTGAGTGATCGGAAAAGGAGGTGGCTTAACTAGTACATGGCGTTATGATGCAGAGCAGTTTTGTTTCATTTCGCTAATGTATTATAATGGTACAAATGATAGTGGAAATCCTTTCCCCCCAATGTGTAAAACATGATTTCGGGAAAAGAATGCTTTATTGTGATATTGTTTTGAACTTTGTAGATTTCGCTGTGAGTATTTTTCCCCAAGTTCTGGTGAAATGTAAAGTAATAAGATTAATGGATATGATTATAACCATGATGAATAATAGTCATGTTATAGTAGGCTAGATAATCAAGGTAGTTATCAGTTCCCCCAGGTAAAGTCGTTGTCCTGGTGTGACCGGGAACTGGCTGCCACTGCTAGAGGGTCTGGGCGTAACCAGAGTCTACCCCTTATGTCCACCCTGCCGAGGGAGTAGAGAGGTCGACGAGGGAGTTGACAGTAACCCGACCTGCCACTGCGCGGGTCTGGGGCGTTGCCGAGATCTCCCCCTATCTCCACCCTGCTGGGGTGTGGAGAGGTCGACGTGGGAGTCGACAGTAACCCGACGTGCCAGTTGTGCCAGAGCCGTCGCTGCTGCCGCCGAGCCCAGAGCCGCCGCTCTTGAGGTATTTGAACCAGCGACCTGTTGGGCCAGTCGTACCAGAGCCGTCGCTTCTGCTGTTCCAGGGCCGTCGCTTTTGTGGTGTCAACATCTTGTCTGTGTATGAGCCGCAGCTCTTGTGTTGGAGCCGTCGCTCCTGTTGTGGACAGAGCCGTCGCTTCGGTTCAGTGTGGACGGTGCGAGCTGCTCCTCCTGACTGTGAGTCCTAAGAGAGGGCTTCTTCTACAGCATTCTTCACGAGAGACAGGTAACGTCTGTGGACTGTCGTGTTGA
>JADBJO010001638.1:277459-279959 GCA_016801955.1 Conus betulinus
GTTCCACCCAAGAAATCACCATACTATTCTGTGTTAAACGTGGATAATGGGATCAGTCAAATTGAGGATTATATTGTAAATAATAGATGTTTCAGCGATAAGATGTCAATATTGATGTGTGGTGACTTTAACGGTCGAACAGCAGACATATCTCCAGAATGTGATGACAATATTAAAACGTTTTCATGGTTTGACAAATTTGATTCGTCTAGTGTTAAGCGACAGTCTCAAGACAAGGTGTTGAATGAATATGGTAAACGTCTGTTAAACATGTGTAATGCTTTGGGTCTGTACTTCTTAATGGTCTTTGTTCGAGTGACATCAGTGGTCACTTTACATATGTGTGTGAATCAGGTTATAGTGTGAATGATTATTTTATAGCGTCATGTGAACTTTTTGACTTTATAAACTCTTCTTGTAAATTGTGTGTGAAAGAACGATTGGAATCTGATCATATGCCTTTGGAACTTAGCGTAAATGTTCTAGGAACAAATGTGGGTGTGAATGAAAATGAAAAAAGGAGCGAGTATATTGAAAAGTTTGTGTGGGATAAGGATTATGCCTTGAATTTCATAGACAAAATGAACTCACAGGAAATCAAATTCCAGTTATTTCGTGCTATGGATTTAGTAGATGTAAATATAAATGATGCACTTAACTTGTTTAACAGTTATGTAAAAAGAGCTGCTGACGGTATGAAACGTAAAGTTTGTGTAAACAGAGTGAAACGACAAAACGATTGGTTTGATGCCGAATGTAAATTGAAAGACAAAATTTACGACAATTGTTAAGAACATTTTGCAACACATTAGATAAAGGTGTCCGACATCTTTACTGTGTAGCTCGACGTGAGTATAAAAATTTATTACAAAGAAAAAGAAGAAACAACACAACGATTTACTGTCTGAAAAAAACTGATCACAAGTATTGATAGTCAGCAAGAGTTCTGGAGAAATGTACGTACAGTATTTAAAAAGCGAGTATATAATCAAAACAAAATCACTATAGATGAATGGTATAATCATTTTAAGCATGTGCTGGATAAGGGTTCTACGACAGAAACTGAAATTCTAGAGAAATGATGCGATATGCGACAACGGTTATATAGAATATTATGATCATCCTATAAGCGAAATTGAAGTTGTTGCTGCAATAAGAAAGCTAAAAAATGGAAAGGCAGCTGGTCCAGATGGCATGATTTGTGAGTTTTTTTTTTTTAAATGTTGGTAATGTTGGAACTGATTTTCTGGTTAAATTGTTCAATAATTTGTTTGACAATGGAATTTATCCTGCAGACTGGCAAAAATCATTTATTCTCCCTCTCTTTTAAAAAAAGGTAATACGAATGACCCTAACAATTACAGAGGAGTTTCCTTGTCTGATATTGCAAGTAAAGTATTTGGTTCTATAATTAACAAGAGACTGTCAGAATGGATTGAAGTGAACAATATAACAGGTGATCACCAGGCAGGGTTCAAGAAAAACTTTTGTACAATTGATCATATGTTCACTCTATTAGCAGCTGTCCAGAAACAATTTTCTAATAACCGTAAGCTATATGATGCTTTTATAGACTTTGAAAAGGCCTTTGACTCCATTTCAAGAAAACTTTTGTGGCCGATACTTACAAAAAAATGGAATCAAAGGTAAATTTATAATTGTGTAAAGTCAATGTACAAAGATGATGTTAAAGCCACGATAAGATGTGGGGCAAAATTTAGTGACTATATTAGATGTACCCAGGGTGTTAAACAGGGGGATGTCTGCAGCCCAGTATTATTTTCATTGTATATTAATGAATTAGCAATAGAAATTATTGAGAAGGGAAGCACGGTGTCACTTTTGGCTTGATTCGAATTATTTATATTGTTATTTGCAGATGATATCGTCTTGCTCTCTGAAACTGTCGTAGGATTACAAAACCAATGGAGTAATTTACATTCTGCAGCATGTAGACTGGATTTGAAAGTAAACATGGGTAAATCAAACATTATAGTTTTTCGAAAGGGCGGTTTCTTAGCATCGCGTGAAAGGTGGTCGTATGGAAGTTCGCAAATGTCGGTGGTAAATGCTTACAAGTACTTGGGCATATATTTTTCAACAAAACTTAGCTTTACGTTTGCCTGTCATGATCTTTTTAACAGAGGAAAGCGTGCTGTTATAGCTATTTTAAGCTTGCTTTATAAATTTGAAAGTGTTTCGGTTAAATTATTTTTTAAATTGTTTGATGCCCAAGTGCAGCCTATTGCACAGTACGGCGCTGAGATTTGGGGATTGGATAAAGGTCATGAAATTGAAAAAAAAAATACATTACATTTTTGCTATGAAACGCTTTTTGCATGTGGATAGACGAACCCCTAATGATTTGGTTTATGGTGAGCTTGGCAGATATCCATTTATGTAAATTCATACGTGAAATGTATTAGTTATTGGCTTAAGCTCGTGCGTATGGGAGAACACAGATTACCTGCAAAAGCATACAAAGTATTGTTTGATTTAG
>JADBJO010001638.1:292459-294959 GCA_016801955.1 Conus betulinus
TTGAAGCAAGACTCATACTGTCTGCCTGTTGTCACCCTTTTGAAGCAAGACCCATACTGTCTACCTGTTTGTTTTGTTCTCCTTTCGACGCAACCATACTGTACCAATTGTTATCCTTTTACTCATTGTCCCCCCCCCCCCCCCCCCCTCTGCCCCCCACCCCTTCCGCTGTCACCGGATCTCGGCACCTTCGCTGAAGTCCCATTTATTCCAACAGTACTGAAGTCATCCTTCTTTCCAATACTGATGTGGGTGCTTTTCATGTGCACGCGTGCCCGTGTGTGTGTGTGTGTGCGCGCGCGCGCGCGCGCGTGTGTGTGTGTGTGTGTGTGTGTTTGAGCGCGTGCGAGCGACAGAGAGAGAGAGAGAGAGAGAGAGAGAGAGAGAGAGAGAGGGGGGGGGGGGGGGGTCAATGTGTGATACCAAATGCTGCATTGACATTTAATATATAAAGCGCATTCTGTCTGTCCGTCTGTGTGTGTGTGTGTGTGTGTGTGTGTGTGTGTGTGTGTGTGTGTGTGTGTGTGTGTGTGTGTGTGTGTGGTCTGTTTTTGCAGTCTGCAGTTCTTTGTTGTTCGTTAGACACATACAGGTCAACGGTATTCTTCCGATTTCCTCCAAATTTCGCTTAGTGACTCATTAGCACACAGGGCAGATCAAGAGCAGATAACTTATGAGCTACAGAGTCGAACTAGTGGCATTCTAATGCGACCGTATGACGAAGGAAAGCGATATCGAACTCCAAGAGAGTGTAAACATGCTTGGCTGTTGGTATTCGTCTAGATTACAAACACCATGCTTTCTGTCATCCTGAGAAGCTCAGCTGGAAGAGCGTTCGTCTGAAGATCTAAAGGTCGCAGACTGATTCTGGGTTCAGACATTTTTTTTTTCTTCATGGGATTCGAAGCAGATCTAAGGCAAAAAAAGGAGAGAGGGGAAGGGAGGAAGGTAAAAGGACGGAAGGTGGGGGTGGGATTAGTGAGGCAGGGAGAAGAGTGGAGAGGGGGCGGTGGTGGGGGGTAAGTGAGAGGGGGGTTCGGGGAAAGGAAGGCAAAGAAAGAACAGGAGGGACGGGGAGTAGGAAAAAAGGGGAAGGGTATACAGGGGTTGGAATAGGAGGGAGAGGCCGACAGGGAAAGGGAGGAATGACGGAGGGGGGGGGGATGGGGAAAGAGGGTAGGCGTATATGTGTGTGTGTGTGTGTGTGTGTGTGTGTGTGTGTGTGTGTGTGTGTGTGTGTGTGTGTGTGTGGGGGGGGGGGGGGGGGGGTGACTAGAGAATATATATAATTGCAGGTACACTCTTTGGTCTGCATGTTCGTCTTCGTGTGTGCGTGAGGATCCGCACACACTTACTTCTTTGCTTATGTTGTGTGTCTAACCTGCATGTGTGTCTGTGTACACGCACTTCGGCTCTGTACACATGTCCATAGGATACACGTTTAAATCTGTACATGATTTTGTCTGTGCATACATCGGGTTTGTTCGCGTGTTTATCAACATGTAGGGCGGGAGTGTTAATGTTGTTTGCACACATAGCAGCTGTTTACATGCCTGCGTACAAACGTAGACCATGTCTGTGCACACGGCGTCCACCTACTAGTGTCTGTAACAACACAGCTACTCTACATACGTGCCTTCTGTACACGCGCGCGCGCGCGTATACACACACACATACGCGCACACACACACGCGCGCGCGCGCGCGCAAGCAAGCACGCACGCACACAGACAGACAGACAGACAGACAGACAGACAGACATACACGCACACGCACGCACACACACACACACACACACACACACACACACACACACACACACACACACACACACACACAGAGCAAATCTGTAACATGTTCTGCTTGTGCATATATAGCAACTGGACGCGTGAGTGTATGCATGCAGGAACTGTTTATGTTCATGCACACAGGTCTCTTTACAAGTGTCTGTCTACGGCAGACAGTGGGTGTTTACATGAATCTGACGATGCACATAACAGCAGTTCATGTTTTTCTTTTCTTTTTTTTTTTGTATGCGCACACAGGGGACGTTCATGTTTCTGTATATGCACACGGTGGATGTTCAGGTTTCTGTGTATGCACAGAGCGGTTGTTCATATTTCTGCGTATGCACACAGCGGCTCTGTACCTGGTGGGCAACAAGAGTGACCTGGAACAACAGGTGAAGGAGTCTGCCATGGAATCCTTCGCCTCCTCGCACAACTGTCAGGCCGCCTTTCTCACCTCCGCCCTGACTGGTACGTTCCGTTACGAACTTAATATTTCCTCCGGGTCATTACTTTTGATCTTTTTATGCGGTGTTGGCCTCGGTATACCAGTGCGTATGTGTGTCTGTGTGCGGGTGCATGAGTGGGGTAACACGTTGATAGGAACAGTAGTTCATTTATTTATATGATCTATGCGGCTTCATGATGAATTTATGTGTGTGTGTGTGTGTGTGTGTGTGTGTGTGTGTGTGTGTGTGTGTGTGTGTGTGTGTG
>JADBJO010001638.1:302459-329959 GCA_016801955.1 Conus betulinus
CCAAACTACACTAATGGCAACAGAATAACAAAACAGTGTGAGGAGGATAACAGCACATCCGTCACACTACTACTACTACTACTACTACTACTACTACTACTACTACTACGACGACGACGACGACGACGACGACGACGACTAGATTACCACCACTACTACTACCTCTACTACTACTACGACACTGACGACGACGACGACGACCACGACTACAAGAACAATGACGACGATGATATGACGATGACAACAGCAACGATTACTTTAAAGATGACCATCTACTTCTACAACTACTTCTACTATTTCTTCTTGGACGACCACCAGAACAACATCGTGTGTGTGTGTGTGTGTGTGTGTGTGGTCTTTGATGTTCCTTTTACAAATCCTCAGTTTTCGACTCTCTCTCTCTCTCTCTCTCTCCAAATTTGGCCTGGATGACGCATTAAAATACTACGTACAGGAGCAGTGGGAACGGGAAAGGAGAGAGAGAGAGAGAGAGAGAGAGAGAGAGAGAGAGAGAGAGAGAGAGAGAGAGAGAGAGAGAGGGAGAGAGAGAGGGGGGGGGGGGGACGGAGTTATGGGGGAATGGGGAGATGGGCGGTGGGAGAGTGGTAACTCGGTGCAAGGCGCGAAGATGGGGGGGGGGGGGGGGGGGGGGGGGGGAAGGGGGGGGGGGGGGGGGGAGGCGGATGAGGGAAGGTGGGGAGGGGGGAGGAGGGAAAGGGAAAAAGGAACAGGGGGAGGGAAGACTGGGGAAGGAAAAGAGTGGGGGGTGGGGGTGAGGGGCGTTGGGGAAGACGTGGGGAGCGGGGGGGGGGGGGGGGGGGGGGAGGGGAGGGGGATGAAAAGGAAGAGGGGACACAGGACGGGGGGGAGATGGGGAAAGGGGGAGGAAGGATAAACAGTGCAGGAGTGAGTAGGTAGGTTTTGCAGCTAATGCAGTTCAGTTTCATCAAGGAGGTGTCACTGCGTGCGGACTAGTCCATATACGCTACACCACATCCGCTGAGTTTTCAGACCACACTGCGCAGAGAATTTAAGAAGACGGTCTCGTGGCTACCACTTAGCAGGTGTCTGACCTACAGCATTAACCCAACGCGCTGATCAGACCTTGTAGCTTGAAATGATGATAATAATGTGTCGACTTACATAGTGCGTTCGCCTTTCCGTGAGCAGACTCACTACGCTTTACAAGAGATGAGTAAACAGTGAAATGGAACAAATGAGATTAATGCTACCACACCTACACAACTATACATGCTCACCTCACCGTGAAAAAGAAAAACACACACACTAAAATCTACACTGCCAGTCATAATGACAAGTACACATGCTCACACAAAATAAGTATAGGCCTAGAAAACTAAAACATCACACACAAAAACACACCGTAAACAGGCTCAGACAAAATGGTCGAAATATTTTGTGAGGGCTTCAAGATCTTCAATGGGTAGTACTGAGGCAAATTTTTTCTTCCCATGGCTGCTTGGAATTGTTCAGCAAAGTCAGGATCTTTCAGTATGTCACGGTTAAAGCTGAGATGGTGATTCTCACTCTTTCGTTGTTCTTCACCGGTACTTTTAAGTTTAGCATGACAAGGTCATGCCACTATCAAGGTCAGTTCCTGAAAAAAAATCATTGTTTCAGCCCTATTGACGCTAGACCCGTTCTGGTTCGTCACAAGAATACAGTTCAACACCAGCTGCCGTGGCGAAGCGGTTAGCATCGCTGACTCCCGGCTGGAAGGTCGTGGGTTCGATTTCCATGGGAGCCATTCATTTGTAGGATTTTCCTGCCCCGACCTGCTTAGGTGAGGCGGGTCAGACCGAGCCATGGCTTTAGACGAGGAAGCAGTGAGCGGCGTGGGTACAATGCCTCTGAGGCGGCACAGCAGATGGGACAGAGTACAGTTCGCCTGTCTGTGATACGGACCATTTGGGCATTGCCATTTCCTTCATCGCGAAGCGTTTTCTCGAAGAGTGTTTACAAGGACTGTCACCATCACTGGCAAATTCTAGCTGGCGTTGCGGCCACAGGAATTCCTCCACTCTTCCTGGGCATTTTTTTTAAACAATCTTTGGCATCGTAATCAACCTGAACGATGGGGATGTCTTTTCGACCTTGTTGATGGTTTGTTTGAGGCGGAGTGAGTGTAGAATTCTTTAAACTGGTCGGTATTATAGTCTGTCGTGGGGAACATAAACATTTGCTTATTGCGTGGACTCGCTCGCAAGCGCATGGCCATGATTCAGCCAGAAACAGGGCAGCCGGCTTACGGAAAGCCGGCCAAAAGAGAAGTACAATAATCCAGCCCTAAGAGGGCAAAGGAGCACACGAGTGTTTGGGTTGCAGATGGCTGTGTGTGTTCGTGTGTGTGTGTGTGTGTGTGTGTGTGTGTGTGTGTGTGTGTGTGTGTGAAACGTGCGTGTGTGTCTGCCTTAGTCCGGTGAGAATACCACAGAATTAAAGACTGTGGTATATCCATTTGATGCCAATGGAACGAAGACACAATCAGCTGTGTATCACTGATGAGTCCGAATTAGCGGAGGGAAAGAACTGGGAGCAGGCTACATGAATAGTTCCGTCTTCAGGATGGACTTCGATAGTCCCATATGTCGCCAGTGAAGGATGTGTGTGTGTGTGTGTGTGTGTGTGTGTGTGTGTGTGTGTGTGTGTGTGTGATATAACGATCTGAGTTTTCATTCCCATGTTCTTTTTCCCATTACCTTCACCCTTTTATATTTTTCCTTTTTGAATCTTTGCCAATTCATTAATACAATCATTGTTAGCCTGCATTATCCCCCTCCACCCTCGCGCATATACACACGCTGCTGACTTGTACATTTCAGTTTGGTTAATTAGCTGCAATTGAACCTCACATACTAGCAGTGTGTTACGGCTTGGACTGGTTTTTCCACGATTGTCCGAGTAATAGTAGAGTAAGTAAGGGAAGGGATACAACCGTCCACCTAACCTCTGTGGCTCAGTAAGCAGGTGTTGAGTGACGGCGAGTGTGATTTATTAAACTTGATTTCGGCAGAGAACCATGTTTTCTTTGACTAACCGCGGGTCCATGAACCACACATGTTCAGTTTTTAAACAGGCTTATGGTCTTGTGGTGACCAAAGTTTCGAAGCCTTCTTTACGCCCATGATGTCGGTGACTTTAAGTTCGTGTCAAGAAGATGAGACCAGCAGCAGCAGCAGCAGCAGCAGCACAGCAGCAGCAGCAGCAACAGCAGCAACAGCAGCAGCAGCAGCAGCAGCAGCAGCAGCAGCACCACCACCACCACCACCACCACCACCAACACCACCGAAACCACCACCACCATCACCACCACCATGATCACCAAACACAACAAACAACAAAAAAAAAAAAAAAAAAAAAAAAAAGAGGACGGAAAAAAGCGTCTTTAAGCATATGTACATAAATCCTCGTGAGACACCCCAAGACAGTGATTTCTTGCACAGTGCAGAGGTCCCTCCAGAATGTCCATACCATTCCAGGACAAAGATAGGACAGTCAACTCATTTATGAGTCAGTCGCAGTGAAATGATCATTTTGAGTCAACCCGAAGAGGACTGATCGCACAGCAGTTGTCCTCAAACTCGAATCGCCTTCCATTCCCCTTTTTATTCCTGTCCCAGAACCCTTCCCCCAGATATATATCTTTTTGGTTTCCTCAGATATTACTTTAAATGAAAAGACGTTAAACAAACGAAAGAGCGAACGAACGAACACACACACACACACACACACACACACACACACACACACACACACACACACTGTCAAGGGAGTAAAACCCCTCACAAAAGACCCTAAGCGCTTGGAGGCAAAGAACGCCACGAGTGGTAGAGAAATAAGTAGTGGGCCGATTAACAACACGCCCTCATCTAGCACACACGGTCGAGCTGTGCCAAGGAGGTCGAAGTGGTCAGGTGACAGGTGGCACCTTAGGTAGTAAGGACCCTCTCGAGTGCGAACCTTCCCGATGGCGAAAAACGGAGGGGAATGTAACCACTAGGACCTCGGAGCATCGAGTAGGCGCTAAATACTCAGTCAGCTGAGGTTGCTTTGTAAACAGACCTCGAAGAGCAGGAGTCTTGGGCTCGTTCAGATGGCATTGCTGTGGGGCACTGCGTTGAGGCTTTGTCAGGCTGGTTGAATGTGCGTGGACGTTGTTGTCGTAACTCTTTCTAGGATAATTACTGTGTTAAAAGTGTCCCAGAGTCGGTGGGAATTTTCGATGTCCATCTGGTACCAAGTGACTGTTTGCTAATCAATTAGATAGGGATGTGTGTGTAAATGCTGATGTGTGGAAGAAAGGTGGCGAAAGGAGAATTCAGTGTACTTGTGAACAAGATGGTGAAGAAGCAGCATGGACAAAGGCATGGCCCGAAGGGAAATCCTTTGTGTCCATCCCTATATAAACTGAGGGGGAACAACATGATGGGAGGAGGAGAACACCACCATGAGAGAGAGAAGGCAGAGGAGAGAGAGAGAGAGAGAGAGAGAGAGAGAGAGAGAGAGAGAGAGAGAGAGAGAGAGCATGACCGAGTAGGGTTTAGAGAAACGTGGTCTGGGAGAGAGAAGTGACAGCAAGGTCTAAGGGTAAAATACAAGCTGGAAGAGAAAAGACTGAGTTTGAAGCCCAGAGGTGGGTGAAGAGAGGCAAACTGAGTTTGAAACCCAGAGGTAGGTGAAAGAGACGAAGAAGAAGATTTCTGCGTCGAGTTCCCAGAGATGACCACGAAGACCCAGTCCTGAAACCTGAAGCCGCTCAACCAAAGGCGTCACCATTATCCAGTGCTGAAGAAAACTTGAAGAGACTTGTTCAAGAACTGTGATGTGGTGTGAAAGTGTGGTTGAGTGTGTGGAAACCTAGCCAGGTAAGAAGCAATTTCTTATAACCCAGGATTAGGAAATATTGATCTTTTATGTTTTGATTATTATTCATTTTGTGTAATTGGATTTTTCATGTTTGATTATTAGTAGCATAGAAATTGTATTTCCTGTTATCAGTCGTGTTAAGAGAACCGAATGTGTGACATCCCATTCCCAGAGAGAGGTGAATGTTTGGTGGGTGCATGAGTGTGCATATGCGTGTATGAGTGCAAAGATAACCTTGGTGTGTTTAAGCCTGACTAATAATACATCAACTTAGTGCACATAAGCAATGCCATCACTATTTCCCCTGTCCTACACACACACACACACATGCACACACATCACACCACACACACATCACACCACACACACACACACACACACACACACACACACACATACAAACCACGCTCCCCCCACCTCCAAACATGACCCACACACACACACACACACACACACACTACACCTTCCCCCCACTCCCGACCCTTCTCTCTTTCCCTTCCAAACGTGTCTTTCTTTCAGCCGGTGTCCCCGCACGCGCTCGCCGGCTTGCTGTGCTTAGACTCGCACGGTCGCACATATCTCGCCGCGGTGGCGACTCACACCGACGTGCTGAACGCCATTGTGTTTGCCCTGAAGCGACTGGCAGCTCGTAGCATCCTTCTGTTGACAGCGACTACAGCTTCTTTGGGCGTGGGCCTGGCCTGTACGGTGCGAGAGGAGTAGGTGCTCAGCGATGTCTGGCATTATAGCACTGGCACTGGCTGCCAGTGTACTGGGCCTGTGTCTATTTTCTACTGTCTGTGAGGCTGTCAGTTCCGAGGTCTCCCTCCCAGGTACGTTGTTCTTTTTGTGTGTTTTTTTTTTTCCCCGACTTTGTCTTTCTTTTTTTTTTTTTTTTTTTCGACATGTGTTTAAAACACAATTTTCTGTTGCTTGCTTGTAGTTTCTCTGTCTTTTTTTTTTCTTTCTCTCTTGTCCACCCAGTTGGGTATGTTCTTTTTATGTTGTCACTTTGCCTGGGATTTCTCTCGGACTTCTTTTTGATTGCTCCCTCCCCCCCCCCCCCCGCTCTTTCTCACAGCATGTTGCCTCCCTCATCCCCCCTCCCCTCTTCGTCCACCCCACTCTTTTCCCGCCCCCTCCATCTTCCCTCATCCACGTACTTTCCCTTACAATTTTTACAATTTTCGCTGCAGCTGTTTCCAAGTTTGGCTGCTCTGTCACAGCTTCTGAAATGTTTGCTTTACCAACCCCAAGTTTAATCCATGCATTTCTGTTCAAGTTGCTGCGCAGGGTTCAGGTATACCATATGGTTAGACTGGATGCCCTCTCTCTCTCTCTCTCTCTCTCTCTCTCTCTCTCTCTCTCTGGACTCTCTGAAAAAAGTATCTCTCTCTCTCTCTCCCAGGACTGGGTGGAAAAAAAGTATTTATATACTTATCCTATTATCCTGGTAAAATAAAATTTCGTTTCGTTTCGTTTTCGTTTCTCTCTCTCTCTCTCATTTCCCCCCTCTGAACGTCGATCTGGCACAACTTTCTTTGCTTTATATTTGTCTTCCTCCGCAATACAGGCAATAATTCTTTATCTTTGATTACACACGAAGGCTCCCTATTTTCTGAATCCAGTGTTCGATGCTTTTACGACGAAGCTGATTCTTCACTCCAAGAGCACTACAATGCAAAAACAAAAACAAAAAACAAACAAACAAAAACACAGAAAAATCGGCCGTCGATCCATCGATCCATTTGTGTAAAGATTTTCATTATTCTTTCTATACTTAAATGCCACACTTACTTCTCCCAGCGTAATTTCACCCTTCAAACCATTTGCTTCGGCAAAACGTAGATGAGGGATAAAAAAAAAAAAAATGGATAAAGCAAGATTATATCTGTTTCACACACTCCCCAACATTTGCCTTCCTGTGCAGGTGTTCATAAGATTTCTGGGCTTCCTGTAAGATTTCGTTTTGGTCATTTAGAACATTATTGTGTATATCATTTAGTATGCCATACTTTTGTGTAAAAAGTGTCGAGTTTTCCATACTACGCAAGTTGTAACTTTCTCTCCCTCAGCTATCACCCTGGCTTTGAGCCTCAATGCCCCTTCTTTTCTTTTCCCGTACAACTTTTAACGTTTTCGTCATAGATTCTATAATCCGGACTAATACTCTGCTTTTTATTTTTTGTTGTTTCAAGTTATGTTAATTGTACATATGTTCTTTTTCAACGTGTACGGTTTCCCTTACATAGGAAACACATGCATATTCTTCTTTAACTTTGTTCATTTCTTTATTGATTTCATCTAGCTAGGCCTGACCATTTAATAGCGAAGAATTGAATTTCCATAAAAGTGTTATGTTTACAGTTGTTAACAAACTTAAACTTAACAAGATCATGGAATAGACAAAACACAATGCATTTCGACCTCTTGGGACTCAAGAAGTTGAAATGCGTTGTGTTTTGTCCTGTAATCTGATTGTCTGTTATCTGTGGCCGCAACTAGCACCGTTTCTTTTTAAATTTTGCTTCATTTACCGCCTTTAGTCACCTGGTTTGAAACTAAGATTATGGAATGATCTGTCCTGTGTTTACTTTGGTATCTCCGTGTGTAACACAGAAAACAAAAAGCAGTCCAGTCTAGCTGATTGTAATGAGTTATTCTTTATCCATGCTCACCAGCGACAGTCCTGATTTAAATCTGTCCATGTCTCATTTAACGCCAGATCGTCAGTCATATCTACCACCTCTTCTGCTTTAGGGCTATTGATTTGTTTATGAATATGATAATCTCTCTCGCTGGATCGAGCACAACTTTGAAATATCCGCCAATGATAACTTTACCAGCACTGATTTTTTTTTTTTTCAATTCAAAGCATTACAAAAATCTGGTTCATCTCTATCTAGACCATACATATTTACAAAAAGGAAAGGTCTTTGCTTAGATTCGACTAGTACTATGTTGCTGTTTTCACCGTTGCTCCTACAGACTCGTTATATGTTGAACTCAAAACTGTTGTTTAAAAGTTTCGCTACCCATCTACTTATGAGAAACATGGCTTAAAAAAGTATCCTTCATAACCCCCACTCAGACAGGATATAGGTTACTACCTTTTCCTCAAACAGGGTGTCTTGAAAAAAAAAAAAAAAAAAAAAACGACAACAACAACAACAGAATGCTGGTCGTTTTTACAGGTAATAGAACAACCATCTATGTCTTTGTTTATGATTTGGGCCCTGGCAATAATTGAAACAATCGACATTAAACTATCCACACAAACATACATACATACATACACATACATACATGCACACATACATACATACATACATACATACATACATACATACGTACGTACATACATACATACATACATACGTACGTACGTACATACATATATATATATATATATATATATATATATATATATATATATATATATATATATATATAAGTCTGCTAAATGACCCGAAAGAGCGCGACCCACAAGATACTTAATAAAAACACACACAGTGAACTGCAATAACTCACGTGAAGATGATTTGATTACTTCAGAGTGAAGTGGAAGTATATATGGACGAGTGCACAGCAAACATTGGTACAAACAAATTCATAAATAAATCTGTCCCTCAGGGTTCGCACAAACATTACAAAATGGAAAACAGAACTAAAAAAATAAAAGATAAGAGAAAAGAAAAAAAAAAAAAAAAAAAAAAAAAAGAAAAAGAAAAAAAAAACAAGAAAAAGAAAGAAAAAGAAAGAAAGAAAAAAAAAAAGAGCTGCAGAAAGTAACAAATTGTTAACAAAATCCACCAAACAAACACTCTTACACAGAAATTAACACAAAAAAAAAAAAAAAAACAAAAAAAAAAACAAAAAAACAAAACAAAAACAAAAAAAACAAAACAAAACAAAACAAAACAACTCCAAAAAAAACACACAAAAAAAACCAAAACTAAAACAAAAAAACTCCAAAAAATCGAGCAGTAAATCTGAAAACACACCTTACTTGATGACTATGGCGAGCACTGCTTTTCACTTGTAATAATCACAGGTGCGCCGGATAAGCAAGACTAAAAATTAGTAGCAAAATGAAGTAGTAGCTGCAGGCGGAAATTTAAACAAAGTCTAGAAGGTGTTTCATAGTCAGTACCACAGTGAGGTGGCTACAGGCAGAAATGTTAACAAATCTGACAAGGTATGTATACGGTTGAGTTCCATTGGGTTGGGAAGAAACAAAACAATGATATGAAAGAGGAGGGGATGGGGCAGAAGCGGAGGAGGAGGAAGAGAAGGAAGAGAAGGCGGAGGAATGGAGAGAACCAAGGCAAACTTATCTATCTATGTATTTATCTATCTGTTTATCTATCTATCTATCTGTATATCTATCTGTCTACCTACCTACCTACCCATCCATCTGTCTATCTATCTATTGATGACCAAGGCAAACTTATCTATGTATTTATCTATCTGTTTATCTATCTATCTATCTATCTATCTATCTATCTATCTATCTATCTATCTATCTGTATATCTGTACCTATCTACCTACCTACCTACCCATCCATCTGTCTATTTATCGATGTGCACACATACTTTCTTTTTCTTTTTTTTTTTTTAGTTTCAAAACGAACGAAGTGACTGAGGGAACATGAAGCAAACTTGAGAAAGATAAGGGGTTAGTTACCGCCACAGACGCATACAAACAGATGACAGGAGAAAACACAATGCATTGCGACCTCTTGGGTCTTCTTCGGGTGACAACAAAGAACATTTAGGACAATGAAAAACGAAGAACGAGGAACCACTTATCTTCTCATATTCGGCGCAAAATGGCTGTTGGATGAAAACGAGGCCGTTAAGGAGGGGATCATGGGAGTTGAAATAGTAATAATGACCGTGATAATGATGATAATAAGGGCAATGATAGTGATCATAGTGACGATGATGAAAACGTATGTAAGAAAAGAAGGGATACTGGAAAAGTTTCACCGTCCCCTTTTTTTGAGGAAAAAAAAAAGGGGGGGGGGGGGGGGGGGGGGGGGGAGAGGAGGGGGGAGGTGGTGGAGGGGGGGTGGTGGGGGGGTGAAAAACAGTATGGTTTGTTTGCTTGTTTGTTCTGTAATCATTGTTCAATGGTAAGATATATTAGTGACGGTAGTGATGGTGATGGACTGATAATAGTGCTTAGTGGTAAGGAATAGAAGTGATACATTATTTCACAAACCAAACAAAAAAACCCCCCCCACCCCCACCCTAAGGGTGGTGATTGTGATTATAGTAGTTATATTATGTGGGGGGTGTTGGTAATGGTAATAATGACTCGAAATAAATGGAAGTGATCAATGGGTGAGGGGCTATCGTTGTTGGAATAAAAAAAAAGGGGGGGAGAGAGGGGGGGGGGGGGGGGGGGGGGGGGGGGCTCATATCTCTCTGGCCACACGTGGGTATGCACAGGGAGCAGGGATGGGAGACTCATGGACACAGCATTCTTGGAAAAGTAAACAGTAAACAATACAGCTGGATGGTTGTAGTAGGTGAAACAATGTCTCGGCATTATGTAGTAATGTTGGTTGAGAAGACATGGGAAATGATCAATGAGAAAAACGGGCAACGTGTTCATGGCGAAAAAAAAATTCACACACAAAGTAGGGGGGTGGGGGGGTGGGGGGAGGGAAGGGGCAGGGGGGTATGTAAACAGCATTATTAGTGAATGAGACTAATTGTGAGAAGTGAGGTAGTGTTGGTATTCGGATATAGTAGTATGATAATATAATGAAATAAAATGATAATACTGGAAAGGAAAGGAATGGAAATGATCAATGGGAAAGTGTTGACATGCCCACAACGATAACACACACACACACAACACACACACACACACACACACACACACACACACACACACACACACACACACACACACACACAAAGGGAGGGTGGGGGATGCCCATGAAACAGAACTAATCAGCGGTAATCATAATGACAACATTTATATGTGGGGATTTTTTGTGCTGATAATGACGGTTTGAGCGGTGGATTAGGGGGCAGGAGTAAAAAAAGGGAAGTGAAGAAGAAAAGGGGGCAGGGGGGTGGGGGGGTGGGTGGGGAGAGAGAGCAGAGGGGGAGAGGGGGGGAAGGGACAAGGGGAGGGAAAGCTCATATCTCTGGGAAGGAGGGGAAGGAAAGATCTTATCTCTCCGCATATGGGTACATGTGCATGGCAGGGAGGGGGGGGGGGGGGGGGGGGGTGTGTTGAGAAAACTCGTGCCAACATTATTATTGGAAAAGCCAACAGTACTATTGGATGATGATCATTGCCATAATTGAAATAAGCGAAGTAATGTGTTGGGATACCCATCAAACAGAACTACTGGGTGGTGATCATAATGATAACAGTTATATATGGGATGTTCTTGTGCTGATGATAATGGTTGGAAAGGGAGGGGGGGGGGGGGGGGGGGGAGGGAAAAAAGGGTAAGGGCAGGAGGGAGGAGGGGAGGGAAAGCTCATATCTCTCCGCCTATACCTACGTGTGCACAGGGAGGGAGGGGAACTCATGCCAACAGTATTATGGGAAAAACCAACAGTACTATTTGATGATGATCATTGTCATAAGTGAAATAATGTGGTGGCATTAGCATAATGCCGGTGGGGGGAAAATGAAAATGATGAATGACTAGTGGATGATGATCATTGTCATAAATGAGAAAATGGGTTGCCATTAACATAATGATGTTGCTTGGGAAAAAAAAAAAGGGAACGATTAGTGACTGTTGGATAATGATCATTGTCATAAGTGAAATAAAGTGCAGGCATTGATATGATACTGCGGTTTGTGGGGAAAACGGAAATGGTCAATGACTGTTGAATAATGATCATTGTCATGATTAAAGTAATGTGTTGGCATTAATATAATAATGCCCGCTGGGAGAAAAATGGGGGTGATCAATGACTGTTGGTTGGATGTGTGTGTGTGTGTGTGTGTGTGTGTGTGTGTGTGTGTGTGTGTGTGTGTGTGTGTGTGTTGTGTGTGTGTGTGTGTTGTCATTGTTGGCATGCCAACAACACTTTTCCTATTGATCACCGACCAGTATCATCATATCACTTTATCGTGTCATTACACTATTATCCTCAGACCAACACTACCCCACTTCTCACAATTAGTCTCGTTACGATCATCAGTCACTAATAATACTATTTACATGCTTTACCCCCCCCCCCCCCTTGTGTGTGTGAATCTTTTTCTCCATGACACGTTGCCCTTTTTCTCATTGATCATTTCCATGTCTTCTCAACCAACAGTACTACACTGACGCCAGCACATTATTTCACCCGGCACAACGACTCCATCAAACAGTATCGTTCACTGTTTACTTTAATAATAATACTGTGTGCATGAGTCCCCCTTCCTACACCCTGTGCACACTGGGCTCCCTGGGCCGATGAAATTCCTCCAAATGAATCCATTGTTTTGAGCCAACCACCTGTTGTCACTAGGACCATGATTTCTGCAGTAAGCGCGTGTGTGTGTGTGTGTGTGTCGATGGGGGACAGGGGGTGGGGGGTGGGGAGGGGTGTGTGTGTGGAGGGTACGGAGAGGGGGGTGGGTGGGTGGGAGATGGGGCGATGTGTGCCCTACGATATCACGCTCGCGTGGACGCCCCCTCGTTTGCGCGTGCACGATTGTAGTGTGCGTGTGCCGCACGCGTGTATGTTAGTGACAGGGAGGCAGGGGCGATTGTAGGCTGCAATCGCTCTTCCTTTCCCTCTCTTCTTCTTACTAAGCAGAATGTCACCATGCATGTAAAACGAAGGAGGCAGAAGTAGAAAGCCTTATACGAAAATGAATGTATGAGCAAACGAAAGAATAAACAAACTGTGATCTTCTTATTCTGTATATCCTGAAATTTGAGCTGAGCGGCTGTGAGATTGATATGGTACATCAAAAAACAAGATACACAGCATGCAAAGAATGTACGTCGCCTTGGCAGAAGAGAGTCGATCCACAAACGACAGTCTGTCTCAGCCGTCCAACAAACCTTCTTCGCTCTCCACATCTCTTTACTCGAACGAATGATTGGTGTCAATCTTGGGATCATTCATATTGGGGTCTGTTGTTCGTACGGTTGGTCCAAAACATTTGGCATATCGTGAATCGTCTTTGAAAGGAATCAGCTGTGTTTTGTAACAAACATAGTGAGTTAAACAAATGACAAAAACTGCGAACTCAAGGAAGTCAAGAATGATTTAAATCAAGAGGCACACACACACACACACACACACACACACACACACACACACACACACACGGAGACTAACACACACACATACATGCACACGAACACGCACGCACACGAACACGCACACACATACCCACCGCACACACACACACACACACACACACACACACACACACACACACACACACACACACACACACACACACACACACACACACACACACACACACACACACACACACACACCGAATAGGCTACATTATACCGGTATATGGACCGAATACATTATACCGTTCACGTCATGCTAAAATGCCTGAAATCGTACGAATTTTACGATATTTCAGCCGAGATCAAACTTGTGCTAGAACACCCTTGACAGGAACAAGAACAGGGCGAGCAGGGAAAAGGGGAAAAGGGGGTTGGGTGGATGGGTGTGAGAAAACCTTTCAAAACTGTGTGTGTGTGTGCGCGCGCGCGCACACCCACACCCATACCCACACATGTATACTTTGGTTTACCAAATGCATTCTTCTCACGAGGGAAACTTCTTTGTGCTCACCCCCGTCATCCGCTCTCTATCGCATTCACGTCTGCGTACAATTGTGCGTACGAGCGAGCGTGCGTGTGTTGACAAGCGTGCATATAGTATGTTTTTTTTTTTTTTCTTCTTTTAACAAACTTTTAACATGAATTTAAAGTTAGCTTCGCCGGTTAACGTGGACACACAAATTACAAGACAAAACACGACGTGTTTCGACCTCTTAGGTCGTCTTCAGACAAGGCAAACAACATTTAGGACAATGAAAAGGAACGAACGATGATCACTTATCCGTCAAAGTCGGCGCAAGATGGGCGTTGAATAGAAACGTGGCCGTTGAGATGGAGACCAAGCGAATGAAAGCGAATCTGAAACGAGGCAGAGAACAGTCATTAACGAAGAGGTAGGGTGACACCTGCTCCCCATTAATGAAAGAAAGACAGGTCCACAACTCCAAACGAGGTTTGTTTGTCCATGTGAACTGGCGGGGTTACTTCAGATTCCTTTTCAAATTTGTTTTAATTGCTGTCTGCAGCCACATGACTTTGAAACTACGTTTCTTTTTTTCTTTTTTTTGTTAAACTTTCTCCTCCCCCTTTCTTTCCTCTCTCTCTCTCTCTGTCTGTCCGTCTCCCTCTCTCTCTCTCTCCTCTCTCTCTCTCTCTCTCTCTCTCTCTCTCTCTCTCTCTCTAACGTGAACAGAAAGAAAAAAAGTATTATGATGTCAAGGTAAAATTAGGTAGCCACATGACGAAAATGATAATATACGACGGGACAAGGAGCAAGGAATAACGGCTGAGGCTTTGGTGTCCAGCCTACTTTGATTTGCAAATGAAACAAACTGCAGCGTTACCGGAACACGACGAAAAAGCGGAAGAGCACACAAAACAAAGTGTGAAGTAACGCAGTTTTAATGCAGACACAAACAGGACAAGAAATTTTCGGCAATATGCCTTCCTCAGCGACAAAAAAAAAAAAAAAAAAAAAAAACACACACACACACACAAAAAACAAAAAAAAAAAACAAACAAACAAAAAAAGTACAGACATTAACATGTGCAATACTCCCCTTGTGAAGCCCAAAGTGGTGATGATTTGTTTTATTCGTCGTTTTTCTCCGTAGTGTCATTATGTGGAGAGGCTGACTTTCAAGTCCGTAGTGCGATGACGGTACCAGCGAAATATGTATCAGGAAATTTATTTGTTATAAAGATTTTGTGAATGCTGTATCGCTGAGAGTGACTGTTAACACTCCTGCAAGAATATTTATGTGCTCTAATTATACCACCACATGTGTGTCGGCGGGCTGGGCTTATGGATGTGAACATTTTAATATCAATATACAGAGAAGCCGATTTTGTTGTAAATCAACGAAAAATGGGACTTTGCTGAAATTGTGTTTGCCGGTGATTGAATATGGTTTACAGTGCCTTGTGAATCTGTGGTTCTTCTTCTGATAGTGTGACGTGATTTATTGTGCTTGCCGTGTGGAGACCTTGCTTCTTCTTCATCATTTGTGTTTGTGAGCGGCTGTGCTTGCCGTGTGGAGACCTCTTCTTGTACTGGTTCATCATTGTTGCTGTACCCGTAAATATTCAAGTTGTCAGTGCTATATACGCTGTTACGGGTCTAAAAAATTTATAAAGAGTAAATGCAACTACTTCTGGAAAGATGTATTTTTAGCCTACGAAAAATTCACCAGCCACATAGATTTAGATAACGAAGAGGAAATTTTATCAGAACCTATTTTTCACAACTTGAAATTTAAAATCAACAATAATAATTTTTGTTTCACAACATGGACTGCCAAGAATGTGTTCTTAGTAAAAGATATTGTTGGCGATAATGGAAGCTTTTTGAATTATGATGAATTTTGCCAGAAATGGAATTTGAGAGTAAATTACTTACACCATCTAAAATCCATTCAAGCGATAAAGAATATATTAGAAAAAGAAATATAACTGTTCAAAACAATGATAGTAACCAGGATCCGAAAGCGATTAAAATGATTAGCAGCGTTAAAAATGGCTCAAAACCATACTATAAAATACTGGTTGGAAAAACACTTGTCGGTATTATCAAACCACTCATTAATTGGCAAAGAAAGTTAAATTCTGTGGTAGACTGGCAAGTCGTTCTAAGATTGATTAGTAAAATAAAAGAAGTAAAATTAAAATGGTTCCAGATTAGAATTTGCTACAGAATATTGGTTACAAATAATGTATTAAAGAAAATGGGCCTAGTCGTGAGCGATAAATGTAGTTTCTGTAATGACGAATTAGATTCGATCTACCACTATCTTTGGAACTGTGACTTCGCACAAAACTTTTGGATGGAATTAGAAATATCTATGAAAAGAAAATGTCATGTTTGTGAAAGATTATCCTTTAACGTTCAGTTAATTTTGTTTGGAACAGACGGAAAAACCAAAAAATCGATGAAATTCTGTATATCATTATCTTATGGGCAAAATTCTCTTTATCTACAAATGTAGGATTAATAAAATTAGACCAACCGTGACAGCTTTTTATAGAGAACTCAAATACAAACTATCGCACCGAAAATATAAGCATAGTTTAGAAATGCGCCATTCTGAGTTTGAAAAAAAATGGTTACTGTATTCAGTGTTACTTAATGATTAAGTGCTCCTTGATGATACGTTTTTTTCTTTACTCGATGCTATAGTGCCCGTTTTTGTCATAAAGGAATAGATAAACAACCCAGCCCTGAAAACATTACCTCTGCTACATGAATAAAAAAGGGCCCTTGGATGGAAACTATTACTCCATTCAAATCACTTTTACCTAACATATATTCTCTTTCACTGTTTTACTACTATGGTATGTGCCACGTAACAAAACATGAATGTTAGCCTTATTAGTATTACAGGACAATGAAAACTATGGGATGTGAGGTGGAGGTGAAAAATGAAAGAAAGAAAGGGGAGTTTGTTGACGTATCTACAGACATAGAAAAATAAATGTGTGTGTGTGTGTGTGTGTGTGTGTGTGTGTGTGTGTGTGTGTGTGTGTGTGTGGTGTTCGGGGGGGGGGGGGGGGGGGGGGGGGGGGCTAGCTGAGTAGGAAGGAAATCCTTTTTCCCTATTAAAAGTTTTCTTTTGTTACTATATATATATATTGTTTACCATTTCCCACTGAAAATGAACGTTGATATTCTATGTTAGTTTTTCTTTTCACACGAGTTTAATTGTGCGATGTTAAAGAAGAGAAGGGGGGGGGGGGGGGGGGGGGAGTAGAGAGAGAGAGGGAGAAAAAAAGAAAACTAAAATTATGCTGATAAAATATTGAAAGGTTGGTGGATGCGTATAGAAGGGGTGGTGCTCTCCAAGGGTTTTTCTCCCCGTTTTTTTCTTCCCTCAATCTTAGTCATTTATAATTATGAGTTTGATATATGATTGATATGTTTATGATCTGTTTTCATACATTTTTTCTGCGAACTGTCCGCTTTCTGCGCTCCTGTCAGCTCTAACTTCATTTGATTAAAATCACCCTTTTTTGGGAAAAGGAAAAAAAAAAAGAAGAAAAAAAAAATTCATCTTGTGACCGTGACCTCCGATGTTTTTTTTTTTTTTTTTTTTTTCTCTCAACGTTAGAGGGTTGGGTGTGACTGACGACTGTTCTGTGGTCCTGTTCCACCCCGTATCCCGTGTTCTGATAACCTGGCTGTCCTGTGCCTCTTTCTGTTCAGCTGACGTGGCATTGATAAAGTGGGGGTGCGTAGGTTGGGGGTGGGGGGTGGGGCAGTTCATACCTGATCCCTCTCCCTCCTCACGTTATCCACACCCGGCCCCCCTTCCTTCCCCTGTCTGTTCCCTTTCTCCCTCCTCCCCAACCTCCCAGCCTTGCCTCTTTTCCTCCTCCCTCCCCCTCCCCCCCCCCCCCCCCCCACCCCTTCGTTCCGCTGAAACTAGGAAGAGAGATGACCCGGGTGCATGACATTCGAATCTCGCTCGCTTCGGGATCTTCTCGGTATCTGTCCCCGCATTTCTCTCTTTCTCTCTCTCTCTCTCTCTCTCTCTCTCTCTCTCTCTCTCTCTCTCTCTCTCTCTCTCTCTCTCTGTCTTTCTTTCTTTTCTCTCTCTGTCTCTCTGTCTCTCTCTGTTAGTTTAACTCTCTCTTTCTCTCTCTCTTTCTTTCTTTCTTTCTTTCTTCTGTCTGTCTGTGTCTGTCTGTTAGTTTAACTTTGTCAATGTCCCTGTCAGTCTCTCTCTCTCTCTCTCTCTCTCTCTCTCTCTCTCTCTCTCTCAATCTCACTGTCAGTCTCTCTCTCTTTCCTGTCTCTCTCTTTGTGAATCTCTGTTAGTCTCTCTCTCTCTCTCCCTGTCAGTCTCCTTCTCTGTCAGTCTCTCTCTCTCTCTCTGTCTGTCTGTCTCTCTCTCTCTCTCTCTCTCTCTCTCTCTGTGCCACTGTCACTAAATTTAGATTTGGCATATCTGAAATTAATGCACATGTGTTTCGCTTTAAAACTATATATGGTAATGAGTTAGTGTGTACATTCTGTAAGGGTCTAATGAGGACGAGTTTTCATTTTTTTCTAACAAGTTCTGTTCTGATTGATCTTCGTGTGAAATATATTCCAGCAAAATTCTATATGAATCCATGTTTATTTCGATTTTGTCTACTTATGTCATCGAAAGATGAAAGAATAGTACGTAAATTAGCTCTCTGTATTTGCATAAAGCCTTTCAGTTAAGGCAAATTCTTCTTTTCGTGATTGTAGTGGAAAACCTGCTTGTAATGGGCTATGAATTCTGGCTGAAATTGCATTATGAAACATGTTAAACATTGTTACCGCCCCTCGGTCATATGGAGCTTTGGCCTTATTGAATAAACCGAATCTGAATCTGAAAAAAAAAAAGAAAAAAAAAAGAAAAAACTTTAACATGAATTTAAAGTATCTTCGCCGGTTAACACGGACAAACAAATCACAAGACAAAACACGACGCGTTTCGACCTCTTAGGTCGTCTTCTAAAGGTCTTCTGTTTACTTCTGTGAATCTGTGGTTCTCTTCTTCTGATAGTTTGACGTGATTTATTGTGCTTGCCGTGTGGAGACCTTGCTTCTTCTTCATCGTTTGTGTTTGTGAGCGGCTCTGCTTGCCGTGTGGAGACCTCTTCTTGTACTGGTTCATCATTGTTGCTGTACCCGTAAATATTCAAGTTGTCAGTGCTCGTGAGAGGCTTTACTTGACGTGTGGCGATCCTGGTTCTATTCTTCTTCTGGTAGTTCAACGTGATTTTTTTTTTTGTGTGTGCCTTGTGAATAGTGTACTTTTTAGATTCAAATATCGTTGTGTTTGTGAGTGGCTGAGCTTGCCGAGTGGAGACCCTTGTGGCGGCACGGATTGTCGCAACGGCACGGATTGTCACAAATTCACGAATGCGACAATCTATGCTGGACCTGCTATGGTAGTGCGCACGGGGGTCTTGGTGACCTCGTTACCGCGCGGGATAAAAAGTGCAAAGTTGCGTTAACTGTGCCTGTTTTGCATCAAGCTTGCTGGCGACACAAGATGTGTAAAATGAAAAAAATTTTTTTCCCGTGCAAGAGCAGTCTCTCAAGTGAGTTTTATGCCCCTTCTTTTGGCTGTTTAAGCGCGGGGTTGGTTACTGTCAGCCCTTTTCTCACCATGCCACCACGAAGAAAACTTAGCACCTTTGACAAAACCAGGGCGATTGCGTGGATACAAGATGGCATTGCAAAGGCTGAAGTGGCGCGACCGACTTGGTGTGCATCATTCAGTTATTGTTAGACTGAATCAGCGTTTTAGGGCGACCAACAGCGTTGAAGAGAGGCCACGGTCAGGTCGGCCTAGGCAGACTACTCCCAGAGAAGATCGTTTCATCGAGAGGCAGGCCCTATTGCAGCGGGATACCACTTCCACAGCATCCAAAGGCAGCTTCGTATGGCAAATAACACCATCCTCAGCCGTCAAGCCATACGAAACCGTCTTCACCACTTCGGCCTCAGATCACGTCGCCCAGCTGTTCGACCACGACTGCTAGCAGCCCATAGGCTGGCTCGCCGAGCTTTCTGCCATCGTCATGTGAGATGGAACCAACAACAGTGGTCCCAGGTCCTCTTTTCAGATGAGTCGCGGTTTAGTCTTGAACACACAATGACGGCCGAACTAGAGTTTGGAGGCGTGTTGGTGAACGTTACATTGATGCAGCTGTTCGCCAGACCAGGGCCTTTGGGGGAGGATCTGTTATGGTATGGGGTGCCTTCAGCCTCCACCACAAGACACCACTCTACCATATTGATGGAAACCTCACAGGCATCCGCTATCGGGATGAAATCCTGGCGCCTTTCGTTGTTCCGACCATGCAACGGATAGGACCCATGGCAGTCTTCCAAGACGACAATGCTCGGCCACATAGGGCCCGGGTGGCCGAAAACTTCATTGTGCAGGCCGGCATCAACAGGATGATCTTCCCGGCGTATAGTCCCCGACCTCAATCCCATCGAGCATATGTGGGATGAGTTGGGGAGACGTGTGAAGGAGAACCATCCACCTCCCAGAGACCGCCAGGATCTCTTCCAAATGCTGCAACTGGAATGGCAGAGAATCCCTCAGAGGGTCATCAGAACACTGGTCAACTCGATGAGGAGTCGCTGCGTGGAATGTCTCGCCAATGGCGGTGGCCACACCCACTATTGAAATGATTTTTGTGACTGACAGATTTTGCGAACTTTGATTTCGACCCATCCTCTGTTTAATTGTCTGTAAATCAACAACCGTTCATTCGATCCCAATGAAATTCAATGTACGTTGGAACAAGATAATGAATAAATCTGTTCCCAATTTCAAAATCGTGGCTTTTATATTTTGGAAATTATGCGGGTACATGTAACAAGGTAACGACCTTGACTTTATGACCTTGACATTGAAAATCTATTTTTAGCCATATCTCAAGCACCAGTCAACATAAGATGTTGAAACTTGGTGTGCAGGTACTTTGGCTCAAGCCCCTCCCGAATATTGTTGACCGATCAAGGTCAACATCACGGTCATATGACCTCAAACACTGAAAATATATTTTAGCCGTATCACAAGCACCAGTCAACATAGGATGTTGTAAGCTGGAGTGCACGTGCTTTCGTAATGCCCCTTGCGAATATTGTTGACCGATCAAGGTTCAAGGTCAAGGTCGTATGACCTTGAACACTATAAATATATTTTTAGCCATATATCAAAGCACCAGTCAACGTAGGATATTCAAACTTAGTGTGAAGGTGGTCCTTCGAATGAGACTATAAACCGAGGTTCCGTGTGTGAACGCACGCACAACATCTTGCACAAACGTAAAATCCCATCACCAACTTTCGGAAGAGAAGGCAAGTTTGGCCGTTGGTATGGATGACACGTTACACACACAGCATGCACCTTCCCCGAAGATGGAGTATGGCTGCCTTAATGGCGGGATGAAAAACGGTCAAAACTCCACTGCCTGTCTATACAGGTAGTGTCCGCAGGAGTATCAGTCTGCGTACGCAGAAAGAAAGAAAGAAAGTAAAGTGTGAAGGTGCTTTGACTCATGCCCCTCCGAATACTGTTGATTGATCAAGGTCAAGGTCAAAGCCGTATGACCTTGAACACTGAAAAAATACTTTTAGCCATATCTCAAACACCAGTCAACAGAGGATGTTGAAACTTGGTGTGAAGGTGCTTTGGCTCATGCCCCTTCCGAAAATTCTTGACCCATCAATCTCAAGGCAAAGGTCATATGACCTTGAACACTGAACATATATTTTTAGCCATATCTCAAGCACCAGTCAACATAGGATGTTGAAACTTGGTGTGCAGGTGATTTGGCTCATGCCCCTTCCGAATATTGTTGAACGGTCAAGGTCAAAGTCAAGACACACCCTAAGAAGTTGCTAAATTGACACAATTATTATTAATTGCAATTCACGCTCACACACACACACACACACACACACACACACACACACACACACACACACACGTATGCGCGCACGCACGCACGCGTGCACTCATGCACGCACGCATACACACACGCTACACGCCTGCAGGTGCACACACACACACATACACACACACAACACACACGCATGCACGCACGCACGCACGCACGCACGCACACACACACACACACACACACACACACACACACACACGCACACACACACACACACACACGAGAGAGAGAGAGAGAGAGAGAGAGAGAGAGAGAGAGAGAGAGACAGAGACAGAGACAGAGAGAGAGAAAGAGACAGAGAGAGAGAGACACTGAGACAGACAGACAGACAGATGGACAGAGAGAGAGAGAGACAGAGAGAGAGAGAGAGAGAGAGAGAGAGTGGAGAGAGAGAGAGAGAGAGAGAGAGAGAGAGAGAGAGAGATGATCGGGGTGGAGAAGGAGACAATCCGTGCTGCTGCGACAATCCGTTCTGCAACAGACCCTGCTTCTTCTGTGTCTTCTTTTAATGGTATAGACTGTGGCTTGGGCACTGTGCAGCCGGCAAGGTCTATGAGTTATGTTAAGATATACTCCTGGCAAAAAGTTAAGGGCCACCTGTCATTTTGATGTTAGTGTCTGAGTGTGTAAATAATAGGCTTGAAACGAAGTCACAATGACCCAAACTTGGTTAGACATATTGAACAGATGTTCCTTAACAGATCACAACACCTAAAAACCCACTGCGGTACAAGGTGGAGCGCAGCTGCACGCGTGCGGAAACCACGTAAAATCGGTAAAACGGGTGCCTGTGGGAGCATATGAGTTTGAAAAAAAAAAAAAAAAGGGCGAAATGCTCGTGGTCAATCATGATGCACGTGCATGGCACCTCGTTCATGAACACAGATCAGACGCCGTTGGCCACAAAACTGTAAACAGAACGGTCGTCTACGCCAGCTTAAAAAGCATGGCACAAAGGCAAAAAGACTGGACCCTGCCGATCGTGGACGTGCCTTAGCGTTGATTGACGAAGGGATTTCTGGCCGCGAGGTGGCTAGGCGTCTGAACGTGTCCCATTCCACCATCCAACGTCTTGTAGAGAGGTTTCAGGCCACTGGCAACGTGCAGGATCGGCCACGATCAGGCCGTCCTCGGTGTACCAACAGACATGCTGACCGATTCCTCCTGCTGTCTGCCCTACGCAATGGACTGTCACCTCATCCACCTTAAGGCGTGAGCTCCTGCAGGCTGCAATGTCAATGTCAGTAGAAGGACAGTTTGTAACCGTTTGCACGAGTTCGGGCTGTGTCATCCCGAGAGACCAGCAGTCCGAGTACCACTTACTCCAGCTCACTGCAGAGCATGGGCAGACTGGTGCCATCATTACGTTCGCTGGACGAGGCAGCAATGGTCTCGAGTGCTGTTCACAGATGAGTCCCGCTTCACCTTGGCATTCAATGACGGCAGGACCTGAGTGTGGCAAAGGCCAGGAGAACGTTTTGCTGACGCCACAGTTCGTGAGGTGGATCGTTACGGAGGGGGTTCTGTGATGGTCTGGGGTGGCTTCAGTCGTCAAGACAGAACTCCTCTGTACGTCATTCAAGGCATGGTGACAGGGGTGCGGTACTGTGACGAGATTGTGGGGCCCTGATCCAGCCCGCCCTTCAGGCCATGGGTAACGCTGTTGTTTTCCAAGACGACAACGCCCGTCCACACCGAGCCCGTGTCATTGACGGTCATCTGCAGCAAGAGGGGATAATCCGGATGCAGTGGCCATCACGCTCACCCGATCTGGCTCCAACTGAGCACCTCTGGGATGTCCTTGGACGGCGGGTAGCCCCACAACCAACCCCCGCCTGTTGACGTGGCCCAGCTCACTCTCTTTCTGCAGCAGGAGTGGCAGGCCATACCGCGGGACACTCTTGGACCCAGGTGGACTCCATGCGTCGACATTGTGCCGCTTGCCTGGCTACACTCGGTACTGAATGGTGTAGTTTTCAGTTGTGGCTTACGTGACGATCCTGAGGAAGGGTGATTGGACATTACAGCCTGCTGTCCGCGTTTGGTTTGTTGATTTCGTGCAGTGGTCCAATGAATTTGTTCTTGAATAAATTTGGGAAGAATTTGCGTCCGTTCTTCTTAACATTGGCTGTAGTGTTTTGGTCTGGAAGACAGCGTTGGCAATGGCCCTTAACTTTTTGCCAGTAGTATATGTAATATGATACGCTGATATCTGATGGTTTAAAGTTTCCAATGTATTGATGTCTTAATTGACGTGAATTGATCTGTAAGCTATGTAGTGGCATGTATCGATTTTGTACCAATTCATATTAATGTATGTTTCGATGGAGTTAAGGCAGCGTATAAAGAAAAAAATACCTAACTCGTGTGTTGTCTTGCCATCCATGTTCTTATAGTGTAGGTGTGTGTAGGGCATAATCATTACACGCATCCAAACCTTTGAGAGCGAGAGTCAGACAGCAAAACACGCACAGCGCACCATCCGTAACACACACACACACACACACACACACACACACACACACACACACACACACACTCTCTCTCTCTCTCTCTCTCTCTCTCTCTCTCTCTCTCTCAACCTTTAGGGCTCTTTGGACCGTTCCGCTTAGTCATACACACTGCGGCATCTTTAACAGCTCATGTAAAAGTGTGTCCAAAGCATCATTGATTGATTGTTCAATCTGAGCAGTGGTTTTTACTATACGGTCACAAAACGCAGGAGAAAAAAAAAACGGGTTTCAGTAAATGTATGCACTTCATCTGAGTTCCATAATATCTTATCAAGAGAACAAAGAGCGCTGTCACATAATCTATAATTTCTGAAAGCAAACGATTTACTGAAAGCACAAGGAGCATACGTACTGATGCGACTCTCGCTTCTACTACGAAATCGGTACATAGTGAAGCAAAGACCGGAGTAGCCATTAGGAGAACCAAGAGTAAATTGCTTTGATGCATTAGGGTAGGCTAACAGAAGCCGGTCAAAATCAGAACTTCATAACAGGAGATGTCCACCAAAGGGATTAAGAACCAAGTCTTCTGACTGACGGTTATCAACAAAATAATGCAGAGTTGTCATTCAACATGTTTTCAGGTTCAGTCTGAAATACATCAGAATTGGGTTGAAGGTTGGCTGTTCTGCTGTTAAAATCTCTGCATAGTAAAAAGAAAAAGGGCATCACCAAATTGTTCAAGCACATCTGCAAGGCACTGTTCTATTTCAAACATTGATATTTATGTTGCACATAATCAGAGAACGAAGAGTCGATGGGAGGTACGTAGCAAGCTATTTAAAAAACAAAACAAAAAAAAAAACAAACAAACAAACAAACAAAAACAAACAAACAACAAAAAACAAACAAACAAACAAAAACAACAACAACAACAACAACAAACGTCATGGTCAGTTCCAAGGAGTGATGTATCTAATCTTAGAACAAGAACAAGAATGTGGTCGTATGAAACATCAACCCGTGACATGAATTTTTCATATTCTTTGCGTATTAAAGGTTTTACTCCTACCTCAACGAGAAAGTTTTACAGCAAGAGAGGAAAAGCAGGAAAAAGCTGACCAGCAATCTGGAGAAGAAAACGAACTGTTGAGAAAAGTTTCAAATAAACAGACAAAGTCAAACTTATTGACATAATTTAAGAAATCCGGGTCGGAAAGTTTTGTTCCAAAAGCTGTCAATATTCCAGGACAAGAAAGAAAGTGTCCCAATAACCCTAAAGCTGATGTGCCCCCACGTCTAAACAACCTGACCCTGGTTCGACAAAGATCGTCGGCTGTCAAAGAAGAACGCAAGAAAAAGAAGAAAAATCTTTAATAGAAAACAAAAAACAAGAAAACAGACGATCATACGTACAGGAAAGGAAAAGTATACAATTTCTCTTAGAACCAAGGAAAAAGAATTCAAAAAGGAAGCTGTAGCTAGACTTGTTAACAATCGACATAATTCGCAGGAATGCAGGAAAGAAATAAAGAAATGGAAACGTAAAGCCAGACTAATATATAACATACCAAAAGAAGACTGGTTTCGTCACTTTTCTAATCTTTTGAATGACAGTACTGAACAACACGATCACAATATTTTCGAGCCAGAGAGTAACGAAGCTGATAACATGTTTAATTGCCTAAATATTGATATTTCAGAATTGAGGTAAAAGGAGCTATAAAACATTCAAAATCAGGAAAAGCTGCAGGACCTGATGGGTTAATGAAAGAAGTTTTAAAAGTCTCACAGGATATGACTCCCCTCTTTTGGACACAGTATTTTAATGCATTGTTTTCCAAGTGTACATATCCCAGTGAATAGTCAAAAGCTAATATGTTTACTCCATAAAAAAGAAGACATTAACAATCCCGATTATTTGTGGTATTGCTCTTTTGTCTTGCCTCAGTAAACTGTATACTTACATACCAAATAAGAGATTGACAGATTGTTTGAATACATACAATGTTGTTTCTGAAACACAGGCTGGTATGCGCAACTATTATTCAACAATCGACCACATTTTCACATTACATGTCTTAGTTCAGAAAACATCTCGCTCTAAACAGACAGATTTATGAAGCCTTTATCAACTTTCAGAAAACGTTCGACACAGTCAAGAGACATGTACTGGGGAACATTTTACAAAGATCGGAATTGGTGGTAAAATGCTTTCATCTCTCGAAGCAATGCACAATTCTGTAAAATTTTGCCTAAGAGATGATATGATTTATACCGACTATTTTGAATGCCTTCAAGAACTTAACCAGGGCTGTTTGGCTTTTCCGATACTTTTTTCTTTTATCATTAACGAATTAGCTGCTTACATAATCAACAACGGTAGATATGGCTTCCAGCTCAGACCTGACACCACTGAGTTGTTTTTATTGTTAATGTTTGCTGATGATATTGCTTTGTTTTCGTCCCGCTCGAGTGGCCTTCAAATACAGCTTAACAACTTATTTGTAATATCTGCAGAACTTGGACCGAAAGTGAACCTCAGTAAACCAAAATTGATAGTGTTCAGAAAGGGGGACCATTTATAAAAAAAAAAAAAAAAAACAAACAAACAACAACAACAACAAAAAAAAAACAAAAAACAAAAAACTTAAGAAAAAAGCAAAATGGAATTATGGAACTGAAGATGTTGAAGTAGTAAACGTTTACAAATACCTTGGCTTCAACTTCACTACTCGCCTGAGCCGCATATTGTCTGTCGAAGACATGGTTACAAAAGCAAAGAAATGTGTTGTAGACATATTCAGAAGAACCATCTGGAAAATCAATTGTTGTGACCCACAAATATTCTTTCAGCTCTTTGATGCCCAGGTAGTACCAATACTATTGTATGCGTCGGAAATTTGGGGGTACTGATGAAATAGAAGAGATAGAAAAAAATTCATTTATTTGCATGTAAACTGGCTGAATGTAGCTCTCCGTATACCAATCTAATGATGTATGGTGAACTTGGTCGATTTCCTCTCTTTGTTCAAACTTCAGTACAGTGTATTTCTTATTGGCTTAGACTTAGTACATTACCTGAAAACAGATTTTCTAACATGGCTTACCAAATGCTTAAAGAAATGGTTGAAAGAGGAAAGGAAACGTGAGCCACTAAAATCTGAAGAATGTTGTGTGTGTAAATGGTTTTGGACATGCGTGGCATTCATAGAGTGTGTCGGGAACAGAGAAAGTTTCCTGAAGGAATTTAAGCAACGATTGACTGATCGTGCTAAACAAAACTGGTCGTCAAAAAACTCTCTGACAGCAACCGTTACGAACTTTACCGCAGTTTTAAAAGCTTATTAGAGCGTGAACAATATTTCGATGTTATCAGTTCACACATTACGTTAGAAACACATACTCTAAATTT
>JADBJO010001638.1:334959-342459 GCA_016801955.1 Conus betulinus
TAATGATTAGAAACTGTGCAAGACAGATGAACATGTACATGTGTTCAAACGGTGGTGGGGGTGGGGGGGGGGGGGGGGGGGGGGGGGGGGGGAGGGAGGGGAGGGAGAGGGGGGCGCCTCCCCCACACGGAATGTAGGAATTGCGACGAGGCGAGAGGGGCATTCCCATGTCACAAATTCTATCATCATTTCGTGGCGAAAGCGCCTAAATTCTCATTTTTTTTTTTTCGTTGTTGTTGTAGTTGTCGTCGTCGTCGTTATTATTATTATTTTTTTTTTTCTAAATTTTCTTTGAGGAGGTAAGTATCGAGCCATACTCTCTCTGCCCCTGTCTCAGTCTCTGTCGGTTTTCTCTGTCTGTCTGTCTGTCTGTCTCATACACACACATACGTATATATATCCCCCCCCCCCCCCCCCCCCCCCCCCCCCCCCCCTGTCTCTCTCTTCTTCTTGTTTTGTTTTGTTTTCTTCGAAGAAATAAGTATTGATTCTCTCTCTCTCTCTCTCTCTCTCTCTCTCTCTCTCTCTCTCTCTCTCTCTCTCTCTCTCTCTCTCTCTCTCTCTCTCTCTCTCTCTCTCTCTGAGAATGATAACTGTTTAAAGGCTAAATGGGTTTGTCTTTCCATTGTCAGATCATACTTTTTAGTTTTGCTTCACGGTTTTTTCCCCAGTAGTCTTTTACCTTAATCTTAACGGTGAACTAAAATCCAGTTTCAGGTCATTTAATTTCTGAATGTATATCTGTCTGTTAAAAAAGCCCCCCCCCCCCCCCCCCCCCCCTTTACCCTTTATTTCATTTTTTTTTATTTTATTTTTGAAAGCTTGTGAAGACGATAGGTGCTCTCGCTACGAAATGATGGGCATTGTGACAAACAATGGGGAAGGCCCCTCGCACCTCGTCGCAATTCCTACATTCCGTGAGAGGCGCCCCACCTCCCCTTCCCTCCCCTCCAACGGTTTGTTGCACTTGCGTCACTCGTGGCGAAGTCCCAGTCGCAGTTTGCGACAAACTGGTGGATTGCATCATTCCACGGTGTAAGAGCGGCCCCTGTATCCGGGTGCTTTACAGAACGGCGGGCGCTTTATATCCTCTTTCTTTGGATTCAAACGATTAACTATCATTACGCTTTCAGTGACTATTCCTGCAATTATGATGACTGTCTATTTCATCAAAACGGCGGACGAAATGCTGTGTGTGTGTGTGTGTGTGTGTGTGTGTGTGTGTGTGTGTGTGTGTGTGTGTGTGTGTGTGTGTGTGTGTGTGTGTGTGTGTGTGTGTGTGTGTGTGTGTGTGTGTGTGTGTGTGTGTGTGTGTGTGTACATGTGTGTGTGTGTGTGTGAGTATATGTGTATGTATATCAGTTTGTGTATGTAAGCCTGTGCATATGTGTGTTGGGGGGGGGGGGGGGGGGGGGGGGGTGGTGGTGGTGGGGTGGGGGGGGGGGGGGGGGGGAGTAAACAGTCTATTTCTTTTGCCCTGACTCACTCACATGATCAAATTTCGAAGTCGAAAACAGAGGACATTGTTGACATGTTTTCATTCATATTTGTTCATTTCTGTAAACGTTACATGAACGACAAAGTGAACTAGAACTGTTTTTTTTTAAAAAGCAATTTAAGCATATTTTACAGTTAATAATATATATGTCTACAAATTTCCACACTCAAATGAAAACGAAATCGGAAACTCAGCTTGTATTGAGTGAAGAGAATAGTGCTAGAGAATAGGGAAAAGTTAAACTAGTGTGCAGTTTTCATACTTTCACCAGGATATTTCATTAAAAGAATAGATATGATTGCCAGACATAATCAAAAAAATAGACACTGCAGGAAAATTATTCGTGGATGCTGAAAATGTTATTTGTAAAAAAAAAAACCCCAAACAAACAACAGCCGTTTGCATGTTTAATCAAAATTTAGTGGTGGACAGATGAAAATGAAAAAAAAAAAATATACACTTCCTCCCTCTTGGAATTGTGAGCATCAAAGCAAAGCTAAATCATAATATTACACATCTTTGTTATCTTTTATATGGCCGCAGTAGAATAGTTGCCCATTTTGATACATAAACGGGACTTGAAAACAAGCATAATTTGTATAATTTTACAAGTTGTAACGGACAAATTCCAGACCCGCTGGAAAAAAAAAAAACACAAAAAAACATCAACTCTCAAGTTGGAAGTGTGTCCTAGACTCAATGTCAGTGATTCCACTGGTCAAAAATCAGCTTGACCAATCAGATTCATTGCGTGAACTTTGCAAAGCAAAGCGTAGTGTTTCTTTTAGTAATTATAATAACTTTATTGTCCCACACACAAGGGAAATTTTGGCTACTTTCCCTGGGGGAAGCGCGTCGTTACAGTGCAGCGCCACCAAGGAAATAGGGAGTGAAGTGCCTTTTCCCAAGGACACAATTCCGAGTGCACAGGTGGGAATCGAACCCAAGACCTCCAGATTGAGAGTCCAATGCCTTACCAGTTTACCACTGCACCTCCCCTAGTAGTGAGCTAAAAACACAACATATTGAAGAAGAAGATGCTCCTGGTGTTCACATCATCTCTGCAAAACTCGATGTTATAATGAACAGACTCGGCATGCAGTATAGGACTGTAGACAGATAGCTAGCTAGCTAGTTAGCTAGCTAGATAGATAGAGACAGACAGACAGACAGACAGACAGACAGACCGACAGGCAGACAGACAGACATACAGAGAGAAACGGACAGAGAGAGAGAGAGAGAGAGAGAGAGAGAGAGAGAGAGAGAGAGAGAGAGAGAGAGAGAGAGAGAGAGAGCGAGAGAGGGGGGGGGGGGGTTAGTAAAGTAAGTTAGCAGACTTGTCTTTTTCTCTTTGTTAGAGTGCTCCTCAAAGCGACGTATGTCAGTCCGCCATCTTGATGGGCAAAGTAGAAAGTCATCAACATTGCGGGAATAATCACTGAAAGCGTAATAATTGTTTATCGTTTTAATTCAAAGAAGCAGGATATAAAGCGCCCGCCGTTTTGTAAAGCGCTTTACAAAACGGCGGGGGCCTAGTCCGCCGATTTGTAAGCGCTCTCTACAAATCGGCGCTGCTTACAAATCGGCGGTTTTACAAGTCATGCAATGTGCGCTGATTTGTAAGCGCTTACAAATCGGCGCTGCTTACAAATCGGCGGGTTACACCCCCGATAGTTTGGCCATGAGCTGTGTACGTCTTCATTTCTTTGTTGTTGATCGGTTGTGACGCGGTTTGTGTCTTGGGGTTTTGTTTCGTGTTTAAAAATGTGATTTTTGTGGCACGATTCAGTCTCAGTATGGCTTTCGAATTGTTGAACTGGAAGCCTTTACAGGCTTACTACTTTTATCAGTTCTAATTATATCGTCGTCGTCCTCCTCCTCCCCAAGAACAACAACAGTAACAATAACAACAACAACAACAGAAACAACAACAACAACAACAACAACAGCGATAACAATAAGAATGATAATGATAATCATTATGGTCTTTGTACAGGGCAATTCTAGCACAAAACTATTCATTGCACTTTCACATACAAATCACACCTTCATTTATTCATTATATTAATGATAATGATAACAACAACAACAGCAGCAACAACAGCAACAATCATAATTGATAATAATGATAACAATAATGACATCAACAATAACAATGATAATAATAATAATAATGATAATAATATAATGATAACAGTGATAGCAACAATAAATAAAATAATGATGATGATAATAATGATAATATAATAATAACAAATATGAAAATGATGATAATGATATTGATAATAATGATAATGAGAATAATAGATATGACAATGACTACGAAAACAACAACAACAATGTTATGACAACAATAACAACAATAATGATGATGACGATAACAACAACACAACAACACACAATAATAATAATAATAATGATTACAACAATAATAATAATAACAACAGTAATGATGCTCATGGTATTTGTACACGGTAATTCTAGTCGACCACTTCTCATCGCGCTTTCATATGCCATCCCTGAATTCGTTTTTTCACGTGTATGTAATGATTAACGAACTACAGCTTATTGTGCACAGATACATGACCCCAATATTTGTCAGCATGCCTTGGGGAAGAGATAGTCATTCACATGTAACAATGAATTTATTACACAGCTTATTGTGTACACATACGTGGGCACAGTATTTGCAAACATGCTTGGGTCAAGAGACAGGTATCTGGCTGTGTGTTTTGAAAACCGGCAATGCGTACATTTCGTATGCAATTTCGTACAGGGGGGAGACAGCGAATTCCAAACGGTGGGGTTACACTGGTAAAGGAACGATCTTAGATTTCAATTTGGAATCTTCAGGAGTTTCTGATTAGAGGAGCGGAGAGTACAATATTTGATGACTGGTATGCGTAGAGCATAGAGAACAGGTATGGTAGGAGAGAATCGTCAAAAGAGCGGAAGTGAGAGAAACCAGATTGCAGTTATGTCAAAGCTTATCAGGCAGCCAGTGAAGCTCCCTCAGTTATGATGTGATGTGAACTCACTCTCTTTCCAGTGAAGCTCCCTCAGCTATGATATAATGTGAACTCACTCTCTTTTTTTTAAGTATGCTTCCGGCTGCGCTGTTCTGAATTCGCTGGGGCCGGAAGATTTATTCTACTGATAAACTTGCAGTACTGAATTACAATAATCAAGCTAAGAAGTATTCAGAGAACTGTGAAGTCTTGTTGTTGCATCAGTTGAATGGTATTTTACAAATTAAGGCAGTACGGCAGAGTTCCATGAATTACGAGCTACAGATGCTGATGTGATGCTGTATTGAAAGTGTAGCGTCAAATATAACTCCTAGGTATTTGACTAATATCATCACCATCATGGCGCCCTCCAGAGGGAGAGCTCACTCACGCAGGCTCCGCGACTAAGCAGTTATTGTCGTCAGCAGTGGGCTCAGTAGGTGGTGTCCTGCGTGTGTTGGATCAGAAAAGGCGCCATTGAACATCACCCAAGTGACTCGGCAGCAGTGCAGTGTCTCCCTCCGGTGGGTAGCCTCTTGACAACTTGACATTGAACTGCTCCCTGTGGATTGCCGGGTTGGCTGTGGCTGTGGAAGGGGGTTCGGAATGAGCGGCGTGGGTGCAGTGCCACTGAGGTAGCACAGAAGATTGGACAGCACACACACACACACACACACACACACACACACACACACACACACACACACAAGATATCACACACACACAAGATATCACCACCAATGTTTGCTGGCCCATTGCCTGGTTGACTCGCGGGAGAGTGTCAGCAATCGTCATTTTTATTTTGTGCGTGTTTAGCTTGAGGTTGTGGCTGTCCATGCAGGAGAGAACATCATCAGTGCATACATAGCTCAGTACCAGACTGAACATCCCAACATTCAGTAGGCGACTTTTTGCAGCTTGAGTACTGGAAACGAATTTTGAAAAATATTTAAATGACTCCACCGAACAACGTGGACAACCGAATCGCAAGTCGTTAAAGACAACTCGCGAAGGTGACTGTTGTGTAACAGTCTGTCCCAGCTCTGCATGGGCGGGTGACAAGCGGCAGGAAAACTCAGTGGCAGACACTCACAATTTAAAACACGTAGCATTGCAGAAAAAAAAAAAAAAACAAAAACACAACATTGCACAGAAAGCTTGTCAGTAGTTGCAGAGGAATAGGGGCTCGAAATGCCACCTAAACAAGGCGGTGCCTCATGATGAACATACATGAACAGAATGACATCGCAACACATACGCACACCAGATCCGTACAAACACGAGGTTATTGTGAGCTCTGAGATCACCCCACTCACTGGTGGACGACCCTTGATCCCGATCTTTTTGTAACAGACAGTCAAAGACTGGCTACGGTGTAGCACTATAGGACTGCGGGTTTCCGATCTCCAGTCTCCGGAATTTTGGAATGTAAGTTTGTCTCTAAACAGCAACTCACTGTCATGGATCAGAGAGTGATCAGTGACAGTCATGCGCGCACGCGTAGGCACACACACACACACACACACACACACACACACACACACACACACACACACATACACGCGCGCGCGCGCGCACACACACACACACACACGCGCGCGCGCGCGCGCGCGCACTCACACACACACACACACACACACACACACACACACACACACACACACACACACACGCAAGCACACACGCACACACGCAAGCACACATACACGCACTCTCACACTTACAGACAGGCAGGCAGACAAACAGACAGACAGACAGACAGACACACACAACACACACACACACACACACACACACACACACACACGCACACTCACACACACACACACACACTCACAGACAGATAGACAGACAGACACACACTTGCTCGCAAACACACATACGTACGCGCACGCACTCGCACTCGCACACAGACAGACAGACAGACAGACAGAGACAGACACACATTTCTATGCCTGAGAGATGGTGTGCTAGTCAGTAACTTAGAGAGACAAATCACAGCAGTTTGCCCTAATACCGTGAACAGCTGTCTCCATGTGTTACGCAAACTGAGAACAGAAATTCTCCCCCGAAACCGGACGTCGTTTACACGTGTTCACTAAAATGTCTCAGCGCTTGACAGGTGTGTGCATACATGTCGGTGTCACTTCATGAATTTTCTTCTGAGTATGTCAGAAACCTTCAGACGTCCAAAGTCATTCTGTCTTTGGGTTACCAGCCAGTCATGCCGTGTTCGGTCACTCTTGGAAGCTACTGGTAGAACTGCCATTCTTCCCGCTCACCCTCTTCCCCACCCCCCAGCCGCACCCATCTATGAACAATGCTTTCAAAATGGCGAACAGTCGAGCATAACCTGGAGCGGGGATACTTTACTTTCGCCCAGAAAGAGGAAAATGGAAGGCCCTGTGCACACCTGCACTCTATGTGGACAGGGCGTAGGCTTCCAAGTTTGGTGCAGGATTGCTCCCAGCTGGTTTGTTCGGCAATCGAGGACAGTACTCTGTCGGACCTACCCGCACCTTTGGGTGTATCTTATTCTCTTCTAACCTGGAGAGGAGACACTTCAGTGAATCTTTTGAAAGAGAGAGAAAAAAAGGTTCTGAAGGGGCAGTGGGAGAATTCAGCCAGTCAACATGGTGGGGACTCCTCGCAGCCTCGACCTAGACCCCAGCAGTGACCTTCTCTTTAGCCAAGATCTGTCTGTGGACCTTGAGATGTCTTGCACCACTGTCGTTCAGCGCGTCTCACCTTCCTCAGCTCATCAGACATCTACAAAGCTGAAGGACGATCTTGCACGTACCTAGTTACCAGAGGGTGTGTGGTCAGTAAGGTTCTGCCAGAGTCCATCATTAGAGGGATTAACAAGGTCTGGAAGGTCAAGCTCAGAACGTCGTCCTTTAGACACTTCTGCAAAGTTTCTGACGTGAAGCTAGAAGACGGACGCACTCACGCCACTGAGGTTCCTGGACGTGACCAAACCGGTGGGAGTCTGGC
>JADBJO010001638.1:347459-349959 GCA_016801955.1 Conus betulinus
CAGCGAAACATGCTCGGTCATTTCACAAGAAAACACGTGCGAGGTCACAAAATGCGTGAGGGCTTGTCCAGATTGCCTGCACTTAAATTTCACAGTTAAAAGAAATCGTTTTTATTATGGAGGTAAGAATCACATATCTCCTTTCTCTCATTTTCCTCTCCTTTAACACTGCGCGGAGACATTGGGGCACTACACTGAAGAATATTTCTCCGATTCTGTAGGTCGTGTTTCAAAGCTGGGGTCGTAGCAAATGGTTGTTTTGCCCATTCTGCAAAGTTTTAGTACCTTTTTTTCTGGCTTCCCGTCCGTCTCCTTCAACAGTACTCTGGAGAATTGTTTCAGCAAGGCCCGTGGATTTAGTGACATGCCACACAAAGGAAGTTTTCTATTCTTGATTGATACTGGTAGATCTTCGTATTTTCTGATATGCTGCCTGTCGACATAACGGAGTTGCTGGTCTGTGACGTGATCAGTAAATCCGCCTTTCAGTATTTCACATGAAAATCTGATTTCCATAGCTTTGATTCTTCTTTCCAGATCCGCTGTGAGAGCCCACGTGTCCAGCGCGAGCAGGAAGATGGAATATGCCAGTGCATGCAGAAGCCTCGACTTGTGCTCATGTAGACAGTATTGCCCTTCCATATAATCTTCAGTCAGGTGGTGCTGATGTTTTCTTTGCTGCCCATGAAAGGTCTTCTGGTTTGAATCCTTCATTGGTGATGATGGATCCCAGATAAGTGATCTGTTGAGCACTTTCTAGTTTCTTTCCGTTGATAGTATTGATGATGGCGGTGTCGCTGGTCAGAGATCTGATACTCCCATCGCTGATTCCCATGGCACACCTTGTTACGCTTCATCCGGTCTTATAAACAAGGTTGGCGAGCTCTTCTCCACTACCTGCTGAGTCATCAAGGTCACCTGCAAATCACAGATTCGTAATGGTCCTTCCTCCAATGCGAACTATGCCGACATGCTCTTCATCTGCAAAACTATGATGCGTTTAAGGAAGATGTTTAAAAGGTGTGGGAGATAGAAGGCAGCTCCGAAAAACTCCGGCCGAAGCATGGCACTTTTCTGCAGCAGCTCCCCCTATGAGCGCCGCTCTAGTTGCTTTGAAGCAGAGTTGATGGACGCGCACTGGCTGGCTTTTGCCGGATGTCAAATGTCTTTCACTGCGGCCCCAAAGCCTGAAGCCAGTCTGCATTTGAATGCCATTGTGATGCACATGAGAACGCGGCTGACCTCAGTCTGATATTGCAGATGCTTTTCACAAGGGTATACGGGTTAAAAATCATAAGGATCTGTTCGACGGTACTTTGTGGAATCTAGTCTATTGCTCAGTAGTATTAGCTTGTGGCTTTGATTTATTCATAATGGCTTTAGCATTATGTAGCTGGTGTGGCTGATCTAGCTGATAGTTCCGCACCCCTGACTCCGTTCTTGGGAAGTCCATGGCGCGAGCCAGTTCCCCGTGTTCCAGGTGTTGTTGCAGACAGCAATTAGGTGATCAGCTACTGCCCCTCTGCCATGCTTTAAGATTTCTGCAGGGTTGTGGTCAATGCCTGCATACTTCACAAATTTCAGTTGTTTCACCGCAGCTATGACTCATTCGTGGAATAACCTACTGGCAAGTCATCCTCATTTGATGAATCCTGCAGTGTTAGCACATTTAGATGTCATTTGGTCTGTTCACTGTCGAGTTAGAAACCATAGTCAGTCCACCTTTACATGACGCATTGGTCCTGTGTGCGACACTTGTCTTCTTTATCCTGAAGGATGTGGACTTTAACTTTTTTTTTTTTGTTGTTGTTGTTGTTGCTCAAAATCTTTTACAATCATAAAAGATTTCATTGCGTCGTTGTCAAGTTTTTTTCCCACAATATCCTCACATTGGTTCACTTCAGCCTTCCTTTGCATTCTTCATGTTTTTACTGATCGTCTGGTTACAGCATTGTTTTTCTCCCCCTTAGTCTTCTTGAGCGGTTTTGAACTCAGTATAGTGTCACACCCTTTCCAAGACAGTGCATGTGGCCCATGGCTGGAAGCTGAGGGTGCCGCGTTCAGCCCTGGACGCTTCATGCTCACGAGAGTGTGTTGGTAAGGACCAAGTCATCGTCACCCTAACTGTGTGTCCCCCCAATCATAAGTGGTCTCGTTGCAGCGGTACAAATGGTGGTTATTATTCCTATCCTGTAACAGCAGAGACTGTCTTTTTCTTCCTAAAAAGGAAAAAACCCTGTCGTATTTCACACTAAACACACACAATATATAGCCCAACAACACACAGAAAAAAAACCTGTCATATTTCACACCAAACACACACAACATATAGCCCAACACACAGAAAAAAAAACCCTGTCATATTTCACACCAAGCACACACAACATATAACCCAACACACAGAAAAAAACCCTCTTATATTTCACATCGAACACACACAACATATAACCCCAAACACGGTTTCACGTCGCATCACAGATCCACACGCGATTGTTAATCG
>JADBJO010001638.1:354959-359959 GCA_016801955.1 Conus betulinus
ACAATGAACGACGGCACTGTCTAAACCCCAAATTTCAGCCCCATACATCAAACAGGCTGTATCTGGGAATCAAAGATCTTTAAGAACAACTCAGTGAATTATTGTTTAAAGCATGCAATCTTTCTATTACGAACATCAAAGCATTCTTTGCCCTACCTGCAAAGTCTTTGCAAGCAAACCTAAAACTTAAACGAGTAGAAAAATAGATTCCCAGGTATTTATACACATTCACTACAGGTATAACAAGACATCGACAAGGCATCATACATCCATCTTCCCCTCGCAGACAAATAACCTCCCTTTCGAAATACCACGAAATTGCTTTTATTCATGTTTCCTTTTCACGAGAGAGAGAGAGAGAGAGAGAGAGAGAGAGAGAGAGAGAGAGAGAGAGAGAGAGAGAGATGAATACTACTCATAATCTATAACATTTAATGAGGCGTATGGCCATATGTAGTGGAAGAAGGGCGAGTTCAGTAAGTTGTTTATGTACACATCTGTTCATTAAAGTAACGTTTAATAAAAAAAAAAAAAAAAGAAGGGCGAGTTGGTTTGACCTTAACACACACACACACACACACGCGCGCGCGGGCGCGCGCGTGCGCACCCCCTCCCCCATATATATATATATATATATATATATATATATATATATATATATATATATATATATATATATATATATGCATGCATAAATGATACATGAAAATAATGTACAGTTTCACAACTAAACTTCACTGTACTCTAAAGGAAACTGTAGCATGGAAAACATATAAGAATACATTTAAAAACTGCTCGACCAAGCGCAACAGCCCACCTGCTAAAGGCCTCGTAGGCCCTGATACAAACTATGCACACATTTCTCAAAATAGTCTAGCTTTTATTGATCGGTGGTACAAATCCATAGAAATGACACAGATTTGCATATATTTGACGTACTGGTAGTATCAGCAACAACAGCACGGTATTAGTAACAGCAACAGCAGCATCACTATTAGTATTGAGAATGGCAACAACAGGAATAATAGTATTAGTATTGGTTAATAGCAGAAACGGCAGCAGTATACGTAGTTGTACAATAGCAGCAATATTAGTATATGTAGTGGGCAACAACTTCAGCAGTATTAGTATTGGCGACAGCAACAACAGCAGCAGCGATGTTGTGTCTAGTACTGGCAACATCAGCTGCAGCACTGCTGCTATTGATGGAGGTAACAACAACAGCACTATCGGTACTGCGAAACGCAAAATCAACAGAATGATAGGTACTGGAAACGTAACGTCAACAGAATGATGGGTACTGGAAAAGTAACATCAACAGATTGAATGCTACTGGAAAGGCAACATCAACAGAATGACAAGTATTGGAAAGGCAACATCAACAGAATGACAGGTACTGGAAAGGCAACATCAACAGAACGATAGGTACTGGAAAGGCAACATCATCAGAACGACAGGTACTGGAAAGGCAACATCATCAGAACGACAGGTACTGGAAAGGCAACATCAACAGAACGATAGGTACTGAAAGGCAACATCAACAGAATGACAGATACTGGAAAGGCAACATCATCAGAATGACAGGTACTGGAAAGGCAATATCAACAGAATGACAGGTACTGGAAAGGGCAACATCATCAGAATGACAGGTACTGGAAAGACAACATCAACAGAACGATGGATATTGGAAAGACAATCTCAACAGAATGATAGGTAGTGGTGGTTAAAACAAAAAGCAGCATTTTTTCGTAAAAGCATTGGCAAACCATAACGATATTGGTAGTGGCAGTAACAGCAGTAGTAGCAGTTATATTTAGTGCACGTAGTGGCAGCAGGAACAATAGCAGCCCCAGCAGTGTGTAGTATGTGCTATGTCATGTGACTCATGCTGCTTACAGATTCACCGGAGGAGGATCCAGGAACACGCACGACGCCTTGATGAATGTGATTTCTACAAGTTTCTCCCCTGCTGCCGGCCACCGGGATGACGTCTGGAAGGCACTCATTCTGATCATGGGTGACAAATCCGCTGTCGGCCAAGTCATCACTAAAGACACTCAAACCACTCTGCGACAGAAAAAAGTAAGAAGAGGGTGGGGGGGGGGGGGGGGGGGGGGGGGGGGGGGGGTGATGTGGCTGATCATATGGATCCATTCGCCTTGCTGTGGACATAGTTTCTGTTTGAAATAACCCCAGGGATGTGTGAGCACGCAAGGTATGACGCAGATGAGGTACGAAAGAACTGTGTACTTACTTGCAGACTTTGCTGCTGCTGCTGCTGCTGCTGCTGCTGATAATGATGATGATGATGATGATGATGATGATGATGATGATGATGATGATGATGATGATGATGATGATGATGACGACGACGACGACGATGATGATGACGACAACGACGATGATGATGATGATGATGGTGATGGTGATGATGATAATGATGATTGGAGAGAGGTTGTGGCCGTTATGAAGGGAATGTCACCGCGCCGCGCCCACCGCCACTGACGATGATGGTGATGATAGTAACGACGATAGGGATAGTGATAATGATAAATCTTTTGGTGACAATAGTTACGAACGTAATTAGAATGACTATGCTTTTTTTTTTTTCGTTGTAAAACCTTGCGAAACCACAGCATTGTTCTTAAACCGTCTTGTTTGCGCGAATGTGATGCTTACATGCATATTACTGAATTTATACAAACTGCATTGGGATTTATAGAAATCACAGTGCATGTGCCTTCTATGTATTTATGGGAATCTGTATGAAATGTGCCGCTTTACATTGCAGGCATTCACATTCTGACTGTCAATGCAAAACAGGATACTTGCACATCAATATTCTTGTTCGGACTATGGTAGGCCGGCGGCCGTTAGATATAGAGTTACATCGGTACTCTTAACACGTGACCTCACACCACGAAATGAGTCAATTGTCAATTCACAGTCTTTGTAGTTAGCAGCCGAATAATTAGATTTTTTTTTTTGGGGGGGGTAGGGGAGGGGGGGAGGGGGCGTCAGAAGTCGATTTAGGGATCTTGGCTGAAAGGGATAGCTTGATTTCTTCTGTAAGTTCCACCATCTGTAAATTCTCACAACTTTGCGTCATTGTTTATCAAAGAATTATTTGAAATTAGATATTTTAAAAGTAAGTTATTATGTATTGTGTCATTTTTCGGGAAAAAAATTCTCGGACGGACACAAAATGTTGTCAAATGCCATGTCAGTCATATGATTGATATGCTGGTACAGGTTGCATGGTCAGCGTCGAGGATTCTCGGCTGGGAGGTCATGGGTTCGATTCCCGTCACAGCCATTTATATTTGTAGGATTTTACAGCCAATGACCGACTTCTACCCACAGTTGGATTTGCCTTGGGCTCAGCTGGGAAGACTGGAAATAAAGTCCAGTATCAACCACCTGGTGGTTGCGTCTCTGAGAGTGTTGCTTAAATTCCTAACACTGCTGTTGTCAGCATCTCTCGAACCTGGTCGACATTGGGATAAATAATGAAAATAGGCGTTGAGCACAGCCCTCTCACGCAACCTCAGACCTGAATGTAATACCATGGCATCAATTTCATTATCGTGCGCATCGTGCGTTAAAAAGTCTCTGGCCCTCCATGCGCTGCTGTCGTGGTGACCTCAGTTTTTTTTTTTTTTTTTTCCATTTCCATACCTATGCCCTTGGTGTGTTCGTTTTGAGGTTGTCGCTATCAAAGGGACTGTCTTTGGACGCACGTGGTGGTGGTCACTCAAGCTGGCTCCGCGATTGAGGAAATGAAGACGTAATATGGTCTGTAGGATCAGGGCAAGTGCTATTGAACAGCATCGAAGGGCCCGGCAGCACTGCAGTGTATTCTCGGGCGGCATGCCTCCTGGTGACTTGGTATTGACTCTTCCTGTGGATTGTCGATGCCGGGGCTGCGATTGGACTGTGTGGATAAAGAGCAGGAATGAGCAATGTGGGGGATGATGCCACAGACAAAAGGATGTTGGTTAAAGAAAACCCACGAGTGTATAAAATACCACATGCAAGCAAGCCACTATATTCTCCCTACCAAAGCGTGCTGTCGAAAAGCTATGGTGTTTTTGAAATTTGAAAAAAAATTAGGATATAAACGTAAGCTTCTGACCTGATTATTTAAGGGAAACTGCATTCGCCGAAAACAGAGAATGATGAATTTAGCCAGAGGCTTGACAATGCAATGCAAACTAAACTCGATTTATTGAATAAATCGATCACTGAAGATGATTTGTGAAAAGTAATCAGTGCTTTACGTCAGGGACAGACTTCTGGTTGTGATCAGATACGATATGAACACATAAAACATAATGTTTCTGTTCATACAAATGTATCTTTAAAGACATTCACTGTTGTTTTGAATAATGGTAATGTGCCGGAAGAATCAATTAAAGGCTTTACACTACCAGCATACAAGGGTGATATGAATCTAAGGAGGTTTTATATCTTCCAATTGTGTGGGCAAATTATTTACGAGCATCATTGAAAAAAAATTCAAATTATGTCGAGACCAACAAACTTCTCTCAAAACGCCGAAGCTGTTTTAAGAAGAGCCGTAATATCATAAAGCAAATGTTTGTCTGACAGTCAAGTATTCATCTTTTTTCTTGTCTTCTGATAAAAAAACTGTATTGTCCTTTCATTGCGAGAGAGTTCAAGAAGACACAACCAAAAGATATTAGCAACGTACCGTTGAAAAAAAAAACAAAAACAATAACAACTGAACAGAACGACAGCAAGGTTATGATCAGATGAATCAAGGCTCACCGATGAGTCAGTGAGATCAATGAGTGATGGAAGACATGTATGATTCAATTACGTTACCAGAAAGATTAACATTATTTCAGTTTTCTTTCTCTCTGTTGAATTTGTTTCTTTTCCGTCATTCAGTTTTTTTTTTTTTTAAGGTTGGAGACACAGGACTGGGTGCTGTCGATCATTGTTGAAAGATGAGAGAGGACCCTGATCGCTAACCT
>JADBJO010001638.1:364959-377459 GCA_016801955.1 Conus betulinus
AACACCTATCTTTTCTTTGTAAATAGAGCTACCTCTTCTCAGTGAATGGAGCTAGCAAAAAGATGTAGAGAGTCAAACGTTTGATTTGAAACACATGAACAATAACGATCAGGATACATTGCAGGCGCAGCGTTGCACTCCCATCTTTTAACATTTTTTCTCTCTACTGAATTACTAAGCTGACAGATGAGGCAAAATCGTTTTGACCGGGCTTCATGATGCGTCCGTCCCATGAAAACGGCGGGATTACTCTCGCTGAACGCAAGCTTATCACGGATGACCTGTCTTGCAGGTTTCTTAACAGCGTCCAGCGCACCAACTCTTTTGACAACACATCATGGATTTGTCGACTGCAAGCCAGGAACCGTACGATCTAGCAGTTTGGGTCTCTGCTCGTTAGTTTCTGTGATCGTAAATGTTGACTTGGCAACAAGCTGATGTCTGCTCCTAAAAAAGTAAACTGATTAAACAAGGAATGTTCTCTACCGCAAAAATGCACCAAGTCTGTGTGGGGGAAATATTTCAACTAATCCAGTGCAAGTTCCTTTGCATCCGTGAATATAGACTTTGTGGTTGCATGTAGGGTGGGTTTTGTGTAGTGTCGGACCAAATATGTAATGCGTATGCGAAAAAAAAAAATCCCAGATATCCCATCTCCCTTCCCCGTCCCCCTTCCCCACTTTGCAAACCCAGTTTCATGTGTTTCTTTCCGATAATATGGCCTTTATCGTTATTGTAACTGTAGGAACGCTTTAAGGTGGCAAGAACACTTTAATATCAGAGGGAAATTAAGACTTGTCGATTGAAGACACGCAACACTAGCTGAAACTAATGACACTAACCGTTTCTAAACTGTCACTGAATTACGTTCAGCATTGCAAAACGTCGATCGTGTGAAACATTCGAAACCTGTGTTTCCTGCAGAAGACGTACAATTGCAATCTACACATGAAAACTACACACACGCAAAATGACACGTGACTGCCAACTTGATTAATCAAAGTGTGTACACCATTTTCTCCAACTATCGAAATGACAATTATTTATGGCTACTTACGTACTTATCCGCTTTCCTACTTTTTTTGTTTTTATTGAAAATTCGAGAACCGTGACAGAGCATTGTTAATCAAGACACATGTAAAAAAAAAAAAGGTCTGAAGACCAGAACGCAACACAGCTAATCAGAATGTGTGGAATATTTCAAAAACAATTTCTGACACATCTTGGAATGCCATTAGGCAGTCACAAAGCTTCCGGACGTACTATAGAAATCTATCTGTTCGACCTATATTGCTAAGCAGAACTATATTAACATTGCATGAAACCTTTTGATAACAGTACAGCCTTTGTACAACGTAAACTTTTCAATATGAATCGTCAAAAGTGCGGTGATAATTAGGATGTTGGTTACATTTGCCTATCAGTTTGACCATGTGTACTCATTCCCTTCCAAAACAAACGCAGCGCGATTTGTTGTACATAGGATTCAGAATTCTAAGCGTTCACAGAATCCAACTGAAGCCATCAGACCTTTCACGAAATAAAACCGCTCATGTGGTCAGCACCAACATTGTCCTCCCGGCAGACCTCCTCAATTTCCATGTCCAACTTTTTCAAGTACATTATCCATCCCATCAAAGAGTCATTGATGAGTTTGGGTCATTCAATCGATTCATCAAAAGGTCGTCTGTAGGTAACACAAATTCCACGCCTTGAAGGTACAATTGTAATGACCCATAATTTTTTTGTTCTGTGTAGCTAGTTGTACCTTTGCTCAACGTGAATTTCCCATAACACTCAATGCCGATTTACAGCCAATCAGCAAATTTTGGATATTTGTAAATTTCCCAATTTTCTTGGCGATAACAGTGCTGCCTCCCTGCTAAAGTGCAATGGCTGCAAGATCCCAGTTATCAGCAAAGCTATGTACCTTCTAGGGGTTGCACTGGAGGATCGAGAGAGCGCAGTTTTTTTTTTTCTCAGATGACCTTAATTATGTAAGGCACCAGAAAGACCCAATAAAAGATTGATACGGTCAAGGAAAGAATGTCAGGGAAAGAATGCTGTATTCGAAGAGTAGCTCCTTCGAAACAATGAATTTTATACTAAAACATAAGAAGTAATTCTCCCTCCACTTTCCTTTGAAATGCTTCCTCTTTCTCTTCCTTTCTAAACTTCTTCGCCCAGAACCGAATCATCTGAACGATTCTAACAGCAAATTGATGGTTTGGAATGACTGAACCTCACTTTCAGTTGAAATTCATTTGATTTGATTAGCATCAATGAATCAAGATTTTTTTTTTTTTTACGGTACATCAATGTCTTAAATGAATCATTTTGTTCTCCACTTTAAGTATCTTGTTACAATCATCTTGTTTGTTTACACGATTCTTTGTAACTTTTCTTTTTAACAAGGTATTTGCTTAGCAGATCTTTCTTGTCAGAGTGCCTGAGTACGTTGAAAATAATGTTTAAATCATTACGACTGGCTGCACTTTGTATGTAAGATACTTGCATTTGACATGTTTCATTAATGTTTTCGTCAAGAGCAGCCGTAAAATTTTCGAAATCGATTTGCGTATTAGCTACAAGTATTGTTTAAAAAAAAAAATCAACTGTATTTTCCTTTCATAATAACCACTTTGACATTTTTCTCAAATGTGCTCGTGTCAAGGTCTCTTTTTCGACAGAATTTGTGGTGAAGAAAATCAAGCTTGAGAAGTATTTAATCTGTGAGAAACACTCACACACACACACACACACACACACACACGCACACACACACGGAGAGTGGCCTGCCCTGGATTACTAAAGCAGCAGGATCTAACAGCTCTACCATTTATTATAGTTTTTCCCGGTCTTAAGATTTTTATACGGTGTTAAAATGTGAATGTATTCTCTCAAGTGTTTTGGTGATCTGCAATAAGTTGGCTTGTGCGGTGATCACAGTTGGAATGTGCGTCCAGTCTACCTTTTTTTGAGTCGTGCAGTGTTGATGGCAGTTTTGGCTACTGAACCGGCGACCATTTGGAGCGGCACACTTCAATTGGAATATTCACATTGATCTGATCACTGCCGTAAGCCTTTACTGCTAACAGGTCATCAGTCCCTATTCTTTAATTCTTTTATTTGATTTTCATTTTTTAAGTGTATTAGAGTGATATTTCTTTTTTAATTTTTATTTTTCTATTGTTTTGTTTTGCTAGTTCTAATCGGGAACTCAGCAATGACGTAATATAATGTCGTAACTTATGTACACGGAGAGTGTCGTCATTTTGTTTTGACATAATTTTTGACCATGGAATTTCAGACTGGAAAGAACAGTTTATACCTGATGGTGACAACTCCCTTGAAGCAAGTTCAACTTAGTTATCTTAAATCATCTTTCGTACCAAATTTGTTGAACAAAGAAGATTATAATGTTATTATTAAAGATTCAGGTGACGGCTCTCTGCTCCTGCGACATCTATATCCTCATTACCACAAAAAGGCAATAGAGTCCCGTGACTGGTGAAGTGTGTCTGTCAAAAAGTTAAGAGATGATAGTTTTTTATATTCAGTGCAAAAATGAGAGACAAAGTAAGAAGCTGATGCAGACACAAAGTATTGCTGGTATAGCTGTTGAAACTACTAAGCCCCAAGTAAAAACAGTTGGCATTGTTTTCAAGGACCTGGATGAGTCTTCTGTCTTCTGTTCCAAGTATTGTGAGCGGGGTCCGAAAAATCAGTTCTTAAAAACGGGAAAAAAGTGACAATAATTACTTTCAAACTTCAAGCACTTCCAGAAAAACTTAGTATTCACAATATTGTGTTGAAGATACAGCCATATTGTGCGCCAATAAAAAGGTGTACGTGTTGTCAGCGTTTGCATCACACAAGAAACACTGTTTAAGTAAAGTACAGATATGCAGCAGATGTGGTCAGTCATCACACCCACGAGAGAAAACTGCACCTTGGACAGATTCTGTGTGAACTGCAAAGGTGACCATTCATCGGCTTTTCATGGATGTCCTGCTAAAATGATGGCCAAAGAAGTGAATGTTTTGAAATCAAAGAACTATATTTCGTTTCAAGAGGCTATTCGTCAAGCAAAGCTGAAGCTGAAACAGACAGAGTCCGTTAATCAGAAATCTTATGCGGACGTTGTAAAGAAAGCTTGTAGTGTTGATTGCAAATCTACACAAACTGCTGTAAAGTTCTTTTTCGTTTCAACTCAAACGGAAGGCTGTTATGAAAATTCCAAATCACTGTCCCCTGAAGAACCATCAGCTGATCAACATAGCGACCAGCAGTCATTTCCCTTTATGAATTCATCAGTTGATCAACATGTCGACCAACAGTCATCTCCCTCCATGAAGTCATCTGCTGGTCAACATTCCAACTGGCAGTCAATTCCCTCTAAGAAGTCATCCGCTGGTCATCAAGGCGACCAGCAGTCATCTCCCTCCAAGAAGTCATCTGCTGGTCAACATGGCGACCAGCAGTCATCTCCCTCCAAGAAGTCATCTGCTGTTCAACATGGCGACCTGCAGTCATTCCCCAAGAAGTCATCTGCTGGTCAACATGGCGACCTGCAGTCATCTCCCTCCAAGGAGTCATCTGCTGGTCAACATGGCGACCTGCAGTCATCTTCCTTCAAGAAGTCAACTGCTGTTCAACATGGCGACCTACAGTCATCTCCCCCCAAGAAGTCATCCGCTGGTCGACATGGCGACAGCATTCATCTTCCCTGAAGTCATCAGTCGGTCAACATGGCGACCAGCAGTCATCTTCCATGAAGTCATCAGTTGGTCAACATGGCGAGCAGCAGTCATCTTCCCTCAAGTCATCAGCTGGTCAACATGGCGACCAGCAGTCATCTTCCTGGCAGAGGGCTAGTCAACAAAATGTTCAACAATCATCTTCTCTGCTGACGCCTACGGATGTTAAACAGCGCAACCATCTGCATTTTCCGCTCGGGCGTCGTTTTTTGTGCAACATCGGGCCCAATCATCATATTGTGTGAAGCAGTTTTCAGTAGGAGGTCATTGTGATAGCCTGTCATCCCCAAATCAACATAGAAGAGAGTTCATGATGGTCAGTTAAGTATCCATGATCAGCCCTGTGGGGGGGGGGGGGGGGGGGGGGGGGGGGGGGGAAAATCTCCCCCCCCCCCCCCCCATTCTCTAGGTAACGGGTGCTTTTCGCAGTTTTGATCAGTTTATTGTACTGCGTCACCTATATGATACTTATCCACCATTAAATTAGGTTAACATATGACCAGGAAGAAAAAGAACAACACATGTGATAATTTGTCGGTTCTACAATGGAACGCACGTTCCTTGTCAACTAATATTGATAATTTGTGTATGCATCTTTCTAGTAAATTTCATCATGTACTTCTCCTTCAGTCCTTAAATGTCACTCAGCAGAAGTTGCCAAAGTTACAAGGTTATTACTATCCCCCGGTTTATCATATATGCAAAGATTCTGATAAAGTTAGTACAGCTATCTATGTACAATGTGGTTTAGATTACACGTACGTTAGTCTCTCTTTCTTTTACAAAAGATGCAGTTAATGTGTCGGCATCCTTTTAAAATTGAAAGTTTCAATCAATCAAATTTTACATTTTGCATCAGTTTAATACCCTAAGGGCCCTGATGGGCAAAATACTAATTGGTTACGTTCTCTAAACTGTTCTAAAGAAAAGTGGATCGTTGGTGGCGATTTCAATTCTCATGCTCCTTTCTGGGATGAAGATTGTCAAATAGTTTCTCACCCTGATTTTTGAAAAAACTGTTGTGGATTCATCTTTAGTTTTGCTTAACGACGGGAGAACTACGCGCATCCCAGACATATCTCATCATAGAGCATCGGCGCTTGATCTAACCTTTGTTTCACCTGCTTTAGCATTAACAGCAAAGTGGGATACAGCCAATGACCCACTAGGTAGTGACCATGTGCCAATACTTTTATCTTTTAAAGAATCCGTTGGATCTGAAGTTAGTGGTGAAGATGTTATACCTAAATTTAATTACATAAAGGCAGATTGGGAAACTTTTCAAAATTACCTCACTGAGAAGACTGAGAGTGAAGTTATTTGAGGAGGATGTTAACATCTTTTTTGATAACTTTCAGAAAGCAGTTCTTGAGGCTGCTGCTCTAGCTATTCCAAAAAAAAGGATCAAAAAGGTGTGAAACATTCTCAGGGAATGTCTGGTGGAATCAGGCTTGCGAGGATGCTGTTAAAGCAAAAACATTAGCTTATCTTAACTGGCTAAAAGTTAGAAAAGTCCTGTGCAAGAGATAAAAGATGCAGCTCATAAAGAAATGTGCAGTACAAAAAATAAAAGCAAACAGAGTCACAGCGCAAGCAAAAAGACAATACTGGTCACAGTTCTGTCTAAATGAAGTATCTGACTGTAAAGACTTGAAAAAGGTGTGGGATAAGGTGAAAGAAATGAAATCGGGCATTAAACTCCAAGATTACCCGATCAAAAAAACAAGTAAAGAATTTCTATCTCCCAAAGAAAAGGCTGAGGAATTTGCATCTATGTACGTTAAAACATGTTGTACGGAATGTTTGCCTAATGAAGCAAAAGTCGTTTAGATGAAAAGAAAAAAATACTGATAACTATAGAGATCCTGTACCAAACAACAACAGTACTATAAATGTATCAATATCTTTACAGGAAGTCAGGAATGCTATCCGTCTGTTGGGAAAATAAAAAGGTTTCGGTGGTTTGGATGGGATTTCTTACACTATGTTAAACCATTTACCAGAGAACTGGATAGTCATTTTACATAAATTATTTAACAAATGTTGGGAATGTGGACAAATTCCCGATATGTGGAAGACGTCTATTGTGACTCCTATTCTAAAGCAGGGCAAGCCTCGGTCTGAGACGTCTAGTTATAGACCCATTTCAGTCACGTCTCATACTGGAAAAGTCATGGAAAAAATAGTAAATTTCAGAATGGCCTATTACTGTGATAAAAATGATGTATTTTCTTCACATCAAGCTGGATTTAGAAAAGGACGAAGTACAATTGATCACCTGACACGACTAACTACTCATATTAAGAAACAGTTTTCTAAACGTAAAAGTGTCCTTGCTTCCTTCTTTGATCTTACTAAAGCTTACGATAGAGTGTGGCACAGCCGACTATTGTATAAATTAAAACAAATTGGTCTTTCTGGTCACGTCTACAATTATGTGAAATCCTTTTTAAGTGGGAGACATATAATGACCAAAAAGTTGGTGTGACTTTATCATCTCAAGATCTATAGATATGGGAATCCACAAGGTTCTATAATCTCCCCTTTGTTATTCAACGTAATGCTATATGACTTATATACATGTTTTCATCATATACCAAGGTAGCTCAATATGCTGATGACATTGCAATATGGATTAATGTATCTTTAAAGAAAAGAACAAATTTACGTCACATAAATTATATTCAGAAGCTTTCAGAACGAGCTGGATAAATTAAATAGTTATATATGCATTTGAACGGCTTTCAATTCTCTGTTGAAAAGACACATTGGGTTCTCTTAACAATGGATATAACCCAAGTAACTTGCCTATATTCTTTCTGGGAGGACGGGAAATTTTTTATAAAACTTGAAGTAAAATTTTTAGGCGTCCTACTTACACCAAAACTAAACTGGAAAAAAAAAAACATATAGACTCGATAGTTACTAAAGCGGTTAAAAGTTTGAATTTTCTAAAAATTGTCAGTCACTCTCCATGGGGACAGGATCCCAAAGTTTTGTTGCATTTAGCAACCAGTCTTGTACGATCAAGATTGACTTACGGACAGGAGGTATTCTTTTCAGCTCCGCGATCGCATTTAAAGAAACTTCAAAGAATTGACAGTAAAGCTGTAAAGTTGGCCCTGGGTGTACCTGTGCACACTAAGTCCTCTGAAGTTTATAAGATAGCAGGCCTTTTGCCACTTGATGAAGAAAGGAAAATAAGTTCTGTAAAATATGTAGTGAGACGGATTGCCGTGGACGACCTTGAAGAGTTAAATACACGATCCGACATTGATTTTTCGAAAAATGCACAGAAAAATTCAAATTTAGAGACGCTTCGTTCATATGTTTCAGACGTTTTTAATTCATCAAAGATTAACCCACACGAGGTAGCGCCTCGCGTACTGGTTCCGCCGGTACCCCCTTGGGAACTAACGGAAGTAAAAGTTAACATTTTTTCTTCTGATCTAAATAAAGCGATGTCGCCATGTGTTAGCAGCATCTGTCAAAATTGACATGGAAGAAAAGTTTACTAACTATTTGAAAGTATACACTGACGGCTCAGTTCTTGATGATGGTAGTGCGGGATCTGGCTTTGTAATTCCAGATTACAAAGCTGAAAAATCATATTATTTAGGTAAGGGTCATTCCATATTTACAGCTGAACTTGTTGCTGTCCTGATGGCATTAAATTATTTAATTTCCTTGCCAGTCAATATATTTATATCTGTTTTGTGTTGATTCACAGTCAGTATTAAAAAGTTTGCATTGTTTGAAAAAACACAGAGAGAGGAATTATTATTTGAGATTAAGTACATGTTGCACTGTCTTTACATGAAAGGTACTAATTGTGTATTTTCGTGGGTCCCATCGCACACCTCCTTCATTTTTAACGATCAAGCAGATAGAGCAGCAAAAAGGGGAGCAAAGAATATATTAGGTAGTATTAGGTTGACTGTCCTTTGTCACACAAGGAAATTAGTCATATAATCGAAAGGGATTTCTGGAGTCAATACAGTTCCTCATCAAAACCTCGTCAGCAAACTCTGTCAAACTTTGTGTCGATTAGCCGACCGGTTTCAAGCCTGGCTTTTAGACTTTTATGTAATTCCCTACGAACCAAGTATTGCCAGACTGTTAAGTGTGTATGTCGTGGGGATCTTTCAGTTCAACATGTGATTTTTGATTGTGAACTAACGAAACCCTTTTTGAATGGTGTTATACCAAGTGCTGACACTGGGCATGTTAATGTGTTTGACTTTTTAGATTCGTTGCCAGTTATTTCTCTTGTTAAATTAACGAGACACCTTTTGGAAAGTCCATTAAGGAACATTTTATAATCATAATCGTAAGTTAGATTACTTTAGTTATTTTTCTATAATTCATCTATCCTTTATTTTTGTTCAATGTAACCACATCGTCCTCTTCTCTTCTTTTATGATAATAGTCTAAAAATTAAAAAACATATGTTATTTAGACGTCTGCAATCACCTATATGTGTGACGAGACATAAAAGTGTGAAGAGGCTGTGGCACTTAAAAAAAATCTTTTAAACTGTAGTTAAAAGCTGTTATAGCAAAACAAAAGGAAAAGGACAAGAAGAAAGATCAGGTCAATTATTCTTCTAGTGATATAGACAACAATATAGAAGAACTTTTTCAGGATATGAAAAGAGCTAAAATTCACAACAATAAAGTTGTGTCCCGAGCCAAGAAAAACTACTGGACTAACTTTTGCAATACTGAAGTACATGAATGAAAAGATTTACATAAAATCTGGGCAAAGGTGAAAGAAATGAAATGAAAAACGGATTCACGCTACCATCTTTCCCATGAAGATAGAGAATAAGCAATTTCTAACGTTTATAGAAAAAGCTGAAGTGTTTCTTGACACATTTACTAGCAACAGCTTATCCACAAATCTGGATGCTGATAGTATTCATTACAGAAATAAGGAGGAAAGTACAGATTCCTATGTTGACCTAAATCCTGACAATACACGCTATCTTAATGCACCAGTTTAGTTTGATGAATTTATTGAAGCACTGGAGTCATTTTCTTCAAATAACTCTTCTGTTGGTTTGGATGGCATTTCTTACCAGCTTCTGATTCATTTACCATTTAATTGGAAGGAATTGTTATTTTCGTTTTACCAAAAATGTTGGTTAAATGAAGCTCTTCCAAAAATCTGGAAGCAGTCAATTGCAATTCCTATTCCAAAACAAGGTAAACCGAGATCAGATATAAGTAGTTATCGACCAATAGCTTTAACTTTTCATGCCAGTAAATTATTCGAAAAAATTGTACAGAAAAGATTATTTTATCACTGTGAAAAACAAAATATCATTCCTACATGTCAAGCTGGGTTTTAGAAAAGGACGTTGCACAACAGACAACTTAGTTTAAACTTACAACTCAAAAAACAAACAAACAAACAAACAAACAAATAAAAATTCTCCAACAGAAAAAGTACACTTGCCACATTCTTTGATGTACGAAATGCTTATGATAGTATTTGGCATGCACGACTTTTATATACATTGAAAAAGAAATTGGAATAACAGGTATACTTATCATTACATAAGTAATTTATTATCAGGTAGGTCAATACATGTCAGGTTGGGAAATGTCTACTCTTCAGCGAAAAGAATTGATATAGGCATTCCACAAGGATCTGTACTAGCTACATTATTGTTTAATATATTAATTCATGATCTACCAAACTGTCTATCAAAAACAACAAATGTTGTGCAATATGCAGGCGGTATAGCTATTTGGATCAACACATCTTTGAGGAAACATACTAACAAAAGAACTGTTCATTATGTTCAGAACATATACCAAAGAGAACTTAATAATCTAAATGAATATATGAAAGAAAATGGATTGAAGTTGTCATATGAAAAGACTTATCTTACCAGCCGCCGTGGCGAGTGGTTAGCGTCGCGGACTCCCGGCTGGGAGGTCGTGGGTTCGAATCCCATCAGAGTCATGTGGGTTTTTCTGCCCCGACCAGCTCCTACCCAGAGTTGAGTTTGCTGCAGACTCAGTTGGGAAGACTGGGACCACACAGTCGAGTTTCATCCACTTAATGGATGCGCTTCTGAGAGTGTTGCTCTGATTTCCGGACCAATACTGCAGGTGCCTGTATCTCTCGGGCCTGGTTGACGCGCGGGATATATTATGAAAGGAAGCGTAGAGTACAGCCCTATCATAGTCTCAGACCGAAATGGAAATCCGTAGCATCATCTTAATCATCCTCATTCTCATCGATCAGCATTAAAAAAAAAAGTCTCAAATTCTGTGGCCCTTCATGCCCTGCTCTCATGGTGACCTCAGTTTCGATGTCCTCTCCACGTCTGCGGTCTTGGTTTGGTTCCGCCGGGGTCACCGGTCGGCGAGCCCATGGGGGCTGTCGTTGGACGGACGTGGTGGCGCCCTCCGGAGGGAGAGCTCACTCACGCCGGCTCCGCGACTAAACAATTATTGTCGTCAGTAGGGGGCTTAGTAGGTGGTGTCCTGCATATGTTAGATCAGAACAGGCGCCACTGAACACCACCACCGAAGTGACTCGGCGACAGTGCAACTTCTCCTCCGGTGGGTTGCCTCTTGACGACTTGACATTGACTGCTCCTGTGGATTGCCGGTGCCAGGGCTGCGGCGGGGCTGACTGGGCTGTGGCTGTGGACGGGGTGTCGGAATGAGCGGCGTGGGTGCACTGCCTCTGAGGTGGCGCAGAGGTTGGGACAGCAAAAAAAAAAAAAAAAAAAAAAAAAAAAGACTTATGCTTTTTGATAATGGTGAAAAACCTGAAACTCTTCCTCAGTTAGTATTGGATGGAAACCCTCTTGTTTATAAACATTCTGTTAAGGTTTTAGGTGTACATTTAACATCAAAATTAAATTGGAAAGTTCATATTGAATATTTGATTTATAAAGCAAGAAAAAGATTTGAGTTTAAAAAAATCATAAATAAACTGACATGGAGCCAAAATACAAAAACATTACTACACCTTGCAATTTCTTTAGTTCGATCAGTACTCTCTTATGGGCAAGAGGTGTATTCAGTGCTTCAAATACTCTTTAAATAAATTACAAAGCATAGATAGTAGGGCTATCAAGCTAGCTCTTGGTGTCCCTATGCACTCTTACACTCATAGAACTTATAAAGAGCAATATGTTGTCATTAACAGAACATCGAAAATTAGCAGTTTCAAAATATGTAATCAGAAGCCTATCTATCGTTAATAATACACAGGAGGAAATATTCTTAAATGCAGAAACAGAGTTCCCAAAGAGAGCAAAAAACATAACACTTATTCAGCCTATCAAGAATTTTACTGAAGACGTTATGAGTAAAAGCAAAATAGACACATTCACAATATTTCAGTCATGCCTATTATACCAATGATACCACCATGGGAACAAAGAAAGGCAAAGTTTGATATAGAATACAGCAGTTAAACAAAAATGAAGGAGAGAATTTATTAGTTACTGACGTTCGCCTTCATTTAGATTCCAAACATTCAAATCATCTAGAAATTTTCACTGATGGCTCCGTCTTAGAAACGTCAGACAGTGGTGCAGGTTTTGTTATTCCTTCGCTCAGAATAGAAAAGTCATATTATTTAGGCAAAGGTTTTTCAATATTTACATCTGAATCATACGCAATAATGCAGCTTTAGAAGTCATTTGTGATCTACCTTATTCCACTTACAACATCTTACTATGTGTTGATTCAAAATCAGTTTTACAAACGC
>JADBJO010001638.1:382459-387459 GCA_016801955.1 Conus betulinus
ATTGGTAAAATACGGAAGAATGGCTCTGAGATAATTTTCCTTAGGCCTGTACTCTTAATTAAAAGTACTTATAGCTCCGAGATACAGAATTGAAGAGAGAAGTTCAAGCATTCAACATTCGATTGAACAACAGGGAACTGACACAAGTTAAGTGCACTTTCACACATCAACTTTTATTACTTACACATAGATAAGAAATGGCGTGTCACTTCCATAGACTGTGTTTCAGTTCTCATTGGACTACCACCACAATGAGGGGCCCCTCACTCCTACTTTACTCACTTGCACTTTGTGCAGCAAGCTTAAGTTGGCATACAGGGGTTCTGTCTACGTTACACTGAATGTATATGGTTATTATACATCCATTCTGCTTGCGAGCACCCAGTGCTGTAGCCAGAATGGTACTCATAGACAGGTTCTCACTGTTTCATCATAAAGTGAGGGTAAGGGTCTGATGGGTTTGAGTCCAGGTGGTAAGCAAACTTAGCTTTGCTTCGGAGAGAATAGTTGATCTCTCCTGTGGCTGGACTGCCCCACTGGTGTAGATTTGTTGTCTGGTGTCGCCCTGGTTTCTGGCGAAGTCCCAGCTCCTGGTTCACTGTGGTGTGCAGCGTGACCAGGAGGATCCCAGTTCTGCGATAAAGAGAACTTGATCTGTAGATGAGAATCTGGTGGCTGGTCTGTCGAGTGCACACATTTACCCTTTTCCTCTGTCTTTCAGAAGGGTTGTGAGACTCAGCCAGCAAAGTTTTCTCTATGGTAGAGTTTCTGCTATAACTATTAACCTCCACTTTTGTTAAATGGCTAAGTAAGCTTACAAAAGGGGTAGGAGACAGTAATACAATGTTACAGTTTTAGTTATACAACTCTTCCTTGTTTCATATGAATTAAATCACACTGACTTGGACTATGCTGCTTAGTCCAAGTACACATGTGGTGTAGACTTAAAGTCATACACTACAAATCATTCCAATAATCACCAGTATTTATAAATCAGAGTAGCAGTTTTTACCTAGCACAGGCATACTGTTTTCCTGATCAAAATTAATCATTGAATTATTATCTTAACAGACAGAGTTGCATACTGACAAAAGTCAGGGTGTGCACAACACAAAGAGCAGTGGTCAGATTGTAACAAAGAAATCAAAACCACTGGGAGAGAGCTTTTGCCATATGATGGCAAGCAAACTACTACACAGAATAATCATTCATCAGTTTGATAAATGGTGCTAAGCATTTGTACAAAGTTACAATGTTAACACACACAGCATACATGAAATCAATACATAGATTCAAAAATGTAAAACAGAGTTCCAACTCACTTTTCCTGGGAATGAACAGGGAATGACTTGAGATCAAGGAGTTACCAAGAGTTTCCTAGGCCTCTCTGTCCCTTTGTCTTCCTCTGCTCGTGTCTACAGGCAGTCCTGAGGGGTCAGTGAAGCTGTGCCTGTGTGTGCCTAGTAGTATGAATCTCTCGCTTGCCGAATCAAATTTCGACAAACTGTCATTCACCCATCAGGGGTGAGAGGGGGAGGGATTTAGTCTAGTCACCAATCGCCTCGGAAATTGTTTGAACCTAATCGGCACGGGATAATTATGCATCCGTATAGAGTTGTCCGTGAGCCCAGTGTAATTGAGCCCCAGTTAATTTATGCGTCCGCATAGGTGTCTGCGAGGACGGGGACTGTAGGTATGAAGGGGGGGGGGGGGTGTGTGAAGGTGGTGGTGGTGGAGAGCGCCGCAACATGCCTTTGTGTCGGGGGTAGAGGGGGGGGGGGGGGGGGGGGGGTGAGACGGGCTATTGTTAGAACGCACATCTCACGCCGCGTAGTATCGTACAGCATGGGGAGGGAGGGTTGAGAGGGGGGAAGGGAGGTAGGTTGATGTTTTAGTGGGGACCGATCGGATGGTGTTGTCAAGCGTCACGTCACATTTACCTTAAAGAAAAAAAATATTCGTGACGTTTTGATTGGATAGGCTGAAGACAGACGTGTACGGGCAAGAAAAAGTAAAATTGGCTGATATGTATATATGTATATATGTATGTATGTGTATGTATGTAAGCATGTATGTACGTATGTAGGTATGTCTGTCTGTCTATCTGCCTATCTGTCTGCCTATCTGTCCATCTGCCTGTCTATCTACTATCTATCTATCTATCTATCTATCTATCTATCTATCTATCTATCTATCTATCTGTAATGTGAAAACAATGATAATTACCATCTTGTAAAGGAAGGGATGGTTATGATGACGATATGATAATGATCACCAGTGATAAAAGTCATTGTGTGGCGATTCAGTTTTTGTATTGAAACAATGCTTTTTTGTTGTGTCATCAAAATCATCAGAAACGCATATCTATATATATATATATATATATATATATATGTTTGGCTTTCATTGTTGTAAAAACTGTACCATATTCCAGCGACACATAACTTTATTCGATTGTGTAAATCATAGTTAAAGTACACCGAAGGTGTCAAGTTTATACATCAAAGATTATTCTGCTCGGTGTGTTCTTTCTTACAGTCCTGATAAAAGACGTGTAAAGGTGTAAAAGTTTTAACAACGATATGGTCAAGCGACACAAAATCGTATCAAAGCACGATAACTTCAAGTGATTTTAATGCGGTGTATTTTATTATTTTTTTTTTTTTTACAAAGATGTGCTTTACAGAAGACCCAGGGCAGCACGTTATCACAAACTGCAACATTAACGAGGACGTTGCATGTAGAATTGCTAGGGTTAGTGCATCTTTTGGCAGACCCTCCAAGACAAGATGTATGAAAGATGAGGAATAAGCATGCAGACCAAGCTCAAAGTGTATCATGCATTTGTATTGCCATCTCTGCTGTATATCTGTCAAACTTGGATGGTATACGGCCAACATGTCAGGCAGCTGAACACTTTCCACAGAAGATGTCTCACAACTTTGCTGCACATCAAATGGTAGGACAAAGTACCAGATACAGAGGCGCTTCAGAAGGCTCACATGGAGAGCATTCATGCAATGCTAATACGCTCTCCAGTAAGGTGGGCAGGACGTGTACGCTGTGTGGATGAAAATCGTCTCCCAAAGAGACTGTTCTATGGCGAGCTGCTGAAAGGCAAGCGTTCCCATGGAGGACAAAAGAAGCGTTACAAAGACCCACTGAAGGCCTTGCTGAAGGTCTGAAGCATCGTCCCTGCCTCCTGGGAAGAAGTTGCACAAGATCGCTCAACCAGGTGCACCATGATCAAACCCGGAGTGAAGATCTTGAAACGAGGAGGTTTGGGAGAACAACAGAGCAAGAACAACCTTTCAGCCTGGCTCACCTTCACGTCTGCCATGTCCACAACCTTTCAGCCTGGCTCACCTTCACGTCTGCCATGTCCACAACCTTTCAGCCTGGCTCACCTTCACACGTCTGCCATGTCCACAACCTTTCAGCCTGGCTCACCTTCACGTCTGCCATGTCCACAACCTTTCAGCCTGGGCTCATCTTCACGTCTGCCATGTCCACAACCTTTCAGCCTGGCTCACCTTCACGTCTGCCATGTCCACAACCTTTCAGCCTGGCTCCACAACCTGCCCTTCCACACCTTTCAGCCTGGCTCACCTTCACGTCTGCCCTGTCCACAACCTTTCAGCCTGGCTCACCTTCACGTCTGCCCTGTCCACAACCTTTCAGCCTGGCTCACCTTCACGTCTGCCATGTCGACACTTTCAGCTGGCTCACAGACTGCCCTGTCAACAGCCTGGCTCACCTTCACGGCCTGTCGACACTGCATCGGACTATTCAACGCGAGGATCGGCCTTATCGGTGATCTTCAGACACATAACACCGCCCAGTGATAGCAGACTTCGTGACCACCTTCGTCCGCGAAGGACAAACAAGAACGTGTAGAATGTAGATATTTTCTAATTTAGTTCAATTTATCCTTAGCGTTAAGACACACAGCGAGGAGAAATCGTCCTCGAGGGCGATTAAGCGGTAGAGTGATTCTGTCGAGTGTCATCGGCATCCCTGCTCTTACCGAATGTAACTACATGGTGAATATATACGTTGTGGCATTGGGGAGCATGTACTTACACAGTGAATATCTGGGTTGTAGTGACGGGTAGTATGTACTTACACAGTGAATATCTGGGTTGTGGTGACGGGACAGCTAAACTGCGGTATCTCATTGCAGGTGTCTTTGTCATAGTAGTCACCGTTGGGCTGGTGAATAGAGCCAAACTGACAGCCATTGCAACCACTACGGACGATGGGTTTACCATACTTGACCCATATCAAACCACGTTTTTCTGCCAGACTTGATATGTGATGGTAAGTCTGATTCTGTGTGTGTGTGTGTGTGTGTGTGTGTGTGTGTGTGTGTGTATGTGTGTACGTGCGCGGGCGCGCGTGTGTACATGTGTATGAGCATGTGTGTGCATACGTGTGTGTGTGTGTGTCCGCGCACGCGCGCGCATGTGTGTATATGTAAGAGAGAGAGAGAGAGAGAGAGAGAGAGAGAGAGAGAGAGAGAGAGAGAGAGAGAGAGAATGCATGCGTGCTTTTTTTTTTAAAGAGAGAGATGAATTGCGACTTTCTTTACCCACGGGCAGTTACGAGGACGGCTCTTTATCTAAAATGAATTGGTATCATTTATGTTTTACGTTTTCAACTACCGCAAGGGATGTCACGTTTTTCTTTGTGTCTGTTCCTCTCTTTGCGTGCGTGTGTGTGTCTGTCTGTCAATGAAACAACCACAACAATAACAACAAGAAGAACCTGTGCCAAACAACAACAACAACAACAACAACAACAAATAACAACAACAACAACAACAACTACCCACCCCAAACAACAACAACGACAGCAGCAACAACAACAAAACACTGAACCTGTTGTAGCGAAAATTGAAGGAAATTCAAAATGAGGCGGAGGACAAAATCTGTGAATGTAGACCCATTAGGAAACGTAGCCTCCGTTTCACGAATTGAAAAAAAAAAACGTGATGGTGG
>JADBJO010001638.1:392459-398110 GCA_016801955.1 Conus betulinus
CTTTTCATGAGCCCCAAACTCACTCTCATTTTCAACTAGGGCCATTAATTCAGTTGATTCCCCTGAAACAACGTGTTTAAGTTTCAGGAACGTTTACAAAATGCGCTCAAAACGAGCTTCCACGAGTAAGAAGAAACTTTAGGGACAACTCGACAGCAGAATGTCTCCAGAGAAGACACCCTCTTCTCTCCGACAAGTCTTTCGGTCCTAAACTTTAACCTCGCAGGGGACCCGGCCGCGTCAAGGTCATGATTCCCAGATGCTTTGTGCTGCCCTTTTATTTCCCTGCTGTAACCTTTGAATGGGTGGGCGTCTCAAGGTGTGCCTTTTTAGAGGGTTGTCTTACTCTCTTCGCTGTCGGACACCTGCTCCAAGTCAGGAGATTTAAAGCCTTGTAAAGTTCACTTTTGTTCCTTCTCGACCAGACCTACCTGGTACTCTTTCCAGCTGCTTTTGCCATTACCTTCAGGGTTGTGGTCCTCTTCTCAGCATAAATCCCGAACTGTTTCATGAGATCATATAAACCTATAAACCTCCATGCTCCAACGTCAATGGCTAGGACTTTGGCTGAAAACCAGAATCCCTCAGGCCGCTAACTAGAACGACATACTTCTCAGTCTTGTAGAAGTGAGCTGGCTGTATTCTGCTTTCGTATGGCATAGTGAGTTCGATCAGAGTCCCTTTGCTTTGATGAACCTTAGTGAAGAACAATTCCGATCTCAGGCCACTCTTCCAGATGATCTCTGGATGGTTTTTCTATTTCGGAAGGTCTGCTGTTCATTCTCAATTATCTGCTCCATACAGTCAACTCTGCTTCCATGTTCTTAATATCACAGCCAATTCAGACCATGGTTTATGGCTTCCTGCCACTTAGGCCATTGCCACTGAAGCTCCTGGTGGCATATTGTTTCCTCTGGCAGTCCTGAGCCCGTGTGTACTCTCCTTAAGCACTTGGTTGTGCCTCCATGTGTACCTTTCTGCTTTGGCGCTGCTTTTTTGTTTGCCGTGACAGAATGGACACATAGGGTCATCTGATTTCTCACAATTTCAGCTGGTTTGAATTCGAGTGTTGGAGGTCACATACAGATCTGAGGAAGAAGCTGATTCTAAGAGATGCCGTGTGACATTTGCCATTCTAGCCCATACCTCTTTTGAGTGTGTTTTTCCACGCAGTCAACAGCCCCTGTTGGGGTTGCTGTGCTGCCTTCCGGATTCTCTTTGCATGTTCCTATTTCTTCAGCTCCTCTATTACCATGTCTGACTTTGCTTTCCCTTTTGTCTTTGAAACCCAGTTCATTTCTATTGACCCCAGCCTTTTGTGCGTGCGTGCGTGCTGTGTAATTATGTGTGTGTGTGTGTGTGTGTGTGTGTGTGTGTGTGTGTGTGTGTGTGTGTGTGTGTGTGCGCTGTTATTTCTTGACCCTGAGGGGCTTCCTTTGTCCTGTCCACTGCATCCTGAACTTTCTCATTTCTAGCAGTCTTTAGCTTGGGTAGGACTGATGTCACAGTCTTGTCCCCGGAATCCTAAAGCGTGGTTAGAAAACTTTCTTTGCCCACTTTATACTCATCACGGACGAATCTAAGAAGAATATTTCAGCTTTGCTTGGCGGCAGTAGAGTGCAATATCAGTGAGTCCGGGTGGTATTCCAAACCATTTCTTTGTGTATTTGTTGATTTTGGCTTCCATTGATTCCACTGGTCTAGTGCTAATGATATTGTAAAATAAAAGAGGCCGGAGAAGCTTTGGGATAAGCTCGAGCTGCAGACCCCAGATCTTGTATTTGCCAGGGATGCCACACTGGTCTGTCATCTGCAGGCTGTCCTCTGCCATTTGTTTGGTTTCCTTCCGGGGGTTTTGTATCTTTCAAGGAGTGAGTCATACACCTCCCAAGCTTCTTGACTGGTCCTTTGTGTTACTGTTGCAATGGCTTGGTTGACTACGGATTATATGACAATTTCAGTTACTTTCCGTTTTCACACACACACACACACACACACACACACACACACACACACACACACACACAGAGAGAGAGAGAGAGAGAGAGAGAGAGAGAGAGAGAGAGAGAGAGAGAGAGAGAGGTTTCTTTGCTTTGTAATTCATCCTGGACGAAGTAACTAACTTAACTAATTGTTTCAGTATTTTGTGTGTCCCATCTTTCTTGGTGGGAAAACACTGTTGTGTAATCCATGAAGGCTTTTAGAGAGGACTTGCCCATTCCCCAGATCTGCTGAACCTGCGCGGCTCATGGCAGCTTCCACGATGACCTCCACTACCATCGCTATCAGAACTGGAGAAATTGCTCAACCTTTTGCTAAGTCAGCTTCCAGACTGATCCGGTCCTTTGAATGTTCCTTTGTGGAGGACCTCATTTAGACGCCATGGAAGTAATATTCTGGCATTTCTCGGATGTTCTTTGGGATATGATATATCTTGAGGGCCTGTTGAATTAATTTGTGTGGAACTGATTCATATCCATCTGCCAGATCGAGCCACACCACGTCAAGGTCCCGTTTCTCTGCTACCCAAATCATAGTGGCATGTTCCACACAGCCAGACACGCCTGGGATATTCCTCCTTTCTGGACTGACTTCTTCTTCTTCTTCTTCTTCTTCTTCTACAGTCGATTTCACAACGATGACGCGTGAGTGTTCCGATTAATCCCCGAAACCTGCACCGAAGCTGGCACATTCCGAATTTGACAGGTTGGACCAATTCTTCTTGAGGGGGGGGGGGGGGGGGGGGGGGGGGGGGGGGGGGGGGAGGGGGAGGCTTCTCCCTTACTCAAGACTAAAAAGTCCTACCCTGTGAGCACAGGAGGGTGGTTTGTTCACTGCGATGTCCTTTTCCAGGACTAAGAGATGCTCCTGTCATAGGAAATATGGGTTCGTCTGTTGAGATTAAAAAAAAAAAGTGTCACCTGTTATCCCGCCCCATCCTGCTAGGAACATCGTCACTGGGTCCAGGACTGCTTCTTCGACCAAGCAAGCCTGACTTATATCGCAGCTAAACCTCATATCTGGGAGCATTCCCCTATCCGCCATTCGGGGACACGCCTTGGCTGGGGATGGTCTCCCTGCTCTAGATCGAGACTGATAAATCTAAGTACCCATTTTCTGTCAGATAGTTTGCCAGCCTGGCTGCCGTGCATTATCATGAAGAGGAAAACATTTCAGAGAGATAACCAAGGATGCTGTTTTTTGTCTGAAGGGATATTCCGTTTGAATTTCCTCGACCTAAAGACGACAACCGCACAGAAACTGTGCTGCTCGGTAATTGTTTTTTAAACGTGTAGACTTCTGAAGTTCTGCCAGCCCCGCAGAGTGAGAGCAGGTGCCCCAACACTGCAGAAAGCTCTCTATCATTATCGTCCTTTCCTGTTCCAATGGTACTGTTAGATTTTTACTCGTTGATCGTTTCTATTCATTCCATGAACACTCATTATTACTAACATCATTTCCATCATTTTTACCATCGCTGTTATTGTCAAACATTATCATTATTTCTATTACCATCCTCCTCCTCCTCCCCCTCCTCCACTCCTCCTTCTCCTCATCACTGTCGTCGTTGTTGTTGCCATTAGTAACATTAGTATCACTAACAACATGTTTATAAATACTTTTTTCACATTATTATAATCCTATCACCATCTTTAGAAGTGTGGTAGTGGTACTTATATAATAACCCCCCCCTTCACATTATCATTCTTATTAGCATTGTTAGAATTAACGTAACAATTATCATCGTCATTACTAATGTGATTACTATTATTCGTATCAATAATATTAATATTTCACTATTGTGGTAGCTATCACAGTTGCTATTACCATTATAACTGTCCCAAGTATTATACTTTCTATCATTACTAATATCATCTTTATAGATGAGTAGATTTCATACATTTCAATCTACCATCTTTCTAATTTCCTATATCATTGTAATCATAATTTCATGGTTATAACCCTGATTATCATTATAGGTGGTAATATATTTCTTATATATATATATATATATATATTCTATCGTTCTGTCTTTTCAATGATAATATCCCCCTTCTTCTCCTCTTTGTTTTTCCAGTCCTCGCTCTCCTCCTTCTCCTCCTTTTCCTCTCATCATCATCATCATCATCATCATCATCATCATCATCATCATCATCATCGTCATCATGATTATCGTCATTATCATCATCATCGCCACTTTCACTGTCGTCACTGTAACCATGTTGTTTAACTAGCCTCTAGTTCCTCTCCTTTCCTCCCTTCTGTCAGTACAGATACTATAATTACTAAAATTACTGTCATCATATTATTGCTAAAAGCAATGATACTAATCCTCTCCCTACTAGTTTTTGAAATACTTTTCATCATCATCAATATCCTTATCATCATCATCATCATCATCATATCATCATCATCATCATCATCATCATCGCCATCGTTCTTCTCTTCTTCATCTTATCTTAACCCACATTGTCACTCTTTCCAGCAGCCTCGTTTCCAATCCGCATCCATTTGCAACCAATTTGAGGAGATAAGTGACTGTTTGTACTTTGATTTCATCGTCTCGAGAGTTGTTTGTCTTGTAATTTGTTTGCTTCTTTCGCTTGTCGGCAAAATAATGTTTCTTTTAAGTGGGTTTCATCAGAAGTTCAATGTGACCACCCCAAGGCCTGGTTTTTAGGAACAGAATTTACGAAGCTTTCCAGGTTTGACCCAACCACGCCTTATACCAGATTTCAAGAGTAATTCTTAGCGAGTCCGCCAAAAACACAACAAACAAATTACAAGACAAAACACGACGCGTTTTGACCTCTTAGGTCTTCTGTAGGCGAGATAAACAACATTAAGGACAATGAAAGCGAAGAACGAGCTATCACTTTACTCCTCGTATTCGGCGCAAGAAAATCATTCTTAAAGTTGGTTTCGATTTCCGCCCGCGGTCACCTCATTTTGAACAACTCTCCTCCAACCCCCCCCCCCCCCCCCCCCCCCCCCCCCCCCCCCCCCCCCCCCCCCCCCCTTCATCATCTTCTAGTGCCGTGTATCTGTCACCACGGAAGTCAAAAAGGTATTGTCCCTCTGCTTGGAACGTTAGTAATACTGCTTCTTTTCACTCTGTTCCTAACCTCAGGAACACGGAAAACCGTGCCAACGCCACCAACATCCTGATCGTGATCACTGACGGGCAGTCGCAGAGAAAGAATGAAACGGAGTACGAGGCACGCGAACTGCACAAGACCAGCTTGACCGTCCTTGCTATTGGGATAGGAGACAAAGTGAATCAAACTGAGCTGGAGTTGATTGGAAACGGAAGGGCAACGTGTTGGCGTCTCAGACTTCGGCGCATTGCAGAATCTGCAGTTCAGATGAGGAAAAACCGCGTGCGATGGTAAGAGAGATACTGATCGTGATAGTGTACCTTAATCCCATGACCGCTGGTCACTAGGGCGTGGTTACAGGCTCTGTCCGGGTCAAGTGTAACGGAACTGGGGTGATGATACTGACTGAGTGTCTAGTGCAACACATATTGTCTTCGGTCGACATGTTTATTAGTCTTCGAATGCGGGGGGAAAACATTTTTTTTTATTAAAAACCGAGGTTTGTGTTGGAACGCAGACTACTCTTGAACCAAGTACAAATCCCATCAATAA
>JADBJO010001639.1:7500-10000 GCA_016801955.1 Conus betulinus
TACATCCGTCTGTTCGCTCGTATGGCCTGTTAGGTTTCTGTTGTTTGTTTGAGGATCTTATTGCTGTTGTTGTTGTTGTGGGATTTTTTTTTTCTTTCTAGAAATGAGTTTTGGGGCAAAGGTTTGTGTCTTCAACATGGACGTCCACTGTTTCATTTTTATTGTATGTATTGTAAACATTGCGGTCCATTGAACTCAAACAGTCATGACTGCTTCATTGTACAGAAGCAGTCAGCTGACTGCTTTCAGTGCTGTCAGACTGCAATGTCCAAAGGGAACGGCATGGAAGCAACAACATCAATGCACGGGACTGTTTTCACGTGTCAATGAACAGTGATTACCTCCCCTCCCACCATCCCCCCCCCCACCACAACAATGACCGTAACTGTTTACACGTGTAATGACCATGACTGTTTTTACGTGTCAATGACCAAGTGATTATCCCACCCCCACTACCCGCCCCTTCATAACCCCACGTGTTACCCCCAACCCGCTCTCCCCTCCTCCTCCCTTTCTGAGGGAACCGCATTTTCACCCATTTCCGTTTTGTTGTTTGTGTTTGTCTGTTATCAAAATGACGCAAAAACTGCTGGACCCATTTTAACCAAGCTCAGCAGAAGAACAGAATATAGCCTAAGGACGGACTCGTTAAATTCATGTGCGGATCCGGATCAGTTTAAGGGTCCTTCCAGCAAGATCGTTTCAAATGTCTTTACGCCTGAAATACGAAGCTGATATTAACGAAACTTAGTGGGGAGATGGAAAGCTTCCCGCAGTCGAACCCACTAAACCTTGATGCGGTTCTGTTGTGTGATTCTGGGTCAAATGGTAGCTTTGCGGTTGGGCTGTCAAGATTATTGCAGTATATTGACTGAACGTCAGCGCTGTGAATTGATTGTCACGGAATGAAAACTTTCTACGAAGTATGATATATGTGAAAATTACAACTTTTTCTACGGTGAAAACGTTGACATTTATACTAACCTTTTATTGCTTCGAAAGAAAAAAAAAGGTGTGTTGGGGGGGGGGGGGGGGGTGCGGGGTGACTCTTTTAGGCTGTATATCAACTATTTTTTCCATCCTGGTGGTATTTTCCCCCACTAGTGCACCTATTCAAAAAGCGGATACAGGATCCATTCGATCTTGACAGAGGTCTGCGCTTCCCCGAGTGTTCTTCTAATTATCACTCTTCTCTTGCAGAAAATTACTGCGTTCACAAAGCTGCCAACAGTTTTGAAAGCTTTTGACACCAAGCGAAATCCGTAAAGTGGCTGCGTGGCGCTGCTTCTCTCTCTCTCTCTCTCTCTCTCTCTCTCTCTCTCTCCGCCCACTGTGAGCATTCCTGTGTGAATGGCTCCGGGCCGCTCCCCGGAGGTTCGCTCCCCGGGGGTGCTCAGACGCCGCAGTGTTACTTTAGTCTGTCCTCCCACTCAGGTGCTAACCACGACGAAAAGCTGACTATGCTGGAGAGAAACGTGCAGCGACGCATGCACGGGACGTAACTCATCGGACGTCGTGCTAGCGGACAACTTTTTTTCCAATTTCCAGTTGCATTTATCACATTTTTTTTTGTTGTTGTTGTGGGTTGGTTGTTGTTGTTGTTGTTGTTGTTTTGTTTTGTTTTGTTTTTCTTTTTTTTACATTTGGAAAGCAACGTTGTATATATTACATCCGATCGCTGAGCCAAATCTTTCTTCTATGTAACTGGATGTACGTAGGCTGAGCTGTTGAGAATACAGACTTAACAGCAGCCCTACAGGGCAGGAATTCTCTGTGCATAGTGTGTAGAATTTGGGAACATATCCTGCCCTGATTTTCGGTTGTTTTATTTTCTTGTTGGACATTATACACGGTTAAAGCTTTAGAGGAAGTTAAATTCAAATATTTTTTTCTGTAGATTCATTTTGTATGAACGGCTTACAAGTTCCATCGTTGTTATCTATTATCTCATCTCTCTCTCTCTCTCTCTCTATATATATATATATATATATATATATATATCTGTCGTCCCTCATTGTTTCTGCACACAGTGTAAATATGTATGGAGAAAATGGAACCCATCGCTGACACTCACTTTTATCAGGAACAATTTTGCAGCTTCACCATTAACTTCAACCCCTTTCATTTCATATTTTTGAAAACATTGTCAACCACTTGCTTCTTCTTCCTCAAACCGTATACGTCTCCCATCTAGGGCCACTTAACGTGAAAATGTTATCAACTAAGAGATGGTAACAGAGCTTGCTCTCTCTCTCTCTCTCTCTCTCTCTCTCTCTCTGTCCTTCTCACCTTCTTTTTTTCACTCTATCATGCTCACTGAGGCACGCTTGTGCAGGCGACCGATGAAAGAAAAAATGGCCTCGACAAAAATTGTCATTGTATGACAGCCATGTGAGCAATTATCCTCTCTCTCTCTCTCTCTTGGCAGTCAATGGACCCGAACCAGAACCAGGAAGAAATTTCTTCAAATCACACCCTTCTCTTCTTCTTCTTCTTCTTC
>JADBJO010001639.1:15000-62500 GCA_016801955.1 Conus betulinus
GCAGGCGTCTGCATCTCTCGGGACTGGCTGATGTGAAAAGAGATGTAGAATTAGACAGCCCGATCAGGTGGTCTGCTGTGATGATCATGAATTTTTGTAGTCAGATTATCGTATCAACAAGGTTTTTTTTTCTGTCTGCGCTTTCCCTCTTGTAGCATGCCGCTCATTGCGATTCCTCTATATACAACCACACCTGGCTGAGTCCAGTCGCAGTTCCAGCATCGGAAATCCACAGAGAGCAATCAATGCCAGGTCGCCATGGGGCACCCTATCAGAGAAGTCACTGCTCTGCTGCTAGGCCCTCTTTGATTGTGCATGTTCTGGTCCAACATGCACAGGACACCACCTAGTAAAACTCTCTACTCAAACTGACACGAACAGCTGCTTAGTCGTGGAGCAAGCGTGATTCAGTGGCCCCCTCCAGGGGACGCCCCCAGTGTGATGTCCGTCCGACGGCAGCCCCAACGTGTTTGCCAAGGCAGAACTTTTGACCCGAGTTCATCGCGGGCACGCACGTGGACAGGAACTCAAGACACCCAGGTCACACCACCATGAAGAGCCACAAAATTTGATTTTTGTGTGATCTACTGGATGAAGATGATGAAATGATGCCATGGTGTTCCACTGTGGTATGAGACTACATCAAAGGGCTGTAGTCTGCTGCTCGTTCTTTCACAGTATATCCCGCATTACGCAGGCCCGAGAGATACAGATACCTGCTGTCACGAAATGTGAATGACGCTTTCAGTGGCGCAAGTGGAAAGCAAATCATACAAATGAATGCATCTGATGAAACTCTCGACCCTCCCCCCTCCCCCCCCCTCCCCCCCCCCCCCCCCCCCCCCCCCAACCCCCTCCACGAGACCTTCCACTCTGTAGCCCGCAGCACTAACCACTATGCCATGAAGGCTGTCTGACACTGTGGTAACAAGTTAGCCACTTATCATCATGTTTGCGACTTGGTAAACGAGCAATCTTGTATCCTAATTTTCAACATTGATGTCGAAAGAAACCTATGATAATCATAATAATAACAGCTATGACGATGAAGATGTACAGCTCTTTTTGAACTAATGGTTGAATCAGGTGGTTAATCATCATCATTACTGTTCTCATCACATGCTGCCCCCACACCCAACTCTCTCCTACACCATACCCCACCCCACCCCCACCCCGACACATTTTAAACACAGGGATTCAACCTCACCTGCCCCAATCAAGCGTGCACAGGTTTTCTTCAACTAAAGGCAGAGTCGGGTAAGGTACGTACCCAGCTGATAAACGGCCGGTTCTCGGTGCACGCACAATACACCGCAGCACAGCGTACACCGGGTAAAAAGAACCCGGGTGGATCTCTGCTGTCGGGGCAGCACAAACAAGCACAGGAGACCAGAAGAAGAATGGGTGTGTGTGCCTCTGTGTACACAACGTCGCCAGCGTCGTGATAAGTCCCACACCCGCAGAGGACGGAACGGGTGAAGACAGACGGAAATGAGAGGGAGACGGGGCTCGGGGAACTGGAGGGGGAAGGGGGAGGAAAGAAGGGGCGAGAGAAAGCCAGCGGGAGAGGGAAGAAGGGGGTGGAAAGGAAGGGGCAAGGGTGGATTGAGGCTGGTGAGATTCCAGTACAAGGGCAGAGGGGGCGCACCAATCCTACATATCATCTCTGCCTTGATTCTTGACACACCTTTTTCTCTCTCTTTTTTTTTTTTAAATCGCAAAATCCACTCAAGATTGCTTACACATCTTCGATGAAACTGTATGCGCTTTTCTCTCGAGGGAAGAAGAGGGGAGGGAGAGGAGGAGGGGCGGACATGGAGGGGTGAGAGGGAGTGGGGAGAAGGAGAGAGAGAGAGAGAGAGAGAGAGAGAGAGAGGGTTTCTGTGGGTAATGTTTCTTATTATAATTATTATCAACATCATCATCATCGTCATCATCATCATCGTCATCATCATTACAGCTGTCGTTATTATGATTGTCATTGCACTGACACTAGGATATTTGACACAGTAGTATTTTTGATTGTATCTGGCACCTGAATAGTCAGCCGAATGTGGGAGGAAACCGTGGGCACGGGCATTCCTGAACCCACCAGGTGAGCACCCAGGAACATAGGCATCTGGATTTGGGGACACCGAGTTGGTACTCATGTTTCGATTTGCCACAATGCACACGCGCGCACACACGTGTGTGCATGAGTGTGTGTGTGTATGTGTGTGTGTGTGAAATCGATTTCCTTAAGTGTGCTTCTTCTTCGAAAATTTGTTTATTAGGCATCGAAGACTTCATCTCTTTTAATTTTGCTAATGCGCACTTTACTCGAAGAATGAATTTGTGTAATAATTTCTCTTCATTAAACCCAAACAGCACATCGGTTACCGATAAATGCAATTTTACCTTCACCTTAAACGACTGTTAGTTTTTTTTATTTGTCTCCTGTCTGTAAGACATTCTTTATACAGATCTTTTTCCTTATATATTAGTGTCACAACACCTTGGTTCTGGGTGTAAGATGACTCGCTTATTTTCAAAGAGGCTGTTATATTCTCTTTTAATTTCGGGGGAGAGAAGGGGGAATCATGAACTGACAGCAACAGTGGAGCTGATCCGTTTCTCATGCCGTCAAAAGCCTACGATGCCATTCTTTACACATATCTTTTTCCTTATATGTTAGTGTCATAACACCTTGGTTCTGGGTGTAAGATGACTAGTTTGTTTTCAAAAGATTTTCAAAGAGGCTGTTATAATCTCTTTTAATTTCGGGGGAGAGAGGGGGAATCATGAATTGACAGCAACACAAGAGCTGATCCCTTTCTCATGCCGTCAAAAGCCGACGATGCCAAACGGTGACAAGACCTTCACATGAGCTGGAGTCAGGGTTGCTAAGAAGGGAGATTTTTTTTTTTTTTTTTTTTTTTTTTTTTGCGGCGACGAATACCCGTGTGGCTGCCATTACATTTTTAGAATCAATCTTTTGGTTATCAAGATTTTCGGAAAACTCTACCTGTTCTGTCATTATTTTGTTTTGGTCAGGGTCAAGGAGACCCCGATTCTGTTTTTAGACGAGTAATTACATTTTTCCTTTCCCCGACATGTTCAACATTACAACAACAACAAAAAGTGTTTCTCACCTACTTCATTCCACTTATGATCTTCTAATTTATGCTCCTTTTGGGGGGTTAGGGTTTTTTTTTATGTGCCTCGACATTACTGAACAGACTGTAATGAGCTTTGTCACAACCCAGACACTTGCCAAGAACCATCTGAAGAGACATCTGGATCAGCGTTCATCATTGCAGTGCTGCCTCGCCCAGGGATGACTCCGAGATCAGCGACACCACCTAATGTTTGGTGTTTTATAACGTATTTTGGGGTACCACTCAGCTCTAGGACATGACGGTGACATTTGCAAGTCCTTCTGAGAGAGAAGAACCACAACAAAAGGAAAGAAAAAGAAATAAAGAAATGCGCGTTGCTGGACAACTGTAAGTTTATTCGTTTCTTTCTTGTATGGGGATGGTGGGGAGAGAAGATGGGGGTAGGGTGGGGAGAATTGGGAAAAAAGGAGGCGGGGGGGGGGGGGGGGGGGGGGGGGGGGGGGGGGGAGGAGAGCTTCTCGTTGTTATAGGTCCTTTTGTCTTGCCGACTTCTTCACTGTCCACACCAAGTGGCTGAGTGACCAGTTAACTCGCTGTGGCTGTCAAATGGCTGGTGGTGATGAAATACATCATGCAAGAAGGCAAAGGACAAGTGGCGATTCTAACACATCATCGGATTTGTTAGATGGCAGCAACAACCAATTCACAGACGCAAGAAAACCCCCACATAGACGGTACTTGCAAATTGATTTTCAAGTATTGTCTGCAGCACAGATACAGGCAAAATCCTCGTTTACAGAACATACATCCTCTGCGCCACACTTCTTAAGACCACAGGAATACATCCTCTATGCCACTTCTCAAGACCACAGGAATACATCCTCTATGCCACTTCTTAAGACCACAGGAATACATCCTCTATGCCACTTCTTAAGACCAGAGGAATGAAAAACATGGGCGCATAAGACAGAAAAGGTTTAGATAGCTACATTCAAACTTGGAACGTTAATCTACATCTCCAAATGCTGAGTTTGTAACCCAATGACTAAGAAAAGAACAAGCCTTCTGCCAAATGTGGAAGGCCAACTAGAGGTTCAAAACAACTTTCAGACAAATGGATTCAACAGGCTTTCACCAGTTAGTGGGCATAGCCGTCATCTGTGTACCTCACTCGTCGTTTTCCTATGCCAAGGACATCAGGGATCTTCACCGCCCCCCTATCCTTCGTCATGCGCAACAAAGAAGAGGGTTATAAACAGTACAGGCTTTGGTGCTAATTAAAAGTTGGTTTAACAAAACAGCAAACTTCTGCTGAAACGAAATGCTGCCATATGGATCGCATTTTTTTCACAACATCCGGTGGGTAGCACCCCCAAGGGTACAAGTTGAATGTTTATAGCCCAGCTGACCTTAGGCACACTGTGGCATCAGAGGCAACAAAAAAAGCGGACCTTCTGGCAAAAGACGGTGCACAGAAGGAGCAGGCCAACAACCTGGTGTCATACGATAAAATTAGGACAATCATCAAGGCACAGCAAGGAATAAAATGGCACCTCCTGCATCCCAAATACAACCCAGAAGACACATACCATTTGCTGGGACGACAGGAACAGGTCAAGATCTTCTGCCCGAGGACTAGACACAATCACCTGCTCTCCACACATGCACACAAAATTTGGCATTGGACAGAGTGGAGAGTGCCCTTGTGGTGAGGGACCAATGACAACTGACCACATCCTTCAAGTCTGTATGACGTATGCAGCATCCAGGAAAAAGTACTGGCCAACACCGACAGCAGCAGAAACCAAGTTGTACAGCACCCTGGAGGAACTGTGACAGACGGCAGCCTTCATCGAGGACACCGGGCTGCTCATCTAACGGGATGGCAAATGAGGAAGAAGAAGAAGAAGATGGTTAAAACGATTTCCTGGGGTGCTAATGGTTGTGTGTTTGAACCACCCATGAGTTTGGATAATTAAGATCTTAAAACCCTCTCTGTCTACCCGGCAGTAAATGGGTATCTGATTCACATAAAGAATTACCAAGGCAGCGGACGGAGAAGAATGGGCGTCATCCTTCATCATGCCGCACCCTTGACACAGTGAACCTCTGACCCTTCACTGCCTGTACAGCCATTCCGTGATGAGGCTTTCCTCTTTCTCCTTTCATATAGATCCGTGTATGTAAGTGTGTGTATGTATGCATTTGTGTGTGTGTGTGTGTGTGTGTGTGTGTGTGTGTGTGTGTGTGTGTGTGTGTGTGTGTGTGTGAGAGAGAGAGAGAGAGAGAGATGTTACAGACTTAGATCATATACTAAACTCTAAAAAACCGAGCTACAGCTATGGGCGTTCATGAAGCATGTACTGTTTATAAACTGTAATAACACAGCATGCACCCCAAGTCTTGCAGAAAAAAGACAAGTTCCGCAGTACAGTTTTTTTTTCCTTTTTTTTTTTTCGTCCGTTAGAAATACCTTCAGCGCAACACTTTTTCTTTTTTCTGGCATGAACATACAATCACAAATGTCGCACATCTTTAAATTTGACCGATAGTCTTGAGAGTCTTTTCTATTTGTATCATAAACAAGGCCTGAGTTGTTTCATCACAATTTTATTCCCAAGTACACATGCAGGTATAACTGGCTATAGCCAGTCAAAGACGTAGTATGTCTCAATCTGGCCACAAGTAACAGCAGAAAACAATCAAACAGAAAAAAGGAATGCCCCCGGCATGTCACAATTTAATCAACGTCAGCTTTTAATCATCTTAACATTCTATGCTTTAGAAGAAATACTCCGAACATGTTGAAATTTAAATCAAACACGTAGATTTTAATTACTTTCACATTGTATGTGACGAAAGAAATGCTCCGCACGTGTCACAATTTAATTCAGAACACAGATTTTAATCACTTTCACATTCTGTGTTAAAAAATGAAATGCTCTGGGCATGTTACAATTTCATCAAGGACAATGATTTTAGTCAAGGACACACAGATTTTAATCACACCTTCACATTCTATGTAAAAAAAAAAATGCTCTGGGTATGTTACAATTCATTCAAGGACACAGATTTCAATCACTTTCACATTCTATGTTTTCACAGAAAACAATAACAGAATCTGGTATCATGTGTCCATAGGTATGAGTGAGGGTGTGTGTACAAGTGTGTGTGTGTGTGTGTGTGTGTGTGTGTGTGTGTGTGTGTGTGTGAGTGTGTATGAGTGTGTGTGTGTATGATTGTGAGAGAGAGAGAGAGAGAGAGAGAGAGAGAGTGCATGCATGTGTGTGTGTGTGTGTGTGTGTGTGTGTGTGTGTGTGCGTGTGCATGTGTATGTGTGCACTTGTGTGTGTGTGTGTTCATTCTACACACTTGCTGGTGTGGTGACCTGTTCCGTGATGCCTGGTGTTACAGACATCTACTAATCATGCCTTGCAGTGTTGGTGTCAGTCTTACCAGGTACCTATGCAAACAGCTGACAATATTTTTCAGAATATGACACAAACTATAACAGTCACCTAGAAATTGCTGCTACAGTCAAATACCCGGTTGGTAACACTCTAATTTCCCATTTAAGCACCCTACTAATACTGAAAAAGTGTGCTGTGTACTTAACTCCTTCACAATAACTTACAAGATAACTCACACAAAATAGTCGCCATATCTGCTGATTTACAATATGACCTGGAATAATGAGTGTGGTCTGAATCCTTAACAAGTCCAATCATTTTCATAGTTAGAATCATGTTTTGATTCTTATCTCCCTTGTGCAACTTATTAATGGGGTTTTTGTCACTGCTTTGAATTTTGAAAATGTAACATCAGACAAAGTCAGAAGTTGGTGGTTTAGGCTGCACTCAAAACTGCAAATGTAATCAATACAGAGCTTCCCTTCGATAATGTGGTGATATGCAGCCTTTCCATGATGATTTTTCTCTTCAAGAAACTATGGTAGAACAGTAAAGTTATGCTAAGGCATTACTTATTGCATGCTTCTTCAAACTACAAACAAGAGTAATATGTTTGTATACAACATCATTCCCCTTCCTAACATGGCTGCCATAAAAGATACCATAGTAAACTACCATTACTCTATGTCAAAATACGTGACAATGTCTTCCCAAAATGCTCACAAAGTTCTGTGTGTTTCTATGCATAAATTATTGAAAACACTTTTATTGTATGCTTTTTTTTTTTTTTTTTTTTTTTTCTTTATGGCAGGTAGCCCAGGCTGCATGATAGCGTCTGTTTTAACAGCCGAGTCAGAAAAAAGGTTTAAAACAGAGACAGACAAAACGTATGACAATACACATAAGGTCCTAACACTTACAACTATGCAGCTTTGTGAATGGGCGAGGCTAAGTTTAAAATTGAATGTCTGGACCTTTCAGTTATCACATATCTTTCACTCACAGCGTGATAATAGTTCCACCAAAGTAAACATCCTCAAGAGCCACTACAAAGCTCTCATGTTAGACAACATGCAACAGGACTGTCTTCATAGAAAATAGTAACATCAAACGTTTATATCACAAGAAGGAATGAAAAAAAGTCTTTAACTTAGCTCACCTGAGTTCTTTTATTAAACAACAAGCAATCGTTAGTAGAATGTCTAGGAGATACCATCCAACAATTACAATAAAATAGGTTTAGTGTCAAATAATCCATCTACAAACAAAATTACAGTGACTTAGTCAAATACTAAGAATTAATTTCATAAATTTTCTTTCTGATAAAAAAAAAGCATGGTGGCTTGGAAAAGGACAGAAACTTAATTAACAACTTTTGGCAGAGTCATATAAAGTCATTTTTCCCAGCACAAAAGAGTGTTGAGCAGTTAAATCTTTTGGCCTGCCTGGTAATCTTGAGAAGGGGCGCATGTTTTAATTTTTGACATAAAATCTGCCTCATCCCTACATACTGCCTTGCTGAAGGCAAGACACAGGAGGCCACGTACATGACATGGAGTCCAGGATCCACTAGCAGGGCAAAAATCAACCATAAGAAATACACATGAGAGATGCAGTGTAAAACCTAGCAACCAAAGTCTTGATAAACATGTAATTTTGCAAAAATGCAATCTCTCAGCAATTTATAAGAAAAAGACTCGATCAAATTCAGCGCGCTAAGACTACACTGGAGTGGGCAGACACAAGCTGGTCTGAACAGCCACCTCCATCTTGAGCACTTGTTGTTGTGTTCTGCTAGTTGGGGACAGATAAGAACAGATCCTTTCTGTATTAACGAGCTGTCACTTTCAATTATTTCCTACTCAAAATCCTGCTTTCGAGTGCTGGCATCTTTCTTTGTCCAATCATTTTTTTTAAAAGTACACACTACACATGCAGTGCAAATAGTTGGGTGCTGTGCTCAAGATGACAGTCAGTGTTGCTGTCAAAGTATACATGATTGTCTGGTTCTGGAGGCTATTCGCGGCAATCTCAATGAAGGTTAGAATATCTGTACATCTGCTGTGTTTGTCTTGTGGACTGAAGCTCACAGTGGAGGTATACTTTACGCAGCGTTGACATGGACACTGATCATCACCGCAGACTGTTCAGGTGTTGGCCTACACAGCTGGCAGTCATAACCCATCTGACCATACCAAAGATGTACAGGGAAGAGGATCAGCATCTCTCTTCATTGTCCCACAACTTGCCTGTGGTGGAGTCGCCTTCACTTGCAAAGGTAGGATAAGATAAGATAATGTTGCTTATAGCCCAGCTGACTGCAAAGGGCCATATCAGGGCTGTCACCATGTTAAAATCAACTCACTCACTTGCAAAGGTAACTAACCACTTGTGGGTGAAAAAAACTGTTTCAGTTAGATAAGATAAGAAAATGTTGCTTATAGCCCAGCCGACTGCAACGGGCCACATCAGGGCTGTTACCACATTAAAATCAATTCACAAGTCATTCATTCACACAATTCTTTAAAATACACCGAAAAAAACATCCGAAAGTTTGTTAAAAATCTTTCCACTGTAAAATCTCAGATACGATGAAAAATGTTAATCTCTTTCAAGAACTCAAAGATCGCGTCAGGCCGAACATCTCTGAACAAGGTTTTCGTGGAATCTGCGGTAAAATGTTTGTGTCTCACATCGTGCAAGTCCCAAACACTCTAAAAGAATATGTGTCATTGTGAGTGGCACATGACATGGAATGCACCGCGGAGCTTCTTCACTCTTTAAAAGGTAGGAATGGGTAAAAAACGAATGGCCGGTGTGCAGCCGGCACAAAACTGTTTTTTGTTTACAATCACCAGATGAAGATGAGAGGAAGTCCTTACAGTTTGACAAGCTGCTCTCTCTCAAGTTTCACACTGAACAGTGAGGCACTTTCAGCTGTGGCCTGTGGTGAACAGACAGCAAGCTTGTGCTCAGGAAAAACACACAGAGCCACTCAGACACACAGGAAAAGATGACTGCCTTCAATGTGCAGAACAGCACTCTCAACTAGCTGACAATACTGATCCTGGTTGCTCTACATCTTTGATGATATGCAGTGTGTTTCATTATATAAGATACGCTCATCAGGATTTGAGAAGAGAAACTTGATCTTGAGGTCCGAAAATTACACCAAGCTAAAAAACACCCAGAAAATCAATGCCAATAGAGGCCCCAGCATGCAGCGTTAATATGATTGTGCCACACAAAACACTGGCTAAATACCATCACCAAGTCACAACATGACACATATCACACGCACATACACACACTCGCACATGGACACTCTCCAAAACCACCTATGCCGCAACAGCACAGCAAGATCAACAGTCCACAAACACATCAACAGCGCATATCAACCATCAACACCAACAGAGTTGAACAGAAACACTGGATCAAGTATCTGATTATGTGTAGCCCCAATCATCCATAACGTGACATGGCAACAGTGCAGGAAAGACCAGATCACGGAACCCAGCTGGCTCCGTTTAGTTCCTCACGGTATCTGCACAATGATCATTTCTAGATCAGAGTTCCCTCATTATACTGTTAAATATACACAATTCATCTCAAATCATTTCAGCCAGTGACTGATATTTTACAGTTATTATCCACCAACAATGCATGCACTAAGGACAGTTGTTTATTCTGAAAAATGAAATGTCTGGCCAACACCGACTATGTTTTCAGATGAAACATGTTTCTCAACAAGTTGCAAAAAAAAAAAAAAAAGAAAAGAAAAGAAAAACATCCAAGAAACCAGAATGGCTTCAGAGACAGAGCAGACCTCTGCCAAGGCTGAAAGGATCCTGGATCCATCTTTGATCCTGATCCACACCATAGATCCCCACCAAAGTTCAGTAGGTAGGTCCAAGGGTCCCATTCTCCCCTCCCATCTAGTTCCATTTAAATCGGTTTGATAGTTTTTTTCATAACCTGCAATTGCCCTTGGATCTGCATCAGCACTGCAAAGCTGATTTGATGAGGTATGTTCTTGGACCATGGCCTCATCTTTCCACCAAGTTTCTTTAAAATCAATATGATACTTTCTTTGTATATTCTTGGTGAATGGCTTAAGGGTCTGCCATTGGAAAGCTACAAATGGGACCACTAAATCTGATGGGCCATCTTCTCATCGAGTCTGGTTAAAATTGACCCCATTGTCTTTGCATAATGTTGAACACAGACCAGCCACCCACAGACAGTGGCTAAACCATCACCTGCTTGGCAGAGGTAAGGAGTATTTCCAAGCTGTTTCATGCCCATGGCAGGATGCCATGTGTCATGTGATGGGAACAAATGATGTATAAACCAGAAAGAGTTAAGGTGAAAGGAAGATAAAAGGTTAATGGGGGTGAACGCAGAATTATGTAGCAAAATGAAATGACGTCAAAATAGGCTTGATGACAATTTTTTTTTTTTTTACGACATCTGAGGAGGAACTACGAAGGAGATGAGTTTTTTTTGCCAGTTGACAACCAGAATACAGTGGATGAAATCTTAGTCTTTCAAGAGAAAAAGAATATGTTTTTACATGATTACTGAACTTAGCAGTTTGGGTCCAGCCGTGTTGTGACAAGCAGTGTCATCTTTTTGAATCATTACTTTATCGGGCTGTGTTGAGTGGTGAAATTTCACGACGAGCTGAAGGAGCTGTGTTGGACTGGACAGTGCCTGCTACTGCGCTGTGAACTGAATTCAAAATGTCAGAGGATAATACACACCAGGGGGAGGAGTTCATGTGACTGCCAAATGTATTAATATTTTTGTGTGTGTGGTTTGGTACGGATTGAGACTGACTTGGAGAGTTTCAACTTCAGGAGACATTCAAACTCCCTTGGTTCTTTTCCTGCTAGGTCCAGTAAGTTGACCACTGGATCTCTTCTGTATATCTATCTGTGCTGACTTGCAGTTGAACAATAGTCTGATATATCCAACATGGAAAGGATTCATCAGGCATGGGCAGTTTGGGACGATTTGATATCAGGAGAATGTTAAGTCTGTGATGATAGAGTAGATGCATTTACATCTCACCAGTATCTCCAGTGGTAATGAAAGCCATTGAACTGTGACTACGGTGAAGTTGTGGTTTTGCTAGGAAGGATGAATGTGATGTCATGTTGTTTGAAAATTAGAAAAATTTGTGATGGTTAATTGAGTCTTTTGAGTATTAATTTCTGGGAGTCAGAGAGCGTAATTGTGAGCGAGTTAGTTAATGTTGCGGGCTCCTTGACTGAAAAGTAAAACTGTGGGAGTGAATGTTAGTGGCATAAACGGTGTGTGAATTGGGATACCGCAACGTTACACCATGGTTCAAGCAGGTATTCTGCCTATTGCCCAGCTGGTGCCCACAACTGTCAGTAAGATTCCAGTGATTGGTTTTAGCCCTACTCTTTTCTGGTTTTTTATGCATCAAAACCAGTGGATGAAGTGGCCCTGGCGATAGATCAATGGGAAACAAGTTTTAACATCGCCTACGACTTTGAAGTTCAGTTTAAACTGGTATTTTATTTTCAGGTGAAGCGTTGTAACATGTTTCTTGCTGTGCCATTCACTGATTCACAAAATGTGTTTCACAGAATCAGTAAAGCACACTTTCACTGACCCTAAACATGTCATAAGGTGAGAGTTCCAGTGAAACGGCTTTAGTATTTTTTTTTCCTCACTTTTTTTTGTTTTTTTTTTTTTTGGTACCAACAGTAATGGCAGACAGGAAATGCTGTGCAACGCATGTTTATTTTGGTGTTTAAATAATGTTTCATCCAAAGCCACACACGCCTAATAGACTACCTACAGCTGATTCGTTAGCACAACACAAAGCCAGAAACAGAAGAAACAGAACAGTAACCAGCCAATGTGGAGCGGTGTTTGGCATCATGAGCTATAGTCAGAGAGTCATAGGTTTGACATCCATGAGGAACAGAAGTACTTACAGGTCCTTTCATCTCTTACCCAGACTTGAGTAGACTATGGGCCCGAATGGGAAGACTGGAACCAAACTGTCAGTTTCAGCCACTCAATGGATGCATCTCAGTGAGCGCTGCCTAGATTTCCTGACCAGTGCTGCAGGTGTCCATGACTCTTGGGCCTACGTGTTGCTGGGATGTGTTACGAAAGGAAGCATAGGGCACTGCCCTGTCATGTGACCCCAGACCAGGAATGAACACTGCATTATGGTCATCATCCTCACCATCGTTGACCATTGTTAAAAAGTCTCAAATTCTGTGGCCCTTCATTCTCTGCTTTCACAGTGACCGGTTTTAATATTCTCTCAGCGTCTATGTCTTTGATAAGCGCGTATCCAGACCTGCCAACCCCCTAAGAGACCAATGAGTAAGAATTGAAGCTCTGTGAGGCAGAAATGTGTAATTTCAGAGAGCCAAGAGTAATCAAGCGTAACACTTACTTTTTTCAAACAAACACGATGCCATGAATTGTTCGCACAATTTATGTGAACTGTACTTTTCTTCAAACAACCTTTTCTTTTAGTGTCACAAGAAATCTTTACAAATTATGAAAATGTAAAATACACTGGAAGCACATATGCGAACATATGCAATGACACCTTTGTTCTTGCCAGTCATCACATTTGTATTATCACAAACAAGGACAGGCAGTTCTGCCATGGCACACCAAGGCTGGATAGTGCGCCAGAAACAACCTCAAAAATGTTCTCCCCTGTTGCTGACTCTGTGCATGTGGAGTTGGCTATCAGCTCAGAGGCTATTTTGTAAGCCTCGCATCACCCCAGGAAATAATCTGTCCCCCCCCCCCCCCACCCCCGACTTCATCAGTCCCCAACAAACGGTCCATTCTGCAGTCCCCCATGGCAAGGGTCCTCACAATGTGTTTGTCTTTGTTCGATCGCTCTTGAACTGTTTGGCGATCTCCGAATCTGAGAACGCTTCTTTAAAAAAAGCTGGGATGCATGGTCGGGCTGCGCTAAGAGCGATGATGTACTCTACAAAAAATCCGGCCACCAATGCTTCAGCCCGAATTACCCTTTTCCTCATTTCATCCTCTTTTGAGGTGTCTACAGTCTGAGAAAAAAACTGTGTGATGCTGGAAGAATTCGGCACGTTAGAGGAATCGATGTGCTTGTGTGACTCAAGGTGATGCTTCACATCCACCATGGGAAATTGTGAAGTCGGACTCGCAAGTGGTACACCTTGCACAATTTACACCTTTAGCCTAAAGGTCGTATGCAGGGGAATTTTTCCGAGTATTCTTTTCGGGACTTTTGACCAAGTTTTTTTTTTTTTCGCATCTTGTCCAGAACTTTCTGCTCCACGTTTCGACATTTTCGTAACTTCAAACTTCAAAAGGATGCCAACTTCCCTGAATGGTAAAGATGGTGAAACGAACTGCGCATGACCGGAAATGCTTCTTGAAGATTACTGGTTATACGCACGGCGCTGTGCGTGTCTGTACATAAGCCGATTTTTTTTCGTTTTTTTTTTTTTTTTTTTTTGTTGTTGAAAACTTTCAACACGTAATTTTCTGGCTAAATGCGTAAGGGCGTAAGATTCATCACTTGGACGTAATAAATTACGCAATTTCATGGTGCAAGCCACTGATGTCTACAAATCAAACTTTTAAATGATGGTCTAGTGACAGAGTTTTGGATTTTCAATACAAGTCACTTTTCTCCCTTCGCAATGCAGAAAATACATATCAATTAAAAGAAAATGAGATAACTATGCAATTCAGACATTGCCATGGAAAACATGGAATAATTCAAACTCAAGAAAATTCTTCCCACTACTCAACCTCCGATCTCATAGAGATAAGAATTTAGTTTAAACAATTCCCAGTTACTCCATGGCCAGATCTTTATGACATGCACAAGCAACTCACAGCTTTGTTGAGGGCCTGCTCTATGTCCTGAATGAGGTCCTCCTCGTCCTCCAGCCCAACAGACAGACGGATCATGTTATCAGTGATGCCCAGTTCTCTCGCGTTGCTCTGGGGGAACTGAGGCATGCGTCTGCACCGAACTGAGGAAAGATACAAAGATCAAAATCACAATTGTCCTGTAATCTGTTTGTCTGTATTGTCTTGCGGAGCTAATACCCTGGGATCAGTATGTACAGAACACCTTACAACGTCCAGCAAAAAGGTCAGAGACCTGTACTCATGACAACATGAAAAATGTTCCATCCATATACGGGGCAAACTTTGACCTTCTTTACCAAAGTTTCTTTCTCTATCTTGCACATCAGACGTCTAAACTTACTGCAGTTCACACACACTAGCGTACATGTCAGCTATCCACACTATCAGCAGTTCACACACATCAGTGTACATGTCAGCTATCCACACTATCAGCAGTTCACACACATCAGTGTACATGTCAGCTATCCACACTATCAGCAGTTCACACACATCAGTGTACATGTCAGCTATCCACACTATCAGCAGTTCACACACATCAGTGTACATGTCAGCTATCCACACTATCAGCAGTTCACACACATCAGTGTACATGTCAGCTATCCACACTATCAGCAGTTCACACACACTAGTGTACATGTCAGCTATCCACACTATCAGCAGTTCACACACATCAGTCAGTTCACACACATCAGTGTACATGTCAGCTATCCACACTATCAACAGTTCACACACACACTACATGTCAGATGTCTACACTATCAGCAGTTCACACACATCAGTGTACAAGTGAGAGGTCAACACTTACGGGAGTTCACAGAGACTCTCATAGCCTCCCAGGCTCTCTGCCAGAGTGAAAACCTGTGAAAAAGATAACAAAAAAGACTTGTTCACACAACCTAATCAAGCTACAAAAAAAAAAAAAAAAGGAGGAAAATTGATTAACATTCATTTCTGTTAGCATAAACAACAACAAAATGAGAAAACTACACCCCCACTCCACCCCACGGGTACTCTCTCCCCCCCCCCCCCCCCAAAAAAAAAAAAAAAAAAACTGAAAAAGCCCCAAAAAGTGTATGAAGATTTGAATTATCATCGCATGAATGAGCACTCAGTGCTTCCCCTTCCTTACAGCCCTCACCCACTTCCAGCCCATCGCCCTCACCCTTTCCTGCATCCTTCCCCCACTCAACTACACTAACCTACTCACTCACTCACTCACTCACACTCACACACACACACACACACACACACACACACACACACATCACACACACACACACACACACACACACACACACACACATAAACATCTCTACATTCCATTACTTCCCACAATGTGCAAAATCACATGTTTAAAACCAAACAATCTATCAGAAATACTGAAGAAGAAGAAAAGGAATTTACACTGAATTTAACAAATAGAAAAAGAATTATAAATAAATGAAATGGCAGAATCAAATAATCATGAATCATCATGTATCACTTATGAAACATCCAGAGATAGACAGAGAAGGGGGAAAAGAGAGACACACAGTCAGACAGACAGACAGGCAGGCAGACAGACAGACAGGCAGACAGACAGAAAGACAGAGAAGCAAGAAGAGATAGGCAAGGAGAATGAGAGGGGAGGGAAGAGAAGGAGAGAGGGAGAGGCAGAAGACAGAGAAAGAGAGAGAGAAATGGAAAGAGAGACAGAGAGACAGAGAGAGAGAGAGAGAGAGAGAGAGAGAGAGAGAGAGAGAGAGAAAACAATAAAATGTCAACAATACACATGTAGTTCAACAAAACACAAGTGACTGAGGATATTTGCTATGGTTTTTCTGATAACAAGGAAAAAATACTTGAACACAAAACTGCTGTTTTTTTTTTAATCACAATCTTCCAAACAAGACTTAATTCAATTCAATACTTTGTTGTGAAAATGGTAGAACTATACTGAAAACACACACACACACACACACACACACACACACACACACACACACACACACACACATTTCCAACACTGAAATGACACATTGATGGTTGGAAAAAAAAAAAACATGTTCAAACAAAAATAAAATACTGACTGACTGAATTTGGAGAGCAGTTTGATTTATGGGCTACTTACTGAACCATTTTCTTACATTCGATCAATCACACACACAGGAATGACACATTTATGGGCTACTTACTGAACCATTTTCTTACATTCTATCAATTACAAACACAGGAATGACACAGCAACAAAAAGAATGGAAAGGTAGGGGAATCAAATGGGTAAAGACAGGAAGGGAAGGGAAGGGGAAGAGGATGGGAAGAGCAAGGGGGTAGGGGTGAAGAACTGCGAGGAAGAGGGCGAAAAAAAAAGGTAACAGTCAAAGTTATCCGGCATCACCTTGAGCGCTTTCAGGAATGTGTCGGCCTCGTTCTTTCCACCCTTGATGTAGAAGGTCACCATTCCGCTGAAACCACGCATCTGTCGCTTGGCAAGCTCATGCTGAGGATGTGACGGCAGACCTGAGACACCACTCAACTTTTTGGAACCACTGATCAGCATTAACATCACAGACTCTTCCACACCTGCCTACCCCAAACATTGCTGTGGTGTACTTTTTCACATAAACAGGTGTGTACTTTTTGGGAAAAAAAAACACGTGCATTTCATTTTCATTTTGAAGCAGTTTCTATAAATACTCAAATCTAATATTTAATCAGTTTAGTCACATTTGTAATGTTATGTTTACTTGTCGTATCAGTGTGTCCAATGTAGCGTACAAAATGAAACTTTGCTAAAATGTTTCACTTGGCATATTTTTCATTGTAGAGAGGTGTACTGTTGTATTCTGTGTAAAAATGGCAGACAAAATACACCAGAAGACTTTGGATAAGCAGGTCTGCAGTTCTATGAAAATAATCGATGACATGCACCACAGCCGAACTTGTGGGAGCAGTACATAAACACTCATGTACTGGAGCTGTGTTGCGCGCCACTGGAAACATACTCCAGACTTCTATGAACTACGAGGACATCTTAACACCAGTGTCACTGATGACACATGGGACACATCTGTGGACTATGTAATCAACGTATCAGATGTCACTGAAGACATGCAAAACACGTCTGTGAATTGTGCAATCCATTGTCACTAATGATATGCACACAAGCCTTCTATAAACTATGAAGTCATATTATCCTCAGCTGTCACTAAAGACACACACAAGACTTCTATGATGAAGTCATAGAGCCACCCACTGTCATTAAAGCCACAAACAACAGTTCTGTCATATCGTCAGCAGTCACTTAAGATACACATCTCCATGAATCATGCAGTTATATAACTGTCATTAAAAAGGTATTGTGTGAACCATGTAGTCATACCACCAGCTGGCACCAAAGTCACAGACAATACTTGTATAACCCATTCAAGCATTGTCACATAAGACACACACAATATTTCTATGAACCATGCAGTCATACTATCACTAGCTGTCGCTAAAGACACACACAGCACCTATTAACCATGCAGTCATACCATCACTAGCTGTCACTGACGACACACACAGTACCTATTAACCATGCAGTCATACCATCACTAGCTGTCACTGACGACACACACAGTACCTATTAACCATGCAGTCATGCCATCACTAGCAGTTGTTAAAGACACACACAGTATTTATTAACCATGTAATCATACTACCACTAGCTGTCACTAAAGACACACACAGTACCTATTAACCATGCAGTCATGCTATCACTAGCTGTCGCTAAAGACACACACACAATACTTCTGTGAACCAAGCTGTCAAGTTATCAGGAAGGTGGTATTCAATAATATCAAATTGAGCAATTTCAAGCTTATAGTTTCCCTTGATCTTAGTAATTTCAGGCTGGCTGCTGACAAACATGCTGTACTACACAAGCACTTTACTAGTTGTAGACTGCTTACATATTCATCCAGTTGTAAGAAAGATTAGGAGCTGGTCTACAATCAGTTAAACAATGTCAATCGACACATAAAAAACACACCAGTCTACCTGTACAGTCAAAGCATGTCACAAGCACAGCCTCCTTCACGATCTATGTCCCATGACCATGGGCACAAAAAACAACACAAAATACAACGAACGTCAAAAGACAACCAGACCACAAACCAAACATAAATCCAGCTCCACTGACACACGCACAGATCCAAACGGTGCCTAGCAGCCTTGGTTACCTGGGTGCACAACTTTGACCACCTTGGAGCTGGCCTCCAGGTAGCGAGCCAGGCCAGCCCGTTACTCATGTGTTGCTTCATCCTCAAGGCCAGGGTCTTCAGGCCTCGATTGACCAGGTAGCAGTCAAATGGGGAGGACACCGTGCCAATGGCTGGAACAGAGCAATCCTACATCATCACACTGATATGGCTTACTCATGAACAGTATCATTATGTACTGGCTATAGGCCAATACTTCATTCCTCGACTCTCACCCTTGCAGATACTACTGAACAAATTAGTAGTGGGGGAAAAACAAGCGCAGGCTAACAATTCTTCTGTCATTATATAAACGACCTGGCACAGACTTAAATTACTAAAAAAAAAAAAAAGAAAATAAAAAGAACGGGGGGAAGGGGGAGGGGAGGATGAGAACGTAAAAGCGGAAGATTTACTATGAATACTAACTCTTCACTGGCCGATACTACAGCAGTAACAGCCTGTTTGTACACTTTGTTTTATCACACACTAGTTTTATACTGATGACTTACGTGTGAAATTTTAATTTAACAGTTCAACCATTTGCAGCCTAGTGTCAAAACATTTCATTCACATCTGTTTGAATACTAATGTCTGCATTAAAAAAAAAAAAAGCTCTTCACACTTGTTTACTACTTAAGTCCACATAATTACAAGGATCAGAACTAAAACAAAAGAGGCAAATTGCCTGTTCTTCTGATGAGTGTGTGTGTCCATGTATTACCCAGACAGACAATTACTAACAGGGTGAATAGTGAGGGAAAGGAGTCTGCAGTCCATTTTCAGCTCCTCTCAAATATGAAAATGCTATGCATACAGCACGCAAGTCATAGTTCAAATGCAAGAAAGCCTCCCGACCGATCAGCCTTTCATCACATACACATTTTAGTCCCAGAACTTGTTATCTCCTCTTTATGCCATGCTCCACTTTTATCAGCGCAATTACACTTTCTTTGATCCTGACGTAATATCAAATTCATGAAATACAAATAGCATTTGTAAAAATGAATATGGTAACATGCACTGTTGTTTAATTTGCAGTTTACATTGACTATTTGCATGAATCAACATCAATGATTACTCTTACTCTGCTACATTTGGCAAGATCAGCAGTGAAACTTGTTCTTTATATCTATGTACAGATCTACAACCTCCACCATTCAGTGTCATCTTGCATCAGACAGATCAAAAAGTCTTATGACTGCTTATTGTTGTGACAGGTCTGGTTCTTCCAGCCCTTGTTATTGCCAAGAATCAGGCAATGTTAAAGTTTACAATGGTCACATATACACACGCAAAAAAAAACACACATGCACAGACACATATATCTGAGACAGTCTGATTACATACACTCACTTCCTCAAACATATGGCTAAAAATCTTGCAGAGCAGCGCAGATATATTTCATTTGAAACTCTGCCCGTTCACTTTTGCTTGAAGCTAGCTCATGGTCCACAGGAAACGATTGTATGGATTTTCTGTTCTTTAAAAGATGTCACAATTATGGAGCCATTTTTTTTTTCTGTTCCTTTTTCTTTTCTTTTTAATTTTGCTCTGTTATATGTGAAAAAAAACAACAACTCTGTAGTCCTTCCTGGGAGTAAATAACTTTCTGACGTGGCTTGGCTTTACATATTTCATACATCAATGTATTCCAAGTTAAATTTCTTAAAAGTTTCAATACTTTGGTTATATTTTGACAAATCCTTTTTAGCTGACAAATACACATAGTATTTCCACAGAAAACTCCAAGTCTTCAAGGAGTTAGCAAAGGGAGATAACGGCCCATTCAATAGGCGAAGTATCCTCAAAAAAAAAAAAAAAAAAAAAATTTCCTGGCCACTCATCATTTCCTCTTCTGCCTGTTTCTGCAGTCACATCCTGCAGTCAAATCCAAACTTGACAGGGATCAAAAACAGAGATAAATCAAGCACCATGACAAAAAAAAAAAAAAACCTCAACCAAAGTGTACATAATGCAGAATTACCCAGCTTTGTCCTGTATTTTTTCTCCAGAGCTAACACCCGAGGTTCACTATTGGCGAGATTCCTGCATGTTTGATGATCTCCAACGCTGCCAGTAAGGCAGCCATATCATATCTAGAGGGATGATGTCTTGACACACTGCGTACATTTTTTCATCTTTGTATCTGCCCTTCTATGAATAATGGAGTGGGATTTAATCAGCAAACAAGTTTCTTGCTGTGTCATCCACACAGAGGTCTTTAACCCATGCTGTCTGTTCTGGCTCCATCCAGCTACGTCCCCTTGCAGCCCCCGTGACGCACTCCACACACACACTTTTTTCCCAGGCAGGCATGCATTCAAATAAGGGACCTCAGTTTAAAGTCTCATCTAAAGGATCGGTAGGGGATTGGAGTCTGCACACATGCTGACTTTAAAGATTAAAAAAAAAAATCTTCCGTAGGCTAGCTGTCTCAAGGAAGGACTGAATCTAGGGTCAACAATGTTTCATCAACTTGGACACCCAGCCCCAAGACCCATCAATACGTAACTAATGAACAGGCAATAAAAAGAACAAAAAATTCTTTCAATAAGACTATAAATAAACAAACAAACAAGAAAAGAAAAAACAACGCTTGAAACAGATACGATACCGTGGCTAAATAGTAGAGTAAAGAAGACATGTCGACAATGTGAAAAAGTCTGAGGTGCATGAGGCGGCAATTTTTCAAAAGAAAAGTGGAACTTGAAGCTGCATTTCTCCCTGCACAACATTACCATTCTGCAAGTATCGTAGTCTCTCCTCCAGCTTGGTATCATTGAGAGCAAGTACCCCCATCACAACATCGCTGTGACCTGGACACATCATCACTATCATATTAGGCACTTTCGTATTGCGAGAAAGATATACATTCATATGTATATATATTTTTTTTTAACAGAATTTGACAGCTCTGCTGTTTCACTGAACAATGAGTTTAAACTATCGGCTTTAAAAGAAAGAGACAGACAGACCCAGAAAGAACGACAGAGGGGAAAGGGAGATTGAGGGGAGGTAAGAAGGAAGAGAAAGAGAGAAATGGAAAGAGAGAATGGTATTGGAAGAACAGTGAGAAAGACACAAAAGAAAGGGACAGAGAGAGACGCTCAGAGAGACAGACAGACAGAAAGACTGCTAACAGAAAGAGACAGGGAAGAGAGAGAGAGGGGGGTGGGTGATGGGGAGAAAGAAACTCAAATAAAAAAATAATAATAATGTAAAGATAATATTGCATATTGAATTACAATTATCCACATGTATATCTGTTTGTTACATACATTAGCAGAAATATTTTTCACACACACACACACACACACACACACACACACACACACACATGCACATTCACACAAACCACTCTATGGTCAGTGTTAGAGAAAGCAAGAGTGGGTGGAGGGAGTGGTAGGGGAGGGGGGAGAAAGACAGGAACGACAGACAGAGAGAGAGACAGAAACAAAGAGGAAAAGACAGATGTAGAGAAAGACCAAATCTGCATGTGTGTGTGTGTGTCTATGTGTATGTGTGCATGTTTAAGGGAGCACGCATGTGTGTGTGTGTGTGTGTGTGTGTAGGAAGGAATCTGTTTTACGTCTTGTCACACATACAGGTGATTGCAGACGTCTAAATAACATAGTGTTTACAATTTTAGACTATTATCATAAAAGAAGAGAAGAGGACGATGTGGTTACATAGAACAAAAATAAAGGACAGATGAATTATAGGAGGACAGTAACTATGAAAAATTATAGAAAAATAACTAAAGTAATCTAACTTACGATTATGATTATAAAATGTTCCTTAATGGACTTTCCAAAAGGTGTCTCGTTAATTTAACAAGAGAAATGACTGGCAACGAATCTAAAAAGTCAAACACATTAACATGCCCAGTGTCAGCACTTGGTATAACACCATTCAAAAAAGGTTTCGTTAGTTCACAATCAAAAAATCACATGTTGAACTGAAAGATCCCCACGACATACACACTTAACAGTCTGGCAATACTTGGTACGTAGGGAATTACATAAAAGTCTAAAAACCAGGCTTGAAACCGGTCGGCTAATCGACACAAAGTTTGACAGAGTTTGCTGACGAGGTTTTGATGAGGAACTGTATTGACTCCAGAAATCACACAGTGTGTGTGTGTGTGTGTGTGTGTGTGTGTGTGTGTGTGTGTGTGTGTGTGTGTGCGCGCGCTTGCGTGTATGTGTTTGTGTTGAGCACACAGTCAAGGTACATTGTTAAGCACATGTATGATATCACTGGTACATTCCGACACACATGGCAGAGTATCTGTCACAAGAAAGGACTGGCATGGTGAGTGAGGTAAAACTGCATCAACAAAAGTAAAAGTATCTGAAGTTCTGACAGACTAATTGGGTCATGCTGACTTCCAGACATCTAAACAAAATTAAAAAAAAAAAAAAAAATCTTTATATAGGACCATTTTGGGGAAATAAATCTAGAATATACACTGACAAAAATATGCCCTGGGTAATAGAATTTTGAAAGGGTGAGAGACTTTGCTGGAACCTGTATCTAGTAGAGATAAAGAGAAACATGTTCCCAAATGGCAAGTTTTCAAAAAGGAAGGAGACTTTTAAGAGAGGTAATTCTAGTATAGAAAAAATTTCTAGAAGGAGCAGATACTTTGCTGGGCAGTAAGTCTAGTACTGTCCGAGTCACACTCGTGCAACATATACACACAACCACAAATGGACAAACAGAAGAGAGCTCCCCTTTTCACATATAACAGCTAATTTTTTTTTTCCTTTTTACATTCTTTACTTAAAATACCTTTATTATTTCATATAACTGTTCCCATGAACAAAATGTAATCAATATACGAAAAAAAAAAAAACCCAAGCAGGTCCTCCTGGACTTCTCATTTTCCATTTCACAAAAATTGCTCTTCCATTTCGTAATTCTTGTCACAGCATCTCACTTTGACATCTGGATTTAGTAACGAAAGCAAGTCACTACTGTTCACATTTGACTTGACATTTCGCTTGTCATTGCAAACACATCCACACACAAACATATATTCAAGGCATTTGCACTCACAATGCCTCTCCTTATCTCTTTCATTCCTACTTTTCTATGAAACATTACTCCTCTTGTTCCTAGATTCTTATAATATGAGTATTCCCTTCATTCCTGGATTTTGAGAAAAAAAAAAAGTGTAAAGTGAGAACTGCCACATATGCAGTAGCTAACTGGCCAGAATAGAACAGCGACTACTTTCCCAGGCTGTACGGGCCATCTGGCATCCATTCCATTCATAAACACTGCCATGCAAGCGACCCGGTCATGGCGTGTACCGATGACGCGACTCAGGCAAAGTTCAAAGCGCTTACAACAAGAACCCAATTTTCCAGGTTGCAGGAAGGAAAGGAGGGATTTTGTGCTGCCCGGTTTTCCAGGCTGCAGGAAGGAAGGGTCGGATCTCTGCAAACCGGAAAACCAGGTAGTAGGGATGAAAGAGTTAAGATGGCGATGACCAGTCTCTCCTCCAAGACAACTAACTATCCTCCAGGTAATCAACCTGACACCTTTTGTTATTTCCTCACATCATTCTGTGAAGCTTTGAACACAAAAGTAACATGCTTTTGAAGACCTGGTAGCTAAGTGGTGTCTGCAGTTCAAGCTGACCAAAGCTCCTATGGCCTCTGATGATATACGACATCTGCACCAGCATAGTGGAGGCAATGGAATCCAAAATCAACAAGTTCACAAGGAAATGGCTTGGTGTCCCACCCTGTCTGACTGACTGACATAGCGCTGTACTGTCGCCAAGCAAAGATGAAACTACCACTGAAATCCATCCTGGAGGAATACAAAGCAGGGAAGATCAGACTTCAAAGCATGCTGGAGGACTCAGGAGACAAGGTGGTAGAAGCAATCAAGCCCCAGCTGAAGACAGGCAGAAAATGGAAAGTTCAAGAGGCGATGGATTCTGCAAAAGAAAGTCTCAAGATCAGAGAAATAACAGGACACACACAGAAACAGACAAGGACTGGGGGTGACCAAAACTGAATGGTGGTCAAAGGCCAAAGGAAAAGCCAAAAGAGACATGATGATTCAGGAAATGAGAAAAAAGAAGACCAAAAAGAGACTCAAAAAGCAGTCCAGCAGAGCCAGCAAGGGCAATGGACAACGTGGGAGAATGCACTCCAAAGAAGTCTCACTTGGAATGACATTTGGCACATGGCCCCTCTCAGGATCAGCTTCATTCTCAGATCTGCATAGGACCTTCTGCCCTCAAATGCAAACCTGGTGAAGTGGGGGAAAACACAGACGATCCTTCATGCCCCCCCTCTGCATGAAAAAAAAAACAGTGGAGCATGTCCTTAGCTCATGTAAAGTAGCCCTGGCTCAAGGAAGGTACACATGGAGGCACAACCAAGTGCTCAAAGAGATTGTACAAGTAGTCTGGGCTAGTACCAACACCACAAAAGGGAAAATCAGGACTCAAAAAGCACCTGCAATCATTCTTCACGGCAGGAGGCAGCGAATCATGGCCAAGAACAACAGTGCCACTCGGAACATGCAGGCAGAGTCTGCTGGATGGGGCAGATGACTGGGAGTGCACTGCAGACCTCCCAGAATGGAAGAGTCACCCAGAGATCATCAGCAAGAGTGGAATGAAACCAGACGTAGTGGTCCACTCTCAGTCAACCAAGCAGCTGATCATGATCGAGCTCACGGTGCCATATGAGAACAGAATGGAGGCAGCTCAAATCTACTAGACTGAAAAGTATGCTGATCTGGCAAACAGCCTGAGGAGAGAAAGCTATCAGGTCAAAGTCCTCACTGCAGAAATTGGAGCTAGGGGGTTTGTAGGAACGTCTGCATACAGCCTCATGAAACAGCTCTCAGTTGCAGGGAGGGAAAAAAACCAGAGCCCTGAAAGCAATGGCAGAAGCAGCAGAGAGGTGTTCAAGTTGGATCTGGTCAAGGAGGAACAAAAGTGAACTTCATAAGGCTTAACTTTCCTACAAATATCAGGTGTCCCAGTGGCTCGGTGGTTAGTGCGCGAGTCATTAAGTGGAAAATGAGCATGTCCAGAGAGTCATGGGTTCGAATCCCAGCCAGAGCTCGTCCCAAGATGGGGGGAAAAAAGGGGAGCAGCAGAGGGACATAAACCGGGTGTGGCCCAACCCCCCTAGAGTGTCAGGAGATAAGGGCCGAAACACTTGATTGAAGGGGGCTTCTCTTCTGAGGACTCTCTGCTGCCACGCCCTCACGAGTTTCTTTCTACTACAGACATCTGCCAAACAATTGTAGAAATGATGACTGTTCAAGTTTGTCATCTAGGTCAGTAACAATCCCTACCTGGGACATCCATACTTATCTCTGTACAAAAGGCGACAAGACATATAAACTGCCTGATGTGTGAAAAAAAAGAAAAGAGGTGGGGGTGTGGTTTGCAGGACTTGACATCTGGCTGGCCGATACTATGGTTAGGAAGATGAGTGGAAAAGGTGAAGAGTTTAAATTGAAAAAAATTTTGCCTGAAACCTTTTAGCCTGCCAACACAAGGTTTACTACCCCAATAAAGGAAGACTTCTTCCTTCTAAAGGCTTTTAATCTGAAACTTTTTTGTCTTCTGTCTACAGACGACTCATCTCCCAACAAATATCCCCTCCCTTTATAGACTATTCTATTACATTTCTGTCATTATGACAGATTTACCTCCCATGAAGGAACCCCCTCCTCTTCAGTTGGTACTCTGCAGTGCTGTGCATCACAAGCAGGGAGGTGAAAAGTCATGGGTTTGAATCTGAAGCATTCATTTGTGGGATTTTCCCTGTCCCGCTCAGCTCCAACCCAGAGTTCACTGGGTTTCTATGGGAAGACTGGCACCAGAATCGAAAGTCATTCATTTACTGGTTGTATCTCTGGGAACGTGGTGACAGTTTTGTGTCTGTATCTCTCAGGACTGGTTGGCGCCAAGATACACTGTGACAGGAAGTGAACAGTCCATCCCTGTAGCACAGTGGAAGACCAGCATGACACTTCAGAACACTGTCTTCCCCATCCTCCTGACCATCATGGAGAACAAGTCTCACACTCTGTGGTCTTTCATGCTCTCCCTCTCTAGGTGATCTCTGTTCCACTCTCCTCTCCACAGTCATACTATGATTTGTGTCATGTGTTCACACCGGCATGACCATGAGAATCATCACAGGAAGGCTGTGGTGCCGGTCTTAAGCCAGAAGCTCACGCCTGACTCTGCAGCTAAGCAGTCACTGCTGTTGTCGGTCGGGGGCTTAGCAAGTGTTGTCCTGCCTTCGCTGGATCAGTGCAGACACCAGAGACTCAGAGGCAGCACAGTGTCTCCTCTGGTGGGCTGCCTCATGGAAGATCAGACAGTGGGTTGCTCCTTGTGGACTTCCTATGCTGGGGCTTTGGCAAGACCAATCTGAATGTGGCTATGCATGAGGCAGCCAAAGTAAGCCACTGAGAGGGCCTGAAAGAGGACAAAGACAGGGAAAAAAAAAGAATGAATCCCATCCTCTTTACGACCCCATCTGCAAGGACTGCTGGAGGCCACTACCAAAGGATTCCACTATATCTTCCCTTCTTTTTACTTGACCGAACAGAGAATGCCATTGTTCTCAAAGTTGTTGTAAAGCTTTCCTCATCCACAAATACATTTACCCATGTAAAAGAGGGCAATCTACTGACATGAAGAAGCAAAACAAATAGTTCAAAAGCTTCTTTCTATCAAAAGATTATCTTCTCTTATGGAGGTAATTGAGCATTCAGCCCTTTTCTCACACCTCCCAGATCTTTTTACCTCCACTTAAAAGATTATGTTTTTTCACTTGCTTCCACAGGCCTATTTATCTGTTTATTTTATTTCACACACAAAAAAAAAAAACACTACTGAAACCCATTTCATGAAAAGCTGACGGAAAGAAAGAACATGGCCCTGTCAGGAACCGACTAAATTTTGGTGCGGATCAATGGTGCGGCATCAGATCCAAAGACAGGGATCCAGGATCATTTAATCGTGGTGGGGGTCTGAGGTCTCCCTGACTGCCCGTCAAGTTTTGATTTGCATTTTTTTTTTTTTTTGTCTATTGATTCTTTCTCCAGGGAACAGTTATTTCTGTCTGTATATTTGCATGAAACACATGGAAATCTACAAAAACAAGAAAAATCAATATACCTGATAAGCAAATGAAAAGATAAGGGGAACCTGAAGAGAACTATCACAAAACACAGAGAGGCTCACTGCTCTAGTCAAGTCCTGTTCTTTATAGCCCTGCTGACTATGGGTTCAAATCAGGACTGGAAACACATTCCCACCAGAACAATGGCTTACCATTCATGTACTTGGTGACGGAATGCATCACAATGTCTGCTCCCAGGGATAGGGGGCGCTGAAAACATGATTCAAACAATTTGTTTTTCAGATTTGCGCTTCTCAGGTTAAAGCTATATTAAAAAAAAAAAAAAGCATATACAAGAATACTTTATTATCTCAAATTTGAGAAATTACAATTGTGCTGCTGACTAACTATACATTAGTGACATAAAATATGGCTTTAAAGGAAACAACCGTTCTTCAGTAACTGAATAATGTGGCATCAACCGTCAACCACTGGAAGAAAATGATGATAAGAGAAAAAAAAGTAAAGTACACAAGAATATGTAATGTCTTTCCCACATGCACGAGAGAGAGAGAGAGAGAGAGATAGAGAGAGAGAGAGAGTGTGTGTGTGTGTGTGTGTGTGTATATGTGTGTGTGTGCATGTATGAAAGTGCATAATTGCGAATGTCAATAAAAAATGCTAACAGACCTGAGACTACGTTAGTCTTTATATATTTATGTGCATGGCAAAGGAAAATGCTTAAAACGTACTCCAACACAAATCTTATTCTTGTGTGTAGGTGTGCCTGTATGTGTACATAGAGAGCAAAATGTTTAAAAACACACTTCAACCTGAAGCCTATAGCTATAGATGCGCATGTGTGTGCATGCATGTGCACCTGCACTTTGGTGGAAAGTTCTAAAACCTAACACAAAGTTACCTGGAAGTAGGCGGACATAAAGGTGTTGTCCACCACCACAAAGGCATCCTTACTCTTGCTGTGGACCAGTTTGCACACAGCCTCAATGTCCACCAGCTTCATGGTGGGATTGGTAGGGGTCTCAATCCACACCATCTGAACATCATCAATCCATACTGTCTGAGGTATCATCCACCACCTAAAATTCATGAACGCACACTGTCTGAGGTATCATCAATCCATACCATCTGAAAATCAACAATCGCGCTAAGATATCAACAACACAGAGCATCTAAAAGTCACTGATTCATTCCGTCTAAGCCATCGACGCACACTATCTTAAAATAATCAATCCACAGTGGCATATCATCAGTCCGCAACATCTAAAAATCATCTATCCACACCTTTTGAAATCAATCAGCCCACACCTGACATCAAACCATCATAAGAAAATAATCTATCCAAACCATCTATAAACCATCAACCAACACTTTCTCAAATATAATCATTCCACATCAGCTCAAAAATGTTAACTATCATCTGAGAACCCTTCTTCCCCACTAGCTACAGATCTTAAACCAAAACCGTCAGAAAATCAGCCATCCACACCATCTGAAAGTCATCAACTGCATCTCCTCTGACTATTTTCAGTTCAAACAATCTGGCAATAACAAAAATCCACACTGTCTGAAAATCATCGACTCGCATCACCAGAAAAGTCATCATCCGCACCATCTAAAAACCAACAGCTTACATTATCTCTAATATCATTATCTGACACCAGGGAAAAAATCATCCATTCACATCGTTTGCATTACCAGCATTGCAAATCAACTGAAAATATATCAGCACTCTACATCATCATCAGAAAATGGTTAATCCTTACCCTCTGATAACTATCCATTCACAAACGAACAGTCATAATCGATGTAATCAGCAACAGAGAAAAAGATGATCTCTAAAAAGTATTAAAATAAAAAAAATCTACACGGTCAGCAGTAGCGAAATTGTACTGGCTGCTCTGTTATATACCACAACTGTACTGGCTGCTCTGTTATACCACAATTGTACTGGCTTCCCTGTTATACCACAATTGAAAGCAATATGCCTGTAGCAAAAGGAGGAACCTAACACGTAAAATGGCTTTAAGACAAAAACTAAAAAAGAACAAAGGGAAGCAAAAAACTAATTATGTCATGTTTCCATAAATACATATTGCTATTGATGCTTGGTAAGATCCACAAAATGAGCAGACATTCCTGCCAAATGCATTTTCTCCCATACAAACACACCTGAAACACGGCTTAATCTGATGCTTGCCCCCATTCCAAACCCCCACCCCCAACCCACCCCAACGCCAACACCTCCCCACCCACCCCTCCCCAACCCCCTAAAGAAGACTGAACTAAAAGCAAGCGCAACTTTACGGGAAAAACAATTAAATCATCAGAAAAATACCTACCTTTGTGTTAGGTTTCAGAGATTTTTCCACATTCTCTACCTTTGTACAGTCTACAAAGGAGACGTCGACTCCAAGTGGGACAGCGCATGTGCGGAAATAACGATTGGTACCTGCAGTTAGAAACAGAATCATGCATACCTTATCTTTTTACTTTACAATACAGTTGACTCGTATTCACTCTACCTTTAAGTGGGATAAAAATGTGTGTGTTTATGTGTGCATGCCATGTGCCTGTGGATCATGAGTGAAAGCTTGCACTTGTGATTGTCTCTTTTTGTCACCTGAACATAATGACAATGCTGGAAACTTCTGAGAGAAATGCAAAACTAATAAAGGTATACCATTTTTTTTTTACCTGAACCATCATAATCAATGATAAATTTGGTGAATAATTCCTCTTACATCCAGCTAGACAGACTGAGACAGAGCTGAAGATTGTTCAACTATCATTATTCTCATATTCATTGTCACTGTGACAGACTTAAACATTGCAATAAAAGGAAATTAATGACAAGCAACATGGTAAGGTAAGGCAATGTTCCTTATAGCCCCCAGCAACTGCTAAGGGCCATATCAGGGCTGTCACCATGTTAAAATCAATTCACAAGTCATTAAACACACACACACACACACACACACACACACACACACACACACACACACACACACACAACTTTCACACATATCTTTAAAATACATCTTCTAAAAGCATACCAGAAACTTCATTAAAAATCTTTCTTCCGTAAAATCCTAGATCAGATGAAAAATGTTATAATCTCTTTCAGAAACTCAAAGATCACGTCAGGTGGGACATCTCTGAACAGGATTTTCATGGAGTCTGCTGTAAAGTGTTTTTGTCTCACATCGTGCAAGTCCCAACACTCTAAAGAATATGTTTGACTGTGAAAAGCATGTGAAAGAAGTTCTGACAAGGCACGCTGTTCATGGGCAATATCATGAAGTTGAAACAGAGAGATCTAAACGCTGGGAATCATGGAAGTCTGATAAATACATAACAGTGCAGGAGTGAGACAGGCAGGGGAACACACACAGAAAACAGGAGGGTCAATACAAAACTGCACCTTAAAGGCATTTTCTTACAATTACCACATAAATACCCACTAGGGACTGAAATTACTGTGACCAGGGGTACAAAGAGAGAAATGCTAAATAATCTGTCACAGACACCTTTAAACATAATGAGTAAGTATTCTAGTCCTATGTGACAATGCCAAAGCCACACACAAACAATCATATTCTCGAGCATTAGCAAGATTCTCATGGCTAATAAGAGTATGCAATAATGTATGCACCTGTTTGTATGTAATGCATGTACATATGTATACAACAAATGTATATGGATGCTTAATCTGATATGTAATAATAATGTTTCTGAAATGGAGAAAGAGGCCCTGTGAAATGAAAAGCGTGGCATATGCTTTAAATTTACACACACACACACATAAAACAGTTCCTATGTCTACGCGCATGCATGACCGACTGACTGAATGAAACCACTGACCGTCAGATTAACATATTGTTGCATTGACATTTTAAAAACATACAAAAAAATGAATTAATGAAAAACCAAAATAATACATGTAACATCTGAATGATATAAAAATCATAGAGGATACTTAACAGGGATACATTTAACATTTATAATCAAACAATGAAATCAGAAATTGTAATTATACACAAATTACATCTTAACTGTACTTAAATTAAAACATTCTCTCTCTCTCTCTCTCACACACACACACACACATATGCACACACGACCACCATCACCCCTCCCCCTCAAAACACACACACACACACACACACACACACACAAAAACTACCATCATCCCCCCCCCCCCAAAAAAAATCTACACACACACACACGCACGCACATATATGCACGCGTACACACACATACACACACAATATTATTATTATGGGCATGGCTCCAATTAAGGGCTCTAATTAATAATTCACAGCAAGTTTTAAGCCTGATTTATGTGTTAAGCAAGTTTTAAGGATCATCTCCATGTAGAGAAACAGCTGACCATTTTAAATCATGCTTCCATGATTGATGTTACTGAAAATGACGACAGCTTTTGTTTTTAGCATGGCTAAAAAAACCATGATGCAAACATGACAAACTCCTATGAATATATTTCAATCAATTGTTGTTGTTGTTGTTGTTGTTGTTGTTGTTGTTGTTGTTGTTGTTGCCACTGAACTAAAATTTACGCTGTTGTGACCATACTGAAATCAATTGTTGTAATGAATGACTCTCATCCATGCAATCCCCTTGTCCACACTGGTTTTTCTTTCCAACAATCTTTCAAAATGTGCAGAACTGATCGCTCTGTGTAAGTCAGCCACAGTTCAAAAAAGGCAACTGATCTTCAGAAACTACTGTGCTTTGCGGTCAATCCCTGTGACAAGTTTCCACCGGGACATGCAATAAAATGTTGTATCAACACCAAACTTCTCAAGGAAAGATCAGACCTGAACCATGCTGTGGCCTGGACTGGTCTTCAACTCTATGCTTTGTCTTGCCTCATCACTGACCCACGATTTGTGTCATGGGTCTCAAACACCTGTGCCAGGTGAACACACAGCGTAACAGCATGCCCCTAGCCTTACATCATGGGTGGCATAAATCTGCACTCATTCATGAGGAAGTTCTATGCCGTGCTTTCATTTATACATCATTTGCATTTTGTTCTTTGGGGTTTTTTTTTTTCTTCCTCACCATCCTCATCACAATCCGAGTTTCTGTTGACTACTTTAATTGTCACTTATCATCTTCTTTTTTGTAGCCAAAAAACTCTCTTATAAGCATTTTCTGATTAAAAGAGAGAGAGAGAGAGAGAGAGAGAGAGAGAGACAGACAGACAGACAGACAGACAGACAGACAGACAGAGAATACATTTGAATGAAGAAATTAGAGATTAATTATTGCAGTTTTGTGTTTAAAGAAAAAAAAGGAAAGCTGCTGAATGGAAAATATCCTAGGATGAATGAACATTCAAAATTCTTCATGGCTGTGGGTTCTTTTTACTTTGAGGATGTTTGGGTTTATACAATGTCTCATTTTTGGTCTTGATTCTCTTTAACCATTTTTGTGCAGAGTGTACAACAACAATGACATGTGTTCTAATCTGCTGAACACAGATAAAGACATAACTATAAAAAAGAAAGAAAAAACTTGAAAAGAGAATGATGACCTACAATGTGTCATCTATAAATAACAAAAGCTTGCACAGGAAGTGCACTTTATCCTCTACAACCGTGACCATGACCTTGAACCACTGTTGCTACTGTTTTCTGCTGTGTGCACCAACATGAACTGCTACAATATTTTGTAATTCTGGAGAAGTTCTGGGTACAACGGGTATTGTGAAACCACTGAAAGTTGGAGTCACATCATGAGTGTGCTGGACTTGCTGGATTTGGGCAGCTTGCCATCAGTACTACTGTCTGACATTAACTCTCTTCTGACACTGACAGTTTTGCCAAAGATGCCTGTTCTTACCACATAAATGTTTCTTCACAGCTATGACAATAGCCTTAGGCTTGCTAAGTGTTGCTGAAAACATGGCTTGCAATGAACTTGTTGACACTGACACTTTTCTTATGAAGTAGCTTTAGGCATGGTTGTAGAGAGGACATTAAAGCCGTCATCACGAGAGCACTTGAGTAGACATTTTTATGATTAATAATGTGGATTTCATCTGGGTGTCAGACTACATGATAACACTCATACTTTAAGCTTCCATTCGGAATATACCCTACATCAACCAGACCAAACAGACACAGGTATGGGCATTGTTGGTCTGGAAAATTTGAACAATACTCTCAGAAAAATGCCCCTTGGTGGATGAAACTCACAAGCATGGTTCTAATTACCCCCCCTTTTTCCCACTCCCTTTTTCTTTCCCCCATAGCACAATTCGAAAAATCTGCGAAGAAGCCCAGAAAGGCCAGACAATCCTACAAATATGTATGCCTCCAATGTGGTTTAGTTCCATAATCCTGCTGCCTGCAACCCATGACATTACCACTGCTAACCAAGCCGATTCTTTGGTTGCAAAGTGAGGCATCTGTAGGCAAAAATCTAAACAAATTTGAAAAATTATTTATAAGGCTCTGCCAAAAAAAACGTAGACAAACGAATCACAGGACAAAACATGACACGTTTCAACTTCTTAGGTCTTCTTCAGGCAAGACACACAACACTCAGGAAAACAAAAATGAATGAGCAATCACTCATCTTCATCCAATTCAGCGTAAGATGGGCGTTTGAAACATGTCATGTTTTGTCTTGTGATTTGTTTGTCTACTTTTTTTCAGCAGAGCCATATGAATAAATTTTCAAATCAGCCCATTCTTTTGTAAAAAACAAATAACAATAATAATACTCATGATTAAAAATAAGTCACTGGTATCATATCTTCCTGTTCCAGAGAGATGATCTATATGTTCAATCACAACATCCATCCCCAGTCCAACTCAGCAGGTCGGTCTAACCTTTCTGATAAGGCTAATTGCTCAAAACTGTTATGAAGAGACCTGGAATATTAATCAGTCAAATTTTTGTTTTGTCTTGTGTGTGTGTGTGTGTGTGTGTGTGTGTGTGTGTGTGTGTGTGTGTGTGTGTGTGTGTGTGTGTGTGTGTGTGTGTGTGTGCATGCGCGAGACCCTGAATGGGACAGAGACATAACATTCTGACAGAATGGATGATTTCACCATCACCTGCACTTGTCCCTGAGGCAGCGAATGTTCAAGAGACTGAGTAAGAGACAGACAAACAAATGCAGCGAGAGAGAAAATCACACACACACACACACACACACACACACACACACACACACACACACACACACAGAGCAAGGGAAATCACCCAGGGAGTGAGGCAAAGGGGCTCTCACCTCCATACACATCATCCATGCTGATGATGTGGTCTCCTTGCTTCAGCAGGTGCACCACGTTCAGAGTGGAGGCCAGACCAGAGGCATAGCACAGCGCTGTCATCACACAACTCTCCTGCTTCAGGGCACAGTGCAAGCTCAGATGCAACAACACTTATGAGTGGAAAAGAAAAGATGCTTAAGAAAAATCGAATGAAAAAAAAAAAAAAAAAGACAGGCACGATCATTACTGCATTTTTCATAAAGCCTCCTCATACCCTCTCCCATCTATCATTCACCCTGTCAACGACACAAACGTATTCACAATCAGCCAGCCTTTAAACTGTAATTACATTCCACCATTATGCATACTTGCACGCACACACACACAACAAAAATGAAAAGCAAGCCTGCTGACTGGCAGAGACACAGAGTGCGAGAGAGAGAGAGGTGGGAGAGAGAGAGAGAGAGAGAGAGAGAGGGAGAGAGAGAGAGAGAGAGAGAGAGAGAGAGAGAGAGAGAGAGAGAGAGAGAGAGAGAGACAGAGAGAGAGAGAGGAGCTTGAGGAAGAGACAGAGAGACAGGGGATGGAGGGGAGGGGAAATGGGAGTATGCAGAGCCAAAGCACTGTGTGTGGTGTGTGTGTGTGTGCTGGATTGCTGTGCACGCTGGGTGATGAATTCATACAGCTGTGTTGACATACACCTTGACTGGCACTGCAGACCACGTGTAGGCAAAACAGCTGGCTGACATGTGATTTAACAATGTGTAGGTGCTTCTGAAATGTCACACACACTTACCTAATGAGTGTATCTGAGCGAGTCAATCATCTGGCTCTGACATTTGTCTTTAACTGTATCCTTATCTGTGTTTGTCTAAGGGCATTAAGCACTGTCAAATGGCTCTGACTATACTGCACTATATCACATAAGTCTCACCGTATTTTGCGCCTTCCAAAGATGCAATGCATTTCTCCAGACAGTTCCTTGTTGGATTTCCGCTCCTTGAGTATTCAAAGCCCTGGATAAAATCAACAGACGCAATTTATAAACGTAACATGTTGATATGAAATTCTTCCTTTATATCATAATTTTCCATTGTTGTGTATGATGATTTGTATTTTTACACATATAAGATTTTTTTTAAGGCTGAAAATGTAACATCATACATATGAAAATATTATAGAGTAAAAGTAACAATGGGAGCTTATGTCATTAAAAATCTTAAGGTATCAATGAACATTCTCTTTCTGCATGCTACTACCTCGTTTCTTCCATTTTACAATGAACAATGAAATCTGGAGAAAAGTTGGAAAGTTTGTTTGATATTATTTCATACACCAGAAAAATATTGAGGAAAATGTGACTCTTCTTTGCAGTCTGCTCATGCGATAACCTGGAATACCACTTGATTCTGTGTCTTCAGTTCAGTAGGTCTACAGTTATTTCTACTGGACCAGTTTCAGATTTCACTATCTTGCAGGTTGCTCATACGATAACCATGGAATACCACTTGATTCTGTACCAGAAGTTAAGCAGGCCTACAGTTATTTCTATTGATCCAGTTTCAGTGTTCACCATCTCACAAGAACCACATGTCATGTTTGTTGCATGAAATAGTGTGCATGGGTACGCCTACATTTGGGTTCTCTGCTTTTTCCACATGACTTGATTTAAAATGCATCTGCTAAGTAAAAAAAAAAAAAAAAAAAAAGATCCCACTCCATGTACACCAAAGAAGTGTTTATGCATTTCTTGCTTGCACTGCACAGTAGTTGTGACTTTACTGTGAATGGCTTGTGCAGGAACAGGTCAGTTTTTATGCGCGTCATGTGGCTGAACATACACACAAAGGTACACATACTCATATCATAACAGTATGTGTGTATGCGTGCACATGCAAGAGTACGCACGTGTGCGTGCATGCCTGTATTTGTGTGTGCACCTGTGTGTGTGTGCTTCTGTGGTGTGTGTGTGTGTGTGTGTGTGTGTGTGTGTGTGTGTGTGTGTGTGTGTGTGTGTGTGTGTGTGTGTGTGTGTACATGTGTGTGTGTGTGTGTGTGTGTGTGTGTGTGTGTGTGTGTGTGTGTGTGTGTGTGACTGTCTATTTTGTCTGTCTGTGAGTGAATGGGTGAGAATATGTGTATATGTGTGTGTGTGTGTGTGTGTGTGTGTGTGTGTGTGTGTGTGTGTGTGTGAGAGAGAGAGAGAGAGAGAGAGAGAGAGAGTGTGTGTGTGTGTGTGTGTGTGTGTGTGTGTGTGTGTGTGTGTGTCTGTGTGTCTGTGTGTGTGTGTGTGTGTAAGAATGGCACATGAGCGGTTTTACGGGTTCCGCTGCCCTCCATTTACATTAAAAGAGTAACTGCTTGCAGCCATTCATTGTGAGACTGCAGAGCCAGTGGCCTACAAGACATGTACGAGTCTTCTGTAAGGCCGTCATTCCTGTACATGAGGGAACTAAATGTCACTCAAAAAAAACATGTACGTGACTGTTCCTGCTGCGTTTCCACAGTTTCAGCAGCTGAGGAAAAATACAGAATTGAACTGATGATATGCTTCTATGCGTTGTTATGATGAGTAATCATCCTTTTTAGTGTTCCACTACCTCATTTATACATGAGTTGCTTTGTCTCTAGAAACACCACTTGGAACCATCTGTTCCCGAAGACAGAAAAAAAAAGTAGGTATGTTGGTCATGAAGCTCTACCATATTACAATTCCAATCAAATAATCTACAATGGTCTTTAAATGACAGTTAACTGAAGCCCCTAGTTAGGGAAATAATGGGTTTTCAACTGAGACATTACTGAAAACCACAACAGGATAGTTAACCTGAAAAATGTGTGTGGTTCACCACCAGCGACATGTACGTTACTGCCATTTTTCTCAGCAGGAAAATGACCAGTATCAAAGCTCTTCAGCTGTGCTGTGCACAAGAGAAGACCAAGGAACATTTTACAAAACTAACCGACATGTCACCACCAAACACTTCTAGTTCTGGCTGCAGGCTCTCATGACCTCTTTCAAAACCCCGCCATTTTGCAGAAAGAGCATCTGCTCACTGTAAGTAGGATAATTGGCTTTTATTCCTTCTCATAGTTACTTCAAAGGGTGACGACATCTAAGAAGTATCTCAAACTATTTTGAAATATTTCTTTAGACCTGATCGTCTTTATCACCGTAAGGGACATCCAAGAGTATGTCAGATGTAACAAACCTTTTGTGTTTACGTTTCCTTGACTGCAACAGATCTAAAAGAGCGCAATATGTACATTACTGAAGGTAATGTGCGTGTTTGAAGCTTGATGTCTTCAACATTTTTCTCACAGTGCTTTCCAAATGTCTCTTTTAACCTCAGATATTTTTGGTATAACACATGGGAATGCTGTTGGCTTAATTTGAGATAAAGAAAGATTCCCACTGGTGTTACATAATTCGTTTCATACAGCTTGCTTTATACTGATGACAATTTTTATGACAAAGTTTGGCAGTACTTTCCAGATCTTGGTACTAGTGAAGTAGCCAGTAAACACAAAAAGCCAGCTTACATCCCATATCCCAGTAGGGAAAGGCCTCAACGCTTCATATAAAAATATACACATATAAAAACATACAAACTGAAACAATTTGGATGGATACTCAAAATGGCACCAGCCGATGGTAACGCACATGTTGTACAGTCCTTTCCTTTCCTCAGTTGTGGACCCCCAAAATGGCGAAAACACAGGCAGAAATTCAAAGAAACTACAGACAACAAAAGAAGGCACTAGAAGGAGAAAATACCTGCAGAAAGAAAGACAGAGGAGGAAAAAGTACTTCATTCCTGCAGCAAAACTTACAGAGCAGAAGAGGAAAGAGCGAAATGAAAAGCTTAAAGAGGGTTGTCAAAGATACAGAGGAAAAAAAAAAAAGTAAGCAGAAACACTGTCTCAGCAACAGCAGGTACTAGATGAAGAACAAAAGCAGCTTGCCTTCAACATCTGCAGGAAGACAGCTGCAACTTACACTTCCTTTCCCAGGGACCAGACCAGTTTGCAGAAGGTCAGCAGTGAGAACTGCAGACAGTGGCCTCCATGCGTGAAAGAAACAGAAAACTTGAAAAACAGATTTAGAACAGCAACAAGACGCAACCAGCTGCTTCACAAACGGCTTCAAAATGTTCAGCAGAGTGAGCCTAGCTTCAACTTCACAAAAACTCCAAGAAGCAAAACAAAAGAAACGATGGACAAAGCCAGTCTGACAATAGACCAGCATCATATTCTTGGAAAAAGATTGCTTTTTGGGGGAAGCTATAGCCAAAGAAGTAGACGAAACAGCATATGACAGTCCCACCAAAGAAAAGGCAGCAATAAGATCTGTGCTTAGTGGAAAAGTCCTGAAGATCTACAAGTGTTGGTCTGCATTTAAAGGACTTGGCAGAATGAAGCAAGCCAAAAATAAGGTGGTGGAACTTTTCAAGAGAAAGCTGACCAGAAAACGAATTATCCGGCAAGACCAAGACATTCTCAATGACTTTTCTGAGAGAGGTGATAACAGCAGAATGCACCAGGGAAAAAAAAAAAAAAGCAAAAAACAAACTGATGGAACACAATTTCAAGCTAGGGTCATCACGGACTGTAAACAAACTTACACTTGAAGTTGCGCACTGAGCACTCTGAAATCACAATTTCCCGCTCTAAGCTTTGCCATGCCTGCCCAAGTCACGTTCGCCTGTGGAGTCGACAAAAATGACACAGAGGTTTAGATCACTTTCATGGAAAGCAAAAAGCGTGGTTTCAGCGGCCTGTCAAGCCCTATGTCCTGTGGGTGCCAAGAAGAAACGTTCTGTGCATCGTTCAGAAACCACAACCATGTGCCAAGACAAGGTCTAAGATCATCTTGTGATGAAAAGACGTTAAATAAAACTACTGAACTGTGCCAAGACCGCTAGAGTGCACAAGCTATCAGAAAATGATTATGAACATGTCACCTCTGCCTTCAACATGCACGTTACAAAGTGATTCTTTACAGGCCTGACAAAACCGATCAGAACACTCGCTGAGCTCCCAGACTGCAAGACATCAGTTTTCTGAAGCATGTTTGAGACTGTTTTAGTTTTTTTCAAGCAGACGTTCACATTTGTTTCCGTAGTTTCAAAAGTTTTCACTGGGTCGTCATTTCCAACATGTTTGTTACATTCTATGTTTGCCTTCTTTTGGCTTTTAAACCCGTTATTTAAAGAGAAATGTTGGGCTGTTAACTTAAACCTGCCAGGCATGATATGTCCACATAATTACTTTCGGCAGTTGTTGACTTCATTTTTATTGAGAATTAATGAACATGTACGTTACATTTTCAGTACATGTACAAAAAGAATTTTTGAGGCGCACCAAACTATTGGTGATGTTGACAATTTGATTTTTTTGGAAACAGTCATTGCAGGGCTTGCATGGGGGAAAAAACAATACAGTTTGGTTACCAGCTTTGCCTACGAGGCTACGGGTTTTGGAAATTCACTCTTGGGAAAGGTTTGTGGTAATTAGCTGGATGGAAAATGTTGCTGATTAATTTTTGAGTGTCAGAGACATGTGCTTTTGTTTTTCTCTTGTAAAACCATGAGTCTGAACTAGACTCCTGATTAAAGTATCAGCAGCAGTTAGTATTTACCTTCTTCTTGAGCACATTTGTTTGTGGTTATAGAATGTTCCACGAGTGTCATATGTACCATACAAGTTTCTTTGGTAATTTGGGAGTTTTCAGTACCTCTTTTACAATACCTGTATGTCCCACTTCTGCTTCTATTGCCTCTGGGCACCCACTTTTTATTCTATGGTAATGGCCAATTTACCTGAAAAACATCTAGTCGGAGGGAAAGTCTAAAAGTAAAAAAAATACACCTTGCTGAGGACCCATGTGCCATTTTTATTGAGAATGTGTGATGTGTGTGTGTGTGTGTGTGTGTGTGTGTGTGTGTGTGTGTGTGTGTGTGGAGTGAGTGAGTGAGTGAGTAAGAGAGAATGTATATGTGTGCATGTGTGTGTGTATGTGTGTAGTTACTAGTAGTAGTAGTAGCAACAGTAGTAGTAGTAGTAATAGTTGGAGTTTTAGTAGAAGTAGTAGTAGCAGCACTTTCATTTTACGTCTTTTTCAAAAAATTATGTGATATCAGATGAATGTATGTGTGTGTGTGTGTGTGGGGGGGGGGGGGGGGGGGGGGGGGGGAGGGGGGGTCTGTGTATGTTTTGTGTGAGTGTGTGTGTGTGTGTGTGTGTGTGTGTGTGTCGTTTGTATACTGGTAATTTCTTTTCACTTGTACGACAAATAACCTGCACACAATCCTTGATCTAGGATAAATGATAAAATGAATGAGAGAAATGGAGAGAGAGAAAAAGACAGACAAACAGAAAGATCCAATAGCAGAAAGAGAGAGGTGGGGGGGGGGGGGGGAGGAGAGACAACAAAAAACAACTTGCATAATTAAATAATAAATGTGGACACTTGCTGACATCAAAACTTTTGCAATTCTGTTTGAAGTGAAAATAAACCAAAAGTAGGTCAAGTCTGTAAGTTCACTGATGCTGACCCCAAAACCTCAAGGTCATATCATGCACTGCAATATTCAATCCATGTGGTTTACCGCCCGGCCAACTACAACAGGCAATATCAGGGCTGCTAACCCATCAAAGTCAATTCTTCATACAATTTAGATGAAAAAAAAAACCTCACTGAATCAGACTTTCAAAAACACACACGAAAAAAATACTGAAAAATCTGTCTCCTGTAAAATCTGAGGTCAAATGAAAAAAAACAGTTATCACTTTCTGGGACTTTGAACTCAGATCTGGCTAAACCTCTGTACGCAGAGTTTTCATGAAGTGTTTGTGCCTGACATCAAGTAAGTCACAACATTCTCCAAGACTGCTTTATGATGTTCAGTACCTCACATGGAACGCGCAATGGAGCTTCTTCACCTCTTGAAAACAGGAGTGGCTTGTTAGTCATCAACATGAATCTCCTTTCTTTTTAACTGCACCAGTGGCAGATTGTAAAGTCCTCAAAGTTTGCAAAGATTTGAAAGTTATTTGTATGTTCCTGAGTCCATTTGCCATGTGTGTGTGCTTGGGAGGGGAATAGTGGACCACCAATGTTAGGTAGGCACTCGAGGTTGGACCAGCATAGGTGAGACATCTGCTTAGTCGTAGCCACGAGACCCTCTCCTTCAATTCTCTCATCTAAGTTGTTAATTCATTTATCCATCAGCTCAAAATCATGCGTAGCGTGGTCCCAAAACTTAGCGGATGTGGTGTAGTGTATATGGACTAGTCCACACGCAGTGACGCCTCCTTGATGAAACTGAAACTGAAACCATTTGCCATGTGTGTCTGACTATCATATTACCTTCATGAATGAGAAAATGTACAAACCATTTACTGTGTTTGTAAATAGATATCGTTGTTGAAGCCATCATGAAATGCCTTTTACAAGAAGGTTTTGCTTCTGTCTGGTAACCCCATCTCAACCACCTGTGACCCTGACTGTGGATCACACAGTCGGTCTCACCTGCGTTCCCCCAGCCATGCTGATAATGCTGCACATTAGGCTAGATTAAACACACTTATTAATAGGACAGTAAGCAGTAACTGTTGCTGAGTACCATGGGAGTTTCAGATGTTAATGAACAGCTGTTACAGAGTTCTAATAGATTCATGTGACTTTCTGTAATTAGAAAGCCGTCGAGCAGATTCAGGTGCTGCCATCATCCTCACCTCTGTTATCATGTGCTGATAACTGACTCACATTATAAGAGAGATAACTTGGTATGGAGAAAACGAACAACATTCATAAAAACTTGAAAGCAGCAACAGCAATATTTTTTTTTTTTTTTAATCCATTTTCTAATTGTTCTTTTCTTTTTCCATACTTTCAGCTTTTGCTCCATTTCAATTCATCATGATACCACACCTTCTCTACCTGGACTATTTGGTAAGTATTTATATGTGTCTTTTTTTTTCTCTCTCTCTCTTTCTCTTTTTCTTTCTTGTCTTTTTTTCTTCAAATTGTTGAAGTGTGAGAAGTGCATGGTTTCAAGCCCTGCCTTTCTCGCCCTTTCTTTCCCAGTTTGAATGACAAATCGAACTGAACGTCAAGTCCATCGGATGGGGACTGTAAGCGAGTGAGACCCATGTGCCTTTCTGGCCCCTGCACATGTTAAAGAACCCACGGCAGTTGAAAATCGAAAAGAGCAGGGGAGTTCCCCGCTGCCCTGGCGAAACTGATGTAGATTGAAGATAGCTGCCTGGTATTTCTTACCAAGCCACAAAAACTGTCATTTACTGTTATTGCGTGCCATTGTGTACCGGTGGAAATGGAGGACACGTATAAACATCGCATGCATCCTATGTGAGAAACTGGAGGAAATAAATGAGATAAATGAAAATGAGTGACTGATATTTGAATGGTACAAAAAACGACTGAATGAGCACCAGTAGGCTGCTCTTCGGCCGGCTCTACCTGGGTAGGCAGCCCGTTGAGTGAGTGAGGTAGTGTGTTTATTGTAAAGCGCTTAGAGCTTGGTCTGTGACCGAGGATAGGCGCTATATAAATACCCAATATAATAATAATAATAATAATGTCATTCAAATGTCTAAATCTTTGTTAGTTAAAAATGCTAGAGGCCCTCGGCGGATGATGTTCTTGTTGTTGCTGTTTTGTTCTGATCTGACAGATGCCAGGGTATACATTCACCCTAATGGTAGCTGCTTACACTTACAGGCGTATGGGTTTTTTGGCGCTTGAAGTGTGCATGCGTCAGCTCAAAGGGCTTGTAAATACCATGTGTGAACGCCTGCATTACACCTTGCACACACCTGAAATTCCATCCCCAACCTTCAAAAGAGAAGACCAGAGTGACCAACACCGATATAGATGACATGTATGCACACAGCAGCTCCAGAAGAACGAAGGAATATAAGAAAGAATAAGTGACTGATAGCAGACTGAATAATATGGGAAACAACTGAACGTTACACCAGCAGCAAGCTCTTCAGTTGGCTCTATCCTGATAGGCAGCCTGCTGTGTAATGGAGAACTTGGATTGTAAAACACTTAGGCTTGGTCTCTAATCAAGGACAGGCTCTATACATACACATACTAACAATAACTCAACTTTCAGTTTCTGTTCTTTACTCTCTGATTCAAACATCCATCAAATATTTCTCTCCCCCCACCCCCCCCCCCCCCCCCCCCCCAACGGCAGTCCACTATTCCCCTCCCAAACACAAGCTGTTCTGTCACCATCTCCTCTAAAATCAATGTTTCACCCTCTCACCAGCCCCACTCAATCTATTTACATCAATGGGCCAACAAACTTTCTCCTATGCTGAAACACTCCCCCCCCCCCCTCTCTCTCTCTTTCTCTCTCACTCTCTCTCTTCTTTTTCTTTTTCTGTGTCTGTCTGTTTGTGTTTGTTTCTTGCTTTATACCTAACTTTTAGTTATGATTGTTGCTGTTTATTTCTTTTTTTTGTTGATTGGCTTCTTTATATGTGTATGGGTGTGTGTCTGTTTATTTTTTCCTTTTCCTCTTTGTATGGAGAATAACAATAAAAATAAATTAAAATGTTGAAAAAAAATAAAATAAAATAATAATAATAATAAAATAAAATAAAACTTTCTCCTCCTCAGTCTTCCTCTTGATAAATACCATGGACTTTTTGTCATCCTTTCTTCTTTATCGTTCTATAATCATTTTCGGGACCAAACATGTAATTTAAATATGAGTGTGTGAGTATTGATAATATGTTCATGCACGCGCACACACACACACACACACACACACACACACACACACACACACACACACACACACATTACATAGGAACAGCCTAACATACACACACTGTATGGGTATGCAGGGCCCATATGATCTCATGTTTTGATAAATCTGTGGTAAAACAAATCTGTCAACAGGATAAAACCGCACATGTACATACAGTGCAAAAACATCTTGTTAACACATGTTTCTGCTACATTATCACCCAAACACTCTCACCATAATTATCCATCAACAATATTATAGTGTAGAGTGAACTTGATGTAAGGAATGAGAGATGCTTTTTTTCAGGGAGTGTAAGGGAGTGTAAGTTTTAAAGTAGTCGTAAGGAATGTAATCATAACCCCCCCACCCCATCCTATTCATCAGAACTTTAAACTAGAATTGTAACGGTAACAATCACAACTGCTAAAGATAAATATTAAGTGAACAGCCTAATAAACATTTGGAAACAGATTCAAGAGTAGCAAAATTGTTTAATATACTAGATAGTGATAAAGGAGTCGATCCATCAACAGCTTGCCTGCATGCATGACTGTATGCGCACACATTCACGTTTACCTGCCTTTAACTCTGTGTGTGTGTGTGTGTGTGTGTGTGTGTGTGTGTGTGTGTGTGTGTGTGTGTGTGTGTGTGTGTGTGTGTGAGCGTGTGTGTGTGTGTGTGTGTGTGTGTGTGCGTGTGTGTGTGTGTGTGAGCGTGTGTGTGTGTGTGTGTGTGTGTGTGTGTGTGTGTGTGTGTGTGTGTGTGTGTGCCATTATGCATGTGTATGTGAATGTGTGTCTGTGAGGATGTGTATGGATATTTGTATATTCATTTCTCTGTATACTGTGCGTGTGTCACCTGATGTGTGTATGTGTTACACAGAGAAAGAGAGAGACAGAATAAAAGCATTTGTGTGTGGTGCACATGCATCTGTGTGTGTGTGTATGTGTGTGTGTATGTGTGTGTGTGTGTGTGTGTGTGTGTGTGTGTGTGTGTGTGTGTGTGTGTGTATGTGTGTGTGTGAGTGTGTGTGTGTGTGTGTATGAGTGTGTATGGGTGTGCAAACAAATTTGTGTGCGTGTGTGTGTGTAGGTGCATGTGCATGTATAAAAGTGTGTGCTCGCTCACATTTCAGTCTCTGTGTGTGCTTATGCATGCATGTGCATATAATACACGCAAACTCTGATACAGACTGAATACCTTTTCCATATCAAGATGTGTGTCTGAAACAACAGGTTCTTGATCAACACTTTTACATCAATAAGAGCATCTATTTGCGTTCAAAGGTGTTATCTGAAACTGTACCAAACTACTTGCACCAAACTACTCGCATCATATTCATTGCACCATCATTGCATCAATCAACAGATCAAGAACAGGATGTTATATATTGTTTCGCCAATGATTTTTTCATTTTCTTTCTACCATTTTTACAACTATTTGACCTCCCTCAAAAATGAAATGCATCTGAATCTGACAAATCCTCAACTGCTGCTATCATTTGAACATTTTCTGACAATCTCACATCAGTTTCAATATAAGACAGTGATACAGACACAGGTGGGGGGGGGGGGGGGGGGGGGTGAGGGGGGTTGAGGAGGGGAAGCAGAACTTGGCTTCTTCTTGTTCTATGTACAAGGTGGGCCATTGTACGCCTGATCAAAGTAATATCATACCTTTCATCTTAATTTTTCGTGGTTTTTTTTTGTTGTTTTTTTTTTTACATACTTACCAGTATACCTAATGCAAAATATCAAAGTAAACTAGCATCACATCTGTGGCCTTGTCATAAAATAAACTGTGTTTACCAGTAGATCTTTATTAGCTAAACATGCGTTTCACCGTCAGTGGGGAAATGTACTGGGCAGAGGAACAGACAGGCTCAACATCAGCCCACTCTCTGTTAACGTTTGTCAAGCGCTTAAACTCTATGCTCAACACAGGTGCCACAGGGGGCCATGATGTGATGATCTAAAGTGCTCTCTTAGTCTCTGCTGTTTGTCAGGGTTGCCCACCTTTTCTTCCACTTGTCTTGGAGTCCTGAGTTACCCTTTCACGTCTTTATGTAAAATATGTTTGATCGACTGATTAATGAGTGTAGTTTGCTTTAACAAAAGCACACAGACTTTGACATGGGCTCATGTTTGGAAGGTACACGGGAACTTCTCCATGAACCGAGGCTGTGACACTAGTCTTTACTGGCACTAGTGACAGACTGAATTTATAGGGACAACTTACTGAAAAATTTAACATGTTACAAGCTGAGAACAGAATGCATGTAAACATCACACAACATCTATAACTTATGAACAAAAACCAGAATCATCATGAGCTTGTATTTCTCAAAATGATTCCAGCAAAAGTTCTGAAAAGACGTCTGACCTTCCACCCCCCTCCGATATCTTCCCTGTCCTTCATCTTCCCCTACCTTCTCTAATCCCTCTTCTCCTCTCCACTCTCTGGTCATCCCTTTACACTTCCTCCCAGTTTCCTCTTACTGCAAAGCTTGACAACATAGAAGTCAGTGCAAAACCTGGCCACAACAAGAGCAACGCCATTTCAAACAGTATATACTGTGAAGGTAATCAAGCAACTAGTGCTGATCACCTGTAAGATTTTGACAGCCCTGGCTCATCATACTAATGTGTTTGAT
>JADBJO010001639.1:67500-90000 GCA_016801955.1 Conus betulinus
CTTCTTCTTCTTCTCACTATTATCATTATATTAATGCCGTCAGCGCCAAGTGATGAGGCAACCCGCAAGAGGAGACACTGCAGTAACGTACCAATACGGCAGTCTGGCAAGTAGGTATTGAAGATTCCATTCACCGCTGGGGTGCGCACTGGGCTGTTCGCTTTGCCGTGCCATTTGCATATGTGATTGAATTTTGTTAGTGCCATGGTGGTGGTGGTGGTAGTTGCTGTTTCTGTTGCTGCCTTAAAAGATTTTGAATCATCTTATCATTACTTTTCGACAGCGGTGTGACGATATAATTGAGTGGCTGCCGCACTTGTCACGGCCAAGTTTCTTCCGCCTCAAATATGTCAAAGCTTAAAATGCTGTGGAGGTTAAAAAAAAAAAAAAAAAGTTGAGGGAGTTAAACGCAATGAAAGCAATTCCTCTGAGGAAATTATGACCAGAACTTTGGAAAGATTTTTTACAGGAAAAGAATTGTTCAGGAATCGATGGGAATATGGGAATGTTCGTAATGCAGGCCCGTAGGGGGCTTGATGATGAAGAAGAAGAAGAAGGAGGAGGGGGAGGGGGAGGAGGAGGAGGAGAAGAAAGAAAACGAAGAAGAAGAAGAAGAAGAAGACGAAAAAGGCTTTTAAGTGCAACATGAACCCTTCTATTCTGACGCCACATAGCAACCATCGAGTGATGTTTTATGCAATAGCAAACCATTGTTACGCATGAACAATTTGTTACGCATGTCTGTGCCTATTTTTTTTTTTTTTTCGGGCGTCTTATCGCCCACCGCTGAGATATGAGACAGCTCTTACAGAAGCGTGGGTACACAGCAGCGTCTTGGTTTATCGTTTCTACGTTTGTTTGTTTGTTTGCTTGCTTGCTTACTTTTTGATCACCCCTCATTTGTGACAAATTTCGTCAGCGACTTGACCTTCACCATTCCTCAGCAGAACCCGTTGTTTGAAATTGTATTTGCATGGCCTCTCGTCGTTCCTCTTTTGTCTCACCCGCTCTTTTGTCTTTCCTCTTCTGTTACATGTATTCTACACACACAGACACACACTGACTGACTGACTGAACTGAAACCATTTACTGTCAGATTAACATAGTGTTGTACTGACAACACACACACACACACACACACACACACACACACACACACACACACACACACACACACACACACATGTTAAAGTAAGCGAACTGCCGATTTTTTCAAACAAAAAAAAAAAATAATAAAAAATTCTCTAACTCTCCATTTTTTCATGATCAGTGCGATGCCAAAGTAAAGGCGATGTTCCCTACATGTCGTTGAGTACAGCTCCACTTCCTCCAACCTCTCCATCCCTGCCTTACTCCTCCCTCCATGTCATCACTTACTCTGTTCAAACAGAGAGAGAGAGAGAGAGAGAGGTTCTGCCATTTCTTGTCCGTGTGAAGTATTCTAACCTTCAATACACACATTCAGTGAAGGTTCATCGTTCTTGACGAAAGCGGTAAAGGCGGCAATTACCAACAGAATTTAAGGAATAATGACGGGAAATAACCCTTCCTCCTCCCTTCTCTCTCTCTGACACACACCAACATACACGTAATCGGTCTTCAGAGAGAGAGAGAGAGAGAGAGAGAGAGAGGGAGGGAGCAATCAGCAAAAAGTCTGTATAGGCTGGTGATCAAGCGTCATTCCGCCATACTGAAGAGCGGAACACAGCAGACCCTTGATTCTCTCTGGCATTCCCAAGACGGATATCATGAAGCTTTGTGTCATCTTCTCTCTCTTCCTGGTATTCGGCCAGTGTGGTGAGTACTGACATCAGGTCTTACCATTCTGACGATACAACTTTTGAGTTTTAGAGTCTTGTCCGACGAAGGCTTATTTTCACACATTTATTTCAGGTTCACCCATTCCTCTGAATCAAGCCCACAACTCACCGTGATTGCTAGTTTTTTTGTTTGTTTGTTTGTTTATTTGTTTTTGTTTTTTTTGCTTAAACAAACCTGTATTGGTTGGTCAAGTGTTTTTTAGAATGACCCACATTTGCCGAATCAGGCCTAAAGCAAATGATTTCAATGACTGTTTTAGTGTTTTTGAATTTGACCACATTCAACGAATCAGGTCTACATCAAACTATTCGTGATTAGTTATTCAGCGGTGTGTGTGTGTGTGTGTGTGTGTGTGTGTGTGTGTGTGTGTGTTGTAGGCACTGTGTGTGTGTGTGTGTGTGTTTGTGTGTTTTGTGTGTGTGTGTGTGTGATGGAATGAAGATGTGTATGTGCGTGCGCGCGTATGTGTACGTGCATGCGTGTGTTTATGAGAGTGAATGCATGTGTGTACGAGTGCCCGAGTATGAGTGTGTGTGTGTGTGTGTGTGTGTGTGTGTGTGTGTGTGTGTGTGTGTGTGGGCGTGTGTAAGTCTGTGTGTGAGTGTGCAAGTTTGAGTGTATGTGAGGGTATGGGTGTGTTCGTATTGAGATGCGTGTATTTGTGTATTTATGTAAGTGCGTACTTTTGTGTGTGTGCGCGCGGGCACGCGCGTCCGTATGTGTATGTGTATGTGCGTGAGTACGCACGCGCGCATGTGTGTGCGCTTGTGTGTGTATGTGTATGTGTGCGCGCGTATTTTGGTGTGTTAATTATGCTTCTTTGCTTTGAATGAAAAACGTTGGTATTCTGTTCATAATGTTTTCTTAAATGTCAGTACAAATTTGAGTTAATCTGACAATAAATTGGTTTCAGTCAGTCAGAAGATGTTTGTTCTAGATGCTATTGTAGTCTCTCTGCGTGTGTGTGTGTGTGTGTGTGTGTGTTAGTTAATTCAGTCTTCTAAGCATTGCCCATGATAGTTTGTATTATTGAGACTGAACATCAGCAGTCACAAATCATTTGCATTATTCTACCACCTTCGTTTGCATCCTTGATGCCCATCGTTTTCGTTTTCTTTTTGTCTATCTACAAATCTACTACTATGTTTCTATCAACGCCTTTTTTTTTTTCAGCTCAACTCTACGAAAAACTGAAGTCGCTGCCAACGATACCTCCGTCTGTTGGGGCTGCCTATCTCAGACATGTTTCGGATAAATCATACGTCATCACCTATACGTCATTGTTTGTCTTTCATTTGATGTCATCAGTTCTGAGGACGGTCTATGAACAAGACGTCAAAAATTGTTCTTCTTTCTTTTCTCTATGTGTGTGTGTGTGTGTGTAAGATGCAACGAAGATCGGGAGTCGTTTCGGCAATATCCAAACTCGACTCATTTCCTCCTCATCCTTAGTCGGACAGGCACAACAGATTCCACATCCAGTGTCCCACGTGAGCGCCATAGCAACGACCTCGACCTCTGTCCGGGTGACCTGGTCTCCCGGAAACGAGGTCATCCCGGTCGAGCAGTACGTGCTGGGATACGGCGAGGGGATTCCTGATGTCTTTCAGCTGACGCTGCCCGCATCTGCCCACTCCTGCGACCTGGACAATCTCAGTAGGTTCTAGACAGGCAGTTTCCAGTCACTGACATTGACTGACCGTTAGAAAATGGTGTAGGATCGATACAGAGAGAGAGAGAGAGAGAGAGAGAGAGAGAGAGAGAGAATGAAGGGGAGGGGAGCACTTTACAAACACCATGGTTTTCTCTCTCTCATGTTTCTTACATCACTAGAAATTATCAAAAGGTGGTATTGCTCTACAGATCCTTAAATGGGATAAAATCTATAGAACGTGGACTACAAACTGCCTTATCTTCAAAACAGAAATACTAAAAAACAAATTCCAGCTCTGTTTATGGTTCAAAAGCCTACAGGGACGAGTTTTAAAAGTTGAACCACCCCTGCTTGGCATACCAAGTATTTAAACTTAAAACAGATTTCTGATCGTTTTTTTTTTTTACAGTGAAACGACACACTACAGGGCAGGATCCGGGTGTGTGTGTGTGTGGTGTGTGTGTGTGTGTGTGTGTGTGTGTGTGATGTGTGTGCTTTGGTACTACAGCACCCTCCCCACCCCCCACCCGTGGCTAAAAAAAAAAGAGAAGAAAAAACCTCGCTTCAAAAAAGAAAAGTAAAAGAAAGAAAGAAAGAAAGAAAGCGCCCCCCGTCCCTCTTTCCACTGTACCATCAACAGCTGTATATTAAACACAGCGCAAAATTGATAAAACGCTATCAATGTCTCCCCAGCTCACAGGAGATGCCACGAAACAGCTTTTAAAATGTCAAAAACCAGTTTTCGGCCGGGGGGTCCTCCCCCCCCCAGTCCCCCACCGGGGTTTTGCCCCTAGACCCCCCGGGGCCTAGGCGGGCCCCTGGACCCCGGCCTAAAACATTTACCAGCACCCCACCTTAAAAACTCTGTGATCCAGCCCTGCACTATTCGAATGTCTATTGACTGAGCGCAATGCAACGACCTCGACCTCTGTTCGAGTGACCTGGTTATGAATAAATTACTCAGCATTCATACTATACCTAGCATTTGCACGTGAATGCAGAAAATTCCAGAAGATTACTCTGCACTAAATGCATGTGGATTTGCAGGAATGTGTGTGCGTGTTGGCGCACACGTACTTGAAAGAACGAAAGTGTGTGTGTGTGTGTGTGTGTGTGTGTGTGTGTGTGTGTGGTGAAAATCAAAACAATTTTTTTTTTCAGCGCAGGAAAAGGATTAGGGAAAAGCATCCCATGTGGGTGGAGTTATCTCGCCCATGGTTTTTATCATCATCTTCATAAATCAATTCTAGAAGACGTCCCAGCATAGATCCATGGTCCAGTTTAAGCTGACGACCTGGTCGTCGGTGCTCTGAGCAGCACGTGACTACAGCTACAGTGAGAGTGGAGGAAGCCCTGCAGAAAATCGAGAGATGGACAAAGAAACGGTTCGTTTCCGTCAAGGGTAGGAAACTCACAAATGCCATCTCAGGTCTAACCACAGTGTACACCTTCATGTCCATGGACATATCCTTCCCCATTTACCTGGCAGTTACCTTTGACCCCAGGATTATGGAGGAATGAGAACGACAAATGCACTGCACAGCAAGAGCCTGCATGCCAAAAACCCTGATGAAGAAATCTGCCGCACCCTGGGGAGCAGAGCGCAGCATACAGAAGAAGCTGTTTCTGGGAAGAGTAATAATACGCAGCAGCAGCAGAACGGCGGGCTGCATCAAAATCCAGTTTAGACAAAGTCGTCTGAGGTCAGAAGCAGGCATCACGGATCATCACTGGTGCACTTATGTCTGCCCCGATCCGGGCCAAGGACACTCGGAATGGTCCTAGGAGCCTCGAAAGCAGACGAGAAGAAACATTCCTAACACCGGCTGCTGAATTTAAGAGGCTGAGGAACCTTCCAATGCATATCAGAGCCTGTAAGGTGCAGCCCAAACCGCAACAGCCCCGTGCACAGTGCTTGAAGACTTGAGAGCAAAATTCCAACACACAGCACAGTACCAGCCTGGAAAAGAGACCAGACTCCTGAAATCAGAGAGAGCATTCAAACCATTCATGAAAAAAAAATATACGCAGTCGGAGCCTGAGAGGAAACCAAAGCAGCGACTCCGGAGTTCATGGAACAGGCCTACCTAGTGCAGCCCTGGAAGATGCACATGGTTCAGCTGAGAAGACAATCAAGAACGGGACAGATGGAATATTCATTACACTGAAGGATGAAACAATGATGCGCCAACTAACCCAACCGGGAAGTTCTCCACGAACTGAAAGGCTGAAGCAGATGCATCGTAAACAGCAGCAAGAATGCTTTTCGACAACAGGATGGCAATCTATTAAGATGCATCGTAAACAGCAGCAATAATGCTTTTCGACAACAGAATGGCAATCTACTAAGATGCATCGTAAACAGCAGCAATAATGCTTTTCGACAACAGGATGGCAATCTACCTCAGAATCGTCAGTCTCAGGTGCGCTGTCACCCAGAATCCGCAGAACAAAAGAACTGAATGTCTTTGCCTCTTCTTTGGCTGCCCTGCAGCAGTTTTTACCAACCATACTCTCTTCCAGTAGATTCCATGACGCTACAGCATCCTTGGTAAACAAAAAAAAAAAAAAGGAAGCTTTTCAACTGGCAGGGGGGGGGGGGGGGGGGGGGGGGGGGGGGGGGGGGGGGGGGGGGGGGGGGGGGGGGGGGGGGGGGGGGGGGGGGGGGGGGCAGGGGGGGGGGGGGCTGCGGTAAGAGGATCAGGAAACCACCATGACAGAAGTGAAGACCATAGTAAGGAAAAAAACAGAAGAGAAGATGGCTTCAGTTGACCCTGGGTAGAGCGATGGAGCCACCTAATATACCTCCTGCCCAGAGAAGATAGAGCGAACATCGGGAGGCTGTGGACAGTTACTGTAGATCGGGCATCACATGCTGACAAAGTTCAACAATGGTGATTCTGCGGTGTGGCCCTGTGGCTTATCTCCCATGACAGTGGGACACTTCTTTCAGGACTGAATGACACAGCAGCCCACTTAGAGCAGAAACCTGATCCACTGGTGTGAGGGACAACGTTTTAGGCCCTTGGGGAATCTCCTACATAAGGGTACTGCAACCTTTGTAAGGATCTCTGATGTTGCTGTATGAGCAAAGGGACGACGACGACGACGACGACGAAGAAGAAGAAGAAGAAAAAGAAGACGAAGAAGAAAACAATGGGTTGGTATCTCATATGATGCAGAAGCGAGAATATTTTGTTTTATTGAATTCAATCTTGATATCCCCGCGTATCTAGCACAATGTGAATCACATACCTGCCCAAGCAAACAACTTAGTGTGTGGGTTCGTTCGGCATAGAGGTAGCCCTGTGAATTATGAGCCAATGATGAGCGGCCCGCCCAGCGCTGGAGCGTGCCCGAGATCACCACGCAAACCTAATTCGCTGTCGTTCAGTATGTTCCTATTGGTGTTGTTATGTGCGTGACTATGCATGCGTAGGGGGTCCACCTCACCATGTCTGTTGGATCAGTTGGACTCGGTTTTTAAACCGGCTGTGGAAGGAAGGACGGGGGCATGGAGGGGGTGGGGTAGGGGGTGGGGTGGGGGCGTGCTATGTGGAGGGAGAGGGGCTCAAGTTTTGATATAATGTTGATCATGATTGTCATGATTATGAGGACGATGGTGATTGCTATTACACACATCATCATCATCATCATCATCGATAGTAATAACTGCACTCGCAGCAGTATTAGTACCGGTACTAGTAATAGCATGAAGAGGTCGTAAGTACTGCGACTTTATCAACAGTAGTGGTGGTGGTAGTACTAACAGTAGTAGTAGTAGTAGCAGTAGTAGTAGCAGATGCAGGAACAGCCGCCGCTGCAGCAAGGGCAGGAGTAGAAGAAGTCGTAGTAGTAGTAGTAGTAGTAGTAGTAGTAGTAGTAGCAGCAGCAGCAGCAGCAGCAGTAGTAGTAGCAGCAGCAACAATAGTAATAGTAGTAGTAGTAGTAGCAGCAGCAGCAGCAGCAGCAGCAGTAGTGGAAGCAGCAGCAGCAGTAGTACGCTAGTAGTAGTAACGGGCCTAGGAGTAGACACTGCATCAGATCCAATAGCAGTGATGGTTGCAATGGCAGCAGCAGCACTGGCGGTAGTAGACGTCAGTGACTGGCACTAGCTCAAACTGTGATTGCTTACGGTTTTCAGATCTATATCTGCTCTTTTCTCTCTCTCTCTCTCTCTCTCTCTCTCTTAACAACTCTCCAGATACTAACACAGTGGCGTCATGTTTCAGGCCCGGATAGTGATTACGTCATTAGCGTTTCGTGCTAAAAATGACGTAGGCTGGTCAAGGGCTACATATATCCTGGTCCACACACGCCCAGACAACCACTCGGGTATTACTGCCCTCTCTCTCTGTCTCTCTCTTATGTCTCCATTGTTTTAACGTGAAAGGTACATTTAGAACCTCCGTACGTGAAGGGCTGCCATGACACCTGTGTATGAAGTATGTATGTCATAGTGTAGATTTGTTAATACCATGGATGTACGGAACTTAAGTGTTAGTGTGTGTGTGCCTGGGACGTGAGGCTCAGCGCTTCATGACGAATGACAAACCTACAGAAAGAATGCTAACCATGATCATTTTGTCCTCACCCAGGCGGCTAGGCCTAAACGGTGACATTAGCCGTCATTTGACCCATTCAGTGTACTGGAGAGACCAGACAGGAGGTTTGAAATGTCAGTTTACTATGTCGTTAAAACGTTTGAAGTCTCTCTCTCTCTCTCTCTCTCTCTCTCTCCCCACCCCCATTTTCCAACATAGGTTGCTTCATTCGAACCTTCTGATATCATGATCATTATCAAGTGTTTTTGCACATAATCAGTCAAGTTTCAACCGATATCCCTCCTCGAAACCTCCTCGTTGCCCCTGTCTCTATCTCGGTCTGCCTGTCTGTCCGTCCGTCTGTCTGTCTGTCTCTCTCTGTCACACACACACACACACACACACACACACACACACACACACACACTACGCGCGCGTGCACGCACACATAAAGGCCTCACAACTGTCCAATTCTCCTAACTCAGCAAGAGCATTTCATTTTGACTTAAGTTTTCTCCGATTTCAGTTTTTTTTTTTTTTTAATTATGCAGACGATGATGAAGAAAGCAGAAACTGTCGTTCTTGTGCAATTAAAGGGAAAAAAAATGAAACACCTCCAAGCGAGGCAGTGACTGACTCCGGAGCTACACACACACACACACACACACACACACGGCTGAACGTAACCCATAGACAATGAAGTAATTCTATTTGACAGAACATAATTTCATGTCCATTAAAGTTGGGGAAAGAAAACCTTTCAAGAAAATGGTTACAAGGTAACAAAAACCCAGCGTTCGATCGGACAGCAGTTAGCAAAATAATACTCACAGAAAGCACAGAGATTCGTGCACCTCAGCAACAATTTTCACAACTGATGAAACATTTATACACACACTTTTTGTCACTGGCATCAGTTAATGGTCGAATATCTCAGACTATTACTGCTCCAAAGAACATACATTCCACTCTTTCCTGACGTCGTTTTGCCAGCAATAACTTGGTTCCAACCACATAGTTCAGGTACCTTCTCTTGCTGTGTATAAAGCAGTATCTCTGGGATACTGGGAGGTTAAAAGTCCACTGCCTTGCTAAATATCCATAATTTTATTCAGTCACCCTGCCCTCTAATGTAGAGTCTCCAGCATATATAAATACTATATTGATCCAAACCTAAGAGGTCGAAAACGCGTCGTGTTTTGTCTTGTAATTCGTTTGTTCATGTTTGGCGGACGTAGCACTTAAAACTTTCAAAGATAAGCTAGGTCTCTCCTCAAACTTAAAAAATGTGAACCCTTTCGAAAACTGAATGATTCGTCAAATTCAAATGACTTCAGACTTTCATCCTTTCTGTCCGTGATCTCAGTTCCGATTCACGTATACAAAGGCATTCAGGGTCGTCTTCCCACATTCCATGTACCAATGGTCCCCGTTGAACCATCACTATCAGATCATCATAATGACACCCACTATTCCGCCTTGGCTTAAGGCTGTGTCAGGCCCAATTGACATCGGCTAGAACACCAAGGCTACATCAAATGTTGTTATGCTCTGCATAGTTATGCGGGGATTGTCTTCAGTCGTGACAAGCTCCTTGCATAACATTATCAGTCTCCAAAATCCCCCGAGTCGGAGTGTGGCTGCCCACGTGGCGGTGTAATCGTAAACGGTCACACACGTAATGTTCTCATCCCCAGCTGATGCATTTGTACCATAGTGTTCAAGTACTTTGGCTGCTCGGATGATCCCTGGAGTCTTTTAGCCAGGGTGTGACAAACAACCAACACCACCACCCACCATTGCACACCTTGTTAGGTTCCTGTGTCACCCTATCCTTTCCAGCAACCCACATCTGACTTGATGTATATGTAGAACTTCTTGACTGTACATTATGTAAAACAATATGGCCTGGGTCTCCTATTGCGTCAAAAAAACAAACAAACAAACAAAACAAGAAAGTCAATAAAATCCCACCGTTCAGTCTAAAAATCAGCGAGCTGTGTCCTGCTCTGGCGATCTTTTCCCATTAATTTACCGATACTGGAAAGTTTGACACGACCTTTCCTCCCCGCTTTTATTCACGATGGTCAGTGAGGACAGTGAAGATGACTTTGGTTTTTTGGAGAAAAAAAAAAAAAAAAAGACTGGTTTTTTGATGGTATTAGTAAAGGGCTATACTCTTCTGTTTCCTTTTGTGATTGATATTCTAGGGTCAATGGTTTCAACAGTATATTAAAGGCTGTACACTTCTCTCTGTTTATGTGATTGATATTCTTGAGTCAGTTGTTTGAATATATATCAAAGGCTGTACTCTTCTTTTTTCCCTTCGTAACCAGTTTTCTGGAGTCAATAATTTGAATAGTATTATAAAGACCGTACTCTTGTCTGCCCTTTTATGACTGATATTCTAGAGTCAACCAGGTCCAAAAGATGTAGACGTCTGCACTTTTTTAAAAATTTGCACACCTTTAAGAGGTGTGTTCATCAAACGTTGTGGTTGGTTGATTAAAACACCTGTATGATTACAGTCTTCCGATTTGATTTGTGGCCAGCTCAGCGCTGTGCAGAAGCCAGATTTGGCCGGGAGTTGAAAATTCTACAGTGATAAATGATTCCAGTGAGATTCAAACCCATGGCCGTTTTATGATGGAACTGCTATGCCACTGTGACAGTTAAATGGAGTGGACGTTCTCTTTTTGCATGGCCCGGTTTATTTATGTGGATTTTTTTTTCTGGTACATCGATACGCTCAGCCATATGTATGGACTCGTGTATTGGTGTATTTGAACGTGTGTGTGTGTGTGTGTGTGTGTGTGTGTGTGTGTGAGAGAGAGAGAGAGAGAGAGAGAGAGAGAGAGAGAGAGAGAGAGAGAGAGAGAGAGAGAGGGAGGTCGTTTCCCAGATGTTCAGACACACGATCTATTTCCTCCTCCTCATCCTCAGGCGGACAGGCACAACAGATTCCACATCCAGTGTCCCACGTGAGCGCCATAGCAACGACCTCGACCTCTGTCCGGGTGACCTGGTCTCCTGGAAACGAGGTCATCCCGGTCGAGCAGTACGTGCTGGGATACGGCAAGGGGATTCCTGATGTCTTTCAGCTAACGCTGCCCGCATCTGCCCACTCCCGCGACCTGGACAATCTCAGTAGGTTCTAGACAGGCAGTTTCTATTTATTGACTATTAGAAAGTGATAACTGATACTTTAACCCTTTCAGTGCCCTGTTGTATTTTGGTAGTTTCCCCTTGTTTGCCAAGCTGTTTTTGACTGGAAGGTAATCATTAGCACACACACAAAATTCGAGCGTGGAAACTATTGCAAGAAAGTGATCATAACCCATATTTTTTTTCCTAGTAGGAAAAGGAACAGACTATTTATTTATGATAGTTTGAAGTTTATGCAACATGTTGGTTAGTAATAAAATTTACCATAAATGTGAGATAGATAAATTTTTCATCCTGTCTGAACACATGTTATAAGGGGTTAGTAAAAACAAAAGAATAAAATCAGAAAGTAAATCGGATTCAAAATGAATGTTTCCCTACCTTTATGGAAACAATAATGCTGAACTGTAACCGAAATTTCAGAATTGTACACACATTCAGTCTAGAATCCACACATGCATTTTTTTTTTTTTTTGGATTACGCATTGCGGTCAGAACGGCGTTACTTTCATTTCAGATTCTGAAAAAAAAAAGCGCTGATTTGAAAGGAAAAAAAAAACTGATGAGATAAAGTGTAAAGCACACAAAAATATTTTATAAACAAACTTGAATTATGCTGATTTTTCCTTGCACTGCAATGCTGGTTAGTGCTTGGTGGTGTGGTACACTCTGAAGCGTGGGTCTGGAAACAGGGCAGGGCGGGATGGGCGCTGTGCACACACGTACACAGTCTTCTTTCAGATGCCATGCTTTGTGCACGCCTTAAACTTCAAAGCTAGTTGCCTGCTTGCCTGTCAGTGGAGCTGTTCAGCGAGGAAAGTGCCTTTCCATCATACAAGCTGGTCTGATCAACAGCATGCTGAGCCAGAGTGTTTGTCAAAAACAGCTCCTAACAGAGAACTGGCGTTGCTCCCTGATGTCTTTTCTTGAGGCTGGCCGCCGTCCTGTCAGCTGGAGGATCTCTGGTGCTGGACAATAGGGGGTCAAGGACCACCCCTCACCATCTGCCCCATGGATGCATAGGCCGTCTGCCGCATTGACCTCTTCCTCTCCTCTCACCTTTTTGACAGAAAAATGTACATGTGAACCAGTCGCAACTCACATAAACACACACACACACACACACACACACACACACACACACACACACACACACTTTTTTCCTCTCCTCTTTATACGTTTACTTAGGTTGCTTGTTTGTTCTTGTCTTGCCTGAAGAAGCCCAATAGGTTGAAGCTCGACACTTCAGTGTTTGTTGCATTCATTCGGTAGCGGATGCATGGGTCAGTTTAATGTCCTCACAGCATATGCTTTTAGGGACAAGTTGTTCTTTGGTGGTAGTCCGGAACAGCTCAGTTGGTACAGCATCGGCTCGTAATCTTGGGTTGCGGGTTCGCATCTCGCCGGGCCGTTTCGGTACGGGGGGATTTTTCCCTCGGAGTTAACATTAGTTCTGACTCCATTCCCCATACAGTCCTTCGAATGAGACTATAAACCCGGGGTTCCGTGTGTGAACGCACGCACAACATCTTGCACACACATACAATCCCATCACCAGCTTTCGGAGGAGAACACCAGTTTGGCCATTGGTATGGATGACACGTTACACATAGCATGCACCTTCCCCGAAGTTGGAGTATGGCTGCCATTAAGGCGGGATGAAAAACGGTTATACACACGCAAGTGTCAGAGTAATCACTTGGTGCTTGTGGACACTTCTACGGAAAGAATGATCAGGTAAAATTATTCTTTGGCGGTAGTCGCGGACTCTCTACTCTAACGTTTGTGTTCATATTCCGACAGTTAAATTTTCAAACTTTTTGTGATCCTGCTCTTTTTCCTGTTCTTTTTCCCGTTCTTTATTCTGATCTTTCTGTTCTATATTCTGACCATGTGACGATACGTTTTCAGTGCCAGACAGTGAATACGTCATCAGCCTCCGTGCCAGAAATGACGTGGGCATGTCCCAGGCGAAATACAGAATTGTGCATACACCCCCAGACAACTGAGTGGGTATCACTCTGATTTTTTTTTTTTTTTTTTTTTCTAATTTCCTTCCTACCGTTCTTTCTGTGTCAATACAAACATTCCCCCCCCCCCCCCCCCCCCCCCCCCCCCCCCTAACCGATATATGCCTCCATTATTGTAGTAATGTGTTACTTACATGTTCGACTTCCGGATCGCTCTAAATATAGATTTGACATACACCAGCATGCATTGCTCTTAACGTACGAAATTGTCAACGTAAATAAATGGTTTGCACTTAGTCAGTTAGAGTGCTGTGTTAACGATTGAGAAGATCGTTATGATATGTTTATGTACGAGGCCGGCTTTTAATACATCTCATATTTATAAGAATACATATTTGGAATCCATGTGTTTTCCTTTATTGTTTGCTGTATGTATGCATATTTGGATGCATGTATGTTTGTATATATGCATGCATGTATGTGTGCTATGCTTTACGTTGGCTGATAACATAATGGACATATACAGCTTGACTACTTGTGTGTGAGTGCATTTGCGCACTTTGGATCAAAGTCTGGACGGGTTTTAAATTTACAAATATATCTTGTTCTTCTTCTATATATCATATTATCATCATTGGCTAGCTGGTTAATTGATTCGTGGTAAGGTTGGTTTGCACGTGACCTTTCCATCGGGGAAAAGGGGGGGGGGGGGGGGGGGGGGGAGGGGTGCAGGGCGGTGTGACCAGATCTGATGAATTCACCTACCGAAGCAAAATCTGTCTGAACGAATCAAAATCAGTGCAAAGACGGGGCGCGCTTTTCGTGAGTACATGGAAGGGTATGACTCCAACACTCTGCAGTGGTGTCGATATTATTCCATAACAGATTCATGATCAATGCCGGTGTGGTTTTACCGGACGAAGATTGTCCAGTTGACCACATCGGCAAACCGTTGACCGTCCCTAATTGTCGTTGACTTGATCGGCATGTGGAAATGTACTTTCGAAGGGCTTTTGGTCACTGATTGACCAAAGGGCGCGGTTAGACAGTGTCCCCGGTGTCGGTCTGGACCACGGAATCATTGGGGCCGTTTACACTGCCACTTTTCACCGAGCCTGGCCGGACTGTAGCAAGAGCATTTGCGTCTACAGTGACTCTTCCTGTGCAATGCTGCCAGCGCCACGGCTCTGCTGGTGAGGCGGGTCAAGACGGGCCGGACGCCGCGGCGTTCCATTCCCACTACAGAAGATGCAGCGGTAAGCTGAGGTCGTGAGGTCAACACGATGGCTGGTAGAAGGGCCACCAGTATAAACAGAAGCGTCAGTCAAAGTTCAGTGAAGTGCGAACACGAGAAGACAGGGAGGAGGGTAGAGGAGAGGACGGGCGCATGCTGTGAGGTTTATATGCATATCGGCGGCGCACACACGCGAGCATGTTCAAAGGGAGAGACATATGGGATGGAGGGGGAGATGGAGGGGGAGAGTGTGTGCGCGCGCGCGCGCACACACACACACACACACACAGGCGCACGTGCGCTCGCGCGCACACACACACACACACACACACACACGCGCGCGCGCGCGCGCGCGCGTGCGTGCTTTCACACGCACAAACCTCTCTATCTCTCTCTTTCTCTCTGTCTCTCACACACAAGCACGCGCGCGCGCGCGCTCGCGAACAAATAGAGAGAGACAGTGAGAGAGTGACAGAGAGAGAGAGAGAGAGAGAGAGGGGGGGGGGGGGGGGGGGGGGGGTGTAAGAAGAAAAAAGGGAAAGAATTCGCATTCTACGGAACGAAGAATGGAAGTACTAGTTATTTCCCTTTCATGTAAGATTTTTGAATAACTCCTGTCCGCCACCATCAGCCAATTTGCCTTCTCACGTTCTCCGCCTCCCTCCCCTTTTCCCCCCCGCCTCCCCTATCATTTCAGCACCACGTCGAAACATTAAACAGCGCTGTTAGTCGATATATGCTTAAAATATCGCGCTGGCACTGATCTGCCACCTGCATCATCACGCAATGGTTTAAATCCACAGGAGGGTCGGGTGAACGACGTCGATGGTATTGAAGTAGCCCAAATCAACGAAATAAATTCATATTTTTTTATTTCGTTGTGCGAGGTCTGCGTTAGTGTATGTGAACAAGTGAGAGCAAGAGTGATCGAAAAAAAAAAAAAAAGAAAGAAAAGAAAGAAAACAGAAGCATGAATATAATTCATGACTTTAATAGTTGCGAGACAAACAAAACGAGAGACAAACAAAGAATGGATGCTTGCATCTGGTGATGATGGAGAAGAGCCGAAATTAAAAGTGCACAAGAACACTGTTTTCATACACGATACAAAATCGACAAGCGAATTTTCGAGAAGCTTGTTTTCTTTACACGCCACTTACCACAGACAAAAACAAAAAAAAAAACCCCTCCCCAGACCGCAACCCCAGCATGACTAGAATCCGTGAAGATTAAGAAATAAGTGGTCAACGGGGCACACAGGGGAGGGGATGGGGGAGACGAAGGGGGGCGGGGGGGGGGGGGGGGGTGGGAATGAATGTCTTCAGCTGTGTTTTCTCCTCTCGGTTAACCTTGCGTTGGTGGGCCCTTTGGAATTAACTTTGATCCACTGAACAACTCGACGCGGTCACAGTTACATAGCAGACGAGACAGAAACTGAGTAGGTAGATTCAACAATCTTGTTTTATTCCCAGAAGAGTGCACGGACGCGAAGTATTTACCCACTTTCTTCCACAGCATGCTCACGTTTTCCTCAAATAATAATAATAATAACGATAATGTTAATTTTTATAGCGCCTATTCTCTATAGATTAGGGCTCTAAGCGCTTTGCATATAATACAATAAACACTCTCGTTTACACAACGGGCTGCCTGCCTGGGTAGTGCCGACTGAAGAGCTGCCTGCCGGCGCTTCAATCAGTCGTTTCCCGTGTCATCCAGTCAATATCGTGCACTCAGTTTCCTTATTTCCGTCATTCTTTTCATTTCTCACGCAGGGTGCATGCCATGTGTAACGTGTCATCCATACCAACGGCCAAACTGGCCTTCTCTTCCGAAAGTTGGTGATGGGATTTTACGTGTGTGCAAGACGTTGTGCGTGCGTTCACACACGGAACCTCAGTTTATAGTCTCTTCGAAGGACTGTATGGGGAATGGAGTCAGAACCAATGTAAAACTCCGAGGGAAAAAATCCCTCTGTACCGAAATTCGAACCCGCAGCCTCAGGATCACGAGTCCTGCGCTCTACCAACTGAGCTACTCTCGGCCCCCCAAAGTCTCGGAAAGGCGAGAGGCTACGCCCGGTGCTCTGGTCACCTTGTCAGGGAGTCGTCTCGTTCAGACTGACCGTCTTGTCTGGCTTGCCAGATGACCACCGTAACGGAAAAACTATAAAATGTGTTTGATCAGTCAGAGATTTAACGGAGCCAGTCGGTCAGTTGCTTCCTTCATTACATTCAAGTGATGTTGTAAACCAAAGACTTGCTGCACAAGAGACGGGCGCGTCACCATCAAAGAATATTAATACTTCAATAGTTCCTGGTGTAATTTTTGGCCACACTTTTTTTGTTGTTGTTGTTTCTCGATTATTTCCACCGCTAACCCAGTCAATAATAAAAAAAAAAAAAAAAAAAAAAAAAAAGAGAGAGAGAGGAAAACGCAGATAGGCACAAAATTGAGCCGTGTTTGATGTCACGTTGTCTATAAAAAAAAAATCTGGGTTTGTACTTTCAACTTGAAAACATGCAAATACCGAACCTCAAAGCGCCGTGGGGTCTACAACGCGCGCTGTTCATCCGCTTAAGTGTGTTTGGAACACCTTAAAATCCGCAGGCACTACATAAGATTTGGTGTTACGCATCAACTATTCTACCGATGAGTACAGTTTAAAAAAGTTATGGTCTACCGTAGTTATCTGAAACAGCTTGCTCTTCTGCTACTCCCCCCACCCCCATCCTGTCATTTCAATGTTAATAATTGTTCATGTAGCCCGTGTGTTTGTACATTCGTATTGTTCTAAAGGAGCTTGCAGGTGCTGTTTAACAGTGGCCGACTGCCTGGGTTGTTATGGCCGTCTCATTTTCAGCTAGAGAGAGAGAGAGAGAGAGAGAGAGTAGTTCTCAGCTACATTCTCAGCTCTCTGGCCTTTAGAGAAGTGATCCTTGTTATGTCCCTTCCATCAACCACTTAATGACTTTGCAACGCCCACCCCACCGCTGTCACTCAGTCCTACCCTTTCGCCACCTCCTCCCTTCCCCATGGTCTACCCCACCCCCCCCCCCCCCCCCTCCCCCTCTCCCCCCCCTCACCTTTGAGTCCCTTCTCCCTATCATCCACCCGAAACAATTAACAGTGAGCCCACACCCTAACTGCACCCACCACGAGAGAGAGAGAGAGAGAGAGAGAGAGAGAGAGAGAGAGAGAGTAGTCTGTTCATTGTTCTGCACCTGTCGCACAAAAACAAGCCTTGCATACATGCAGAGTTTAAGGCCCAGAGGACACGCATGCAGGGATCATCCGAAGCACACTTGAACACCATGGTACAAATGCATCAGCTAGGGATGAGAACCCTGCCACGTGGGCAGCCCACACTCCGACTCTATGCAGTCTATGCAGAGTATAACAACATTTTGATGTAGCTGGAGAGAGAGAGAGAGAGAGAGAGAGAGAGAGAGAGAGAGAGAGAGAGTACTCTGTTCATTGTTCTGCACCTGTCGCACAAAACACACACACACACACACACACACACACACACACACACACACACACAGCCTTGCATACCTGTAGTGTTTAAGGCGCAGAAGACACATGCACGTCTATTAAGGGTCAAAAGAAAAAAAGTTTAAATTTTCCACAGTCCATCGACCATACAGGGAGAGGTGAACTGCCAGAGATTCATCGCGTCTAGGGCACGACAATACGGAAGACATGGCCCGCCCCTCCCCTTCCACCGCTGTGAAACTTCCTTGCAATGAATCAGGTACCCATTTTACTGCTGGGTAGACAGACAGACGTTTTTAAGCCACACAAAAAAATCGACCACAGGAGTGGCTCGAACTCACAACCACAAGCTCCGCAGGCAAACGATCTGACCATTTTCGCCATGGTTTAAGGCTGTGTCAGACCAATTGACATAGGCTACATCACCAAGGCTACATCAAAATGTTGTTACGCTCTCTGAATAGTTATGCGGGGATTGTCTTCAGTTGTGACAAGCTCCTAGCTGAATATTATCACTCTCCAAAATCCCTCGAAGTCGGAGCGTGGCTGCCCACGTGGCAGGGTAACCAAAAACGGTCCCACACGTAATGTTCTCATCCCCAGCTAATGCATTTGTACCATAGTGTTCAAGTGCTTCGGCTGTTCGGATGATCCCTGGAGTCTTTTAGCCAGGGTACGACAACAACAACATCTGACCATTTGACTTCGGGCCCTTCTGCACGTTTCTGTCACAAGTATCAAGTACAACTGCCACCAGTATCATACTAGTCGCTTTAATCACCTTTGAACAGGTAGTCAACTGGATCATAAAATCATTTTCTCTCTCTATCCCACCTTTCCGTATTTATTCTGTCATTGGTTTCTTCATTAAAACATTTCTTGGTGGAAAAAAAGTATAATATTACAGGCCACGAGGCCTATACACCATGTGTGGGAGTTCATCATGTAGATGAGGGAACAAAAATCAGACATGTGCCAGTGTCTCACAGGTCTGTTGTGGCCAACGATTGCTACAAAACATACACGTAAGTTTACTCACCAAAAGACTTTCACAATGAAGTAGTAATCATGACTCTAAATCACTGTCGTATATCTTCTTCTTCCCCCACCCCTCCCACTGCGTCTCCTCCCCTCCCCCTCAACCCCCGCCCGTTTCTGTATCCGCCATTTTAGTCAGTCACTCAAAAAAATAATAAACAGTGACACTCCTCCTCCACGCCCTCTCTCTCTCTCTCTCTCTGGCACACACACACACACACACGCACGTGCGCACGCACGAACGGACGCATGCACACGTGTACGCACGCACGCACGCGCGCGCGCGCGCACACACACACACACACACACACGAGTGAGAAAAGGGGGGGGGGGGAGGGGGGCGGAGGGCTGGAGTCGTGATGTGCAATGCAATATGAAAATCGTTGACAACTTTCGACACCAAAGTCCACAGGACAATGAGTCATCCACAGAAGTATGACGTATTTGTGCACTAAAAACAGAACATTAACTGTAGACACCTAAGCACCAGCCTGCATTGAAGTGAATAGTTGTGGCAATACTGCCTTCTGTGCACACTTCAATGTCTTGGAACACATACACTCAGTCGATCATCACCTGGTGTGTTACATCAGTGCAAAAAAAAATGTATTACAACAAAAGACAAACATCACAAGAAAATTTCATCTCTGGTGCATAATCGTCGCTTTCATTATGATACTTGGTCTTACCATGAAAAAAAAGGAGGAGGAAAATGAGATCTCTTGAGACAAATAACCGCCATACTCTTGCCACAGCTGAGGCGCACCTCCGGTCGAATGACGGATGCATTAATTAAGAGAGCCACTCACGCCAGGTGCACGAGTCGGGTAACTCGGTCAGGAAGTGGCTGTCATCACCCACCTGCACCTGCGACTCCAAATCACCTGGGAGCGACGCCTCTAGCGCACAGGTAGAGGGGGAGTTAGAGGATTATCCGAGGGCTCTTTTACATGGGACGTAAGCCGTCCGTCCGTTTACCGCACAGTTCATGTCTAGTGGGCAGGTCAGCGTTTTGTCCATCAAGGCGACGGCGAAGAAAATAATGGCTCATCACCCCCACCTCCCCGCTCCTCACCACCACCACCACCATGATATCCCCCTATACAAATTCTGGTTTGCGAACGACCAAACAATGACTCACCACACTATGACTGTCAAAACTCGAGAGCGTCTTACAAAGATGAAATGATTGTAAAAGGTGCGCCAAAGCTGGAAATAGGCTACACGTAAATCCCACCAATTAAGAAGTTTTGAAAGCTGTGCATGTGACGTCAATTTCACCGCCCAAGGACTTTCGAAAGCTGAATAGGGGTTGATGACTTCCATCAAGAACAGGACTAAAACTCCGCATTCAAGGGCTTTACAAAACTCATTAAATTAACGTGAATCTCACCACTCGAGAACCTGAAGTCCGTCACGACTCCCACAGAGGTTCGGGTTTGTGAAAGACACTGTCGTTTTAAGCCTAAGACTGATGGGAAGTGAATCTTCCCATTTCCATCACTCCCCCATACAAGAGGGGACAGGTGTACTGTGTGACGGTTGACTGAATCTTTCTCTGTGCACCAACCACCCCGCATCTTCTCACATATATGGCCAACATCGCTGTACAGTATGTTTCCCATAATCACGATTCCTGTGAACACGTTTCCCATAATACCGTTGTCTGCGAGTTCATTCAGTTTATACAACCACTTTCACTACCATGAAAACACGGATATGCTTACTTTTTTTCCCGCAACCGTGCAAAACCACTTGGAAATAATACGAAAAACCATGAACAGGACCGTAAATATGAAATGAGGCAGGGAACAGTAAACAATATCATCAACAGGATGTTTTCCAGAGAAACGTTTTGATCAAATCAAAACGTAGACTGCGTAGGCGCAGACGTCCATGCGTTTCCGCGCGTTATTTTTTCACTGAGAGAGAGAGAGAGAGAGAGAGAGAGAGAGAGAGAGAAGAGAGAGAGAGAGAGAGAGGGGGGGGGGTCGTCGAAGTTTTATTGTTTACAGATACATTGACCCTTGAAACACGGGTGAGCATCCACGGGTTAAAGAACGTTAAAGATAAACAAAACGCAAATTGTTAACAAATGGCACGCTGATCTGCGCTGACATTCTTCATTTCGATATTACATCACACACATACACATACGCACAGCAAACACACACACACACCCTACCCTCACCCTACCCTTCTCTTCCTCTCAGTCGCCCCGTCTCACAGGTACTCCCCCCCCCCCCCCCCCCCCCCCCCCTCCCCCACGCCTCCGCGCCCCCCCCCCAACCCGTCGTCCCCACACGCGCCCTCCTCTCCACATAACACCCTACTACCAATCGCCCCCATCCCTCCCCACCTCGTCTTCCACATAACACCCATATGCACACTACATCGCACATTACAAAAACAGCATATTCCAAGAAACCCAAGGTTGCTCTTGCATATGAGCGGCTGCAGTTGTTTACAGTAATCTTGAACACGCGTGGCTCGTCGCTCCGCTGTGCTCGTCTACCATGAATGCCGCAGAAAACTGCCGTGAGTTGACCGCAGACTACTCGGTAAACCGTCGGACCAAAGACTGTACGCCCTACGGAGGTCGGGGACTGACAGGCATGAAGAAGGATGCTGATTTTTACGATTGACTGCTCGTAAACAACACTTTCTGGCAAAAAAAAAAAATAAACAAGATCCGTCGCACTCCACAAGAACATTACTGGCCCCCGCATGAATTCAAACTCAGAGAGAGAGAGAGAGAGAGAGAGAGGAGGGAGAGGAAGAGACGAAGTCTGCCCTCATGACAAACATGAATTCATTTTTACAATGAACGTGCGGTTGCATAAATACATAATAACAACAAGTCAGATTTTTACGCCCATTTATCATTATCATCGCAGTTTGCTGTATATTAAAGAAGATTGTAGAGTTGTTTTCATCGCAGCTTCATTCTTATTATTTCAGATCTTGATAGATTTGTTGCGTGTGCTTATTACATCTTTAGCATACTCATTTACCACACTGATCGCAGTTTTATTTGCTGTTTGTTTTAGAAGTAAATAAAATTAATATCTTCTACGCATGCGTGTTCATTTAAATGTTTCAAGTACAAATTCCACCTGCTGAATAAAATCTACCTTTTTGTCGTAAAACAAACCATTAGTGAGTACACCATATACTTCAAGCCTTAAAAAAAAACATATTCCACGTATACAGTAAAACAGTACAAATGCTCACAACAAACGCACGTGTACAACTGTGCCATGATGGTGTGCGGCTGTCACGCAGCGGCCATGAGTAGGGAAATGACAACGTTGGTATTTCCTCTGGTCTTTCTAACTGCATGCCTCGAGGCCAACCCGTGCGCGTGTAACGTGCCTTGACCAGACCCATCATCTGCGAGATTTCTCCTCAAATCCATTCCAGACTGAAGGCTCTGAAGACGTTAACGTCCTCATTACTTTTTTTTTGTTTTTTGTTTCTTTCTCGTCTTCCGTGTCCCCACAATGACGCCACACATTCTGGCTCCCCTTTCCAGTCACATTCCATTTCGCGCATATCTAAACTGTCACTTAATTA
>JADBJO010001639.1:95000-127500 GCA_016801955.1 Conus betulinus
GTCCATATGAAAAGTACACTGTCAGAATTAATGTCGGTTTCGAAGTTTACTCCGAACTTCGAAACAAAAACGGGGAAGGGAGGGGATGAGGGGAGCTGGAGGAGAGGAGAGGGGCTGGGGAACTGTGTGTGTGTGTGTGTGTGTGGGGGGGGGGGGGGGGGGGGGGGGGGAGAAATGGATGGAGTTGTCTTATTAGGGCCCAGGACCGTTGGGTCCCATTTCCATTGGGGCCAGTTCTATTGAGGCCCTAATTCCACCAGGGCCCAATATCATTAGGACATACGTCCATTATTGGCCATTTTCATGAGGAAAAAAAAAAATTTTTGAATGTAATGAATAGCGAACCGCCAAGAAAACGTAGACAAACGAATCACGAGACAAAAAAACACGACGCGTTTCGACCTCTTAGGTCTTCTTCAGGCAAAGATACAAAACACTCAGGACAACGAAAATGAAAGAGCAATCACTTATCTTCATTCACTTGAGCACAAGATGGGCGTTGAATCTACGTTTTCTTGATTTGCTATTAAATCTACGTTTCTTGACGATTTTATTAATTACATTTTAACATTTGTTCAGATTTCCGCCTGCAGTCGCCTCACTTTGCAACTAGATCCAATTTCATTAGGATTCAGTACCGTTTGGACTAAATTTCAGCGTGGCCTCATTCCATAAAAGGCCCATTTCAAAAGGGCCCAGCACTGGTAGACCCAGTACCAACAGAACCCGGTAAAGATGAGTTTCTTTTGAAAAACGAGAGAGAGAGAGAGAGAGAGAGAGAGAGTTTGAAAGGTTGAGGGTAGACAAGAGCCGGTGTTAGTGAAAGAAAAGAAGGGGAAAGCTCAGCTTACATAGTGTCAGTCTACTTGAATTGCATCCAGTTAAACCAGCAAGTGCAGCAAGTCCAGTAGAGCGTCAAGTAGCTATGTGACATCCTTATATGGCCACAAACAACATCAGTGACGTTGTGGATTGGGCAATGCGAGCCAGAAGCCATCTTGTTGTAGTCCGCTCAGAGTCCGACGTGAATTGGCTGTGCTGTGACATGACTATGATATCCTTATATGGCCACAAACAACATCAGTGACGTTGTGGACTGGGCAATGCGAGCCAGAAGCCATCTTGTTGTAGTCCGCTCAGAGTCCGACGTGAATTGGTTGTGCTGTGACATGACTATGTGCGCGCGCGCGCGCGCATGTGTGTGTGTGTGTGTGTATATACGTGTGAGTGCGTGCGTGTGAGTGTGTGTGCGTTTGCACCCACACCCACACACGTGCATGTGCGCACCCTCACTAATACACAAGCACGCACACACACACACACACACACACGCACACACACACACACACACACACACATGCGTGTGCTCGCGCTCACTAATACACGTGCACTTACACGTGTGTGCGCGCGCCCTCACTAACACACACACACACACACACACACGAACATGTACGTGGTTGTGTGCGTGTGCACATGCATGCACGCCAACATAGAAACACCCCCCCAATCACATACTGCATGTTCTTAGAGCACATCTGTGTCATGCCAGACCAGAATGGAAGACCCAAACCTCATCCTCATCAACGTCGATCATCTGAGAAAATCTCACCGGAATTTTGTGACGCTTCGTGCCGCGCTGTCATAATGAATCCACTCTTTGATTTCTTGTTCACATTCTGGCCCGCCTGTGTGGTGGGCCCATGTCAAAGTGGTCACTGTACTTGGCCAGTTCATGAAGACTGTCACTGTATGGACCTCTGACGGCACGTACCCTCCATCCAGTGGGGGACGCTTACTCCTGCTGGCTCCATGACGCTGCCGTTACAGTTTACAGCAGGGGGTTAGTACAATAGTAGGCCTTGCGTCTGCTGGATGACAACAGGCACCACTGGGCGCTCAGCAGAGAGTGCAACGTCTCTTCTGGTGTGGTTATCTCATGACTTTGATGATTAAAATCTCCCTGTAAACTGGGGTGCTGCATTGCTGCAGGAGAAACTGGGAAGTGGGTGTGTGTCCTGTACCCGGAATGAGCGGCGTGTGGGTAATGCTGCTGTGAGGGTGCTCAAGATAAGACAGTGGGAAACAACGATGAAAGAACTCCATGAAATACTCATCAACACATGTCCAGTTTGCGTGAAGCGATGCTGCTCCAAGAGGCAACCACCCAAAGACTGGGTAAAAGTGGTAGAAGCAGCATAAACTCATGCTGATAGCTATAAACATGCAGTTAGGAGTAGATTAGATTTTACATACATTGAAATCAATGAACACGAATGACAGAAAGAGGTGAGAGAGAGAGAGAGAGAGAGAGAGAGAGATTTGGACACTGATATTTTGTCGTTACCAAAGAGGTCTTTTGATAAGGAGGGGGGTGGGGGTAAAGAACAATAATATTCCCCTCTTCCTTTCCTACAAACAAATAGTACACATTCATTCCTAGTCTAGTGTACATCAAATCAAAGGTTAACAACAACAACAACAAAAAACACATAAATTTGTAACATTTCGTTATGCCCTTACGCACAGGAGTAATGTGTAGTAAAGTTTTAAAAAAAAATCGTAAGACTGAGAGAGAGTGAGCGAGAGAGAGAGAGAGAGAGAGAGGGGGGGGGAGGGGGGGGGGGGGGGGGCCCAAGTTAATGCATACTAATACGAACACTGCCCAGATTCAGTACGTGAAACTCACAAGAATCAAACTTCGTGTAGGATCACAACATATCCCCCACTCAGAACGTACAACTGTACATTAAACAGACATAATTCGACAACACCCCCCCCCCAATCTCCCCCTCTCTCTCTCTCTCTCTCTCTCTCTGTGAATTGTACCACGTCGAAAACATGAAGTGGTGTAAGAAAACAACACACAAAAATGGGGTGGGTGGGGTGGGTGGGGGAGCGGAATCATACTTGAGCTAGAAAAAAAAAAATCCTCTGCAAACAAAGCTTGAAAAGAAAGCTTCGTCGATTTCCCACGTACAGCGGATGTATTTAAATACCCAACACCTGTGCGTACCTGTATAGGCATGACGGAAAACGACTGAACTGTGTGAGGGCAATAAAACAACCTGCCAACACCGTCACAGGTGTGTCCCAGACAGGCTGTCGCCAGTCGCTCTCTCCACTCGCTGAAGACTGTCAACAATTGATACAAAGGGACGACCCTAGCAAGCGGAGTAGCCGACGAGGGGGGGGTGGGTGGGAGGCGGGTGCTGAAAAGTAGTAGGGGAAAGAGCGTGGAATGGGTGGGAGCCTATAGACATGTAGTGGGGGTGGGGGGGGGTGGGGGGGGGGAGGAAGGGTCTCCTTTGTAAACAGTGATTACGACCCATTCAAGTCCATTCATGTTGGCTGGGTGCGGTTCATGTACGGCATCTTCCTGGGTGCAATAGGTGTTTTTGATTACCATTTTTGTCCGTTAAAAACAAATAAATATAAAAATGGGTTATATTTCAAAATCACAGCAGATTGACCGAGGAGAAGCGCAATGAAATCCTGATATCTAATCAAAGTTGTTGACTGCTTTTGACATTAGTTTCAAAATGAGATGGATGTCAAAATTCAAACGAAACGATGTTGATTATGTCCTTTTGCCATCAGTAGTGGTCTACTGAGTAAAACTGCTGAGTTAATGTGTCCTCTACCCTCTCAATTCAATTCAATTCGTGTTGATTATAGCCCAACCTCAAAGTGCTATATCAGAGCGGTCACCTCGTTGGAGTCAACTCTCAAAAACAAACTAGCAACATGTACACACAACTGAGTTTCTAAAAACACACCAGAATTTTGTAGCAATATCCCTTTTGTAAATCCCTACCTCAGAGGAGAAATGTTTATCTTTTTTGGGGGAAAGTTGAAAATCCCACCAAGTGGGACGTCTATGAGCAAGATTTCCAGTGAGTCTGCTGCGATGTGTTTATGTCTGGCATCGTGTAAATCCAAAACGCTATAGAACATGTTTTATAGCGAATAGTACACCACAGAGAATGCACCACACATATTCTGTCTTTAAAAAGAAAAGTGTAAAACGAGTGGCCTGTGTGCTAACGGCACAGACTGTTTCTTATTCACGGCCGCCAGTGGCACACGATAGAAACTGTTTACGGTTTGACTGGGATTTCGGAAGACTCCGTTATCCATCTGCAAGTCCCATTTCTCTTACCAGAAGTCTTTGACATAAGCTTGAACTTTGGGTGTCAAGAACTGTGTGAGGGACAGACAATCTGCTCAACTCTTTCTTTGAGGCACTGTTGGCAAGTTCGTTGTCTTGAACGCTAACATGACCGGGAACTGAAACAAAAACTATGTTCTCACCATGAGCTTTCAAAGAGGTGAACGTTCAAACAATTTCAGCAGTTGAGGGCGCTTAAAGTAAAAACCAATAATGGTCTCCAAAGCTGGAAGGGATTCCGACAGAATGAGAAGTCTTTACGTTTTGATTTGGAGACCATTTGAAGTGCCATGAGCAGTGTAGAAGGAGCTGTGTGTGCGAATGTGTTCAGAACATTTCTGAAAGGGAGCTGCTGCACAACACGCAGAGGGGCAATCCCATCTTCAGTAAATATTCTTTGAAAGGATAGACATTTGTTTACAACAAAATTCGGCAAAAAAAAAAAAGAGAAAAAAAAAGCCTTACAAGCCAAAGGGCTGGTGGACTTGTTGCAATATGAGGTCAGATCAAAGCAGATCTTGCGAGTGAGAAAAGTCACTGGTGGGTCATCTTGAAATTAGGATAAATCACATGGTCCATGTCTGCCCTTCTCAAATAGAGAAGAATACGAATTCCCATGAATGGAATGGAACAAAGCTTCTTTGAATTTCTTGAGGAATATCAGATTTACAAAAAAAAAAAAAAAAGAAAAAAAGAAAAAAAAAAAAACACTCATAAGCAAAATTTTGAGGGTCAGCGAAGAGATTCAAACAACAGTCCAAAGAAAGTTTCAGCCAATGGTTAGAGAGGGATGGTTCACTTGCCTCTGCATGCAGAACGTAGACAGGGGTAATGCGAAATGCACCCAGAGTCGAAGTCCTTGGTAGTGGATGGGATGCAGAGTTTTGAGGTTGGAAGGTCTGGCAGAACCATGGACAATACAGCGGTAATCCAGTTTGGAGCGGATCAGAGCCCTGTGAAAATGAAGAAGAGTTTTATATCAGCGCCTCAATCCATTTGTGCCACGACTCTTAGAAAGTTCATTGCTTTCTGACAAGAATTTTGAAGTGCCGGGATGTGACTTTTAAAGTTCAGTTTTTGATTGAAAATAACTCCCAGAAAGTCAGCTTCCTTCATAGCTGGAATGGGGGATTTATCCAGACGAATCTCAGAATTAGCACACACACACACACACACACACACACACACACACAAAGAAACTATCGAAATTGGTAAAAGTAGGCACACTGATTTTAATACCAGAAAACGTAAACCCGTTTCCCTTGGCCAGCTGTCCTGTGGTAACCACGGTGTTAAGCATCTGTTGGACTTTTCTTCTCCCTTTGTGTCATTGCTGCTGCTGCTGCTGACAAAATACATAACGTTTGAGGCAAGTAGAGTGCCATAACACTGGCTTCTCCAAGGCTCATCCCCAACTGGCTGGTCTGTCAAACCTGGGATGAAGGGATACGTAATCAGTGGTAGCCTCAAGCAATGATTTCCTTCTACAGACGGACCACAAACAATTATCGTTCAGAGCCTTTGGCGAACACGACAGCTAATCCCACTGCTGACCAGCGTCCAGTATGACACGCAGGTGGCCTAGTCCAATCCCAACTGGCTTTGAGAGTGTCGGGCATAATGAACTATTGGGGTATCATTGGCTCAGTCACGTGATGTTTACTCTCTGTGTGCCCATCAAGACGTATTCTATCCGTCTGGGTTGTGGGCCCGATGATGAGAACTCCCGTGACTTTCTGCTGAAAAATTCAAACTGGTAATGTGGATTTATGAATCTGATGTGCTTCCCTTGGCCCGTGAAACAATAACTTTTTTTTTTCAGAGGTCTGTCCCAAGATGGCTATCAGCACATGGCTTTACGCTGGGAATGATTGACAAAACAAACAAACAAAAAAAAACACCTATTAATTAACGTTCAATATTACTTTGTTTTTACCTGTGGTTCCTTCCCATCTGCGCTTCTCTCTCTCTCTCTCTCTCTCTCTCGTGTGTGTGTATGTGTGTGTTGTGTGGGGGATGTGTGGGGTGGGGGAGGAGAAAGGCTATGAATATGATGCGATGAAAAATAAACTTTCACACCTCTGATAAAGGGGCAAGTCTAACAATTATCATCATCGGGCAGTTATGCAAATGAATAAAATTTCCCCTGGCCAGACCTCACGTGTCCTTTTCACGCTTTCTTCAAGCTCAGAGTGTGTCTTTTAAACTCGGAACCCCAAAGACATACCCAGAGGGCTGCATAAAAGCTTTTTTTATGCCTTATTTATTCAAGTGCAATAGCTTACCAGGTTTGCATGGGGGAAGGGAAAAAAACCGACAAAACAACAAAAGCTAACCGCCCCCAGCCGGTTAGCCTTTGTAACGGAAATCAGTTCACGCTTAATTCCAAGTAACGGACTCCGACAGAGAACCGAAGAGCCGGGAGCAGTGGAGGTATGTGCAGTAGCGACGCTCAGTGCCCCCCTTCCTCCTCCCCACTCGTTGAGCTCCCAGTCCCACCTGTACTAACTCCCTCCCTCACCCTCATCCACACCCTTCAGTCAGCCCTGGCGCCAGCCTGTCTAGGGCCCACCTGGCCGCTGTCTGGCGAGCCGTGCTGTAGAGGGGTTGTTGGGGGTGGGGGGAGGGGGGTGAAGGCGGTTCAAGGAGTTATCGTCCTTCTTATCAGCCGACTGCGTAAATCTCTCTCACCGCCAAGCCAAGGAAGCTCGTCGCCACAGCCAGGTCAGCCGAGCTATGGTAATATTGTAGCTCCACAAGTCTGGAACAGCTGTCTCCCCAGGAAAAACGGCTACGGCCCTTCAGGAAAAACGGGGTTACATTAAACTGTTATTCTTTAGGCTCACAGCTGCCTTCCTTTGGACAGAATGTGTTTTTCCTGTTTTCACAAAGAGTTTTCCCCATTTTGCTGATAAAGTCATGATCGATATGATTCCTAAGGATCATTACTGTCTTCCCTATTTTTGCGTGCTGAACAGCTTGGTCCTGAAGGAAGACTACGAAAATAGGACAAAAGTTATGATCCTCGGGATCACGTGTAGACAGACCCCGTTTGTGCTTTTCATGGTAAACAGTGATCAAATATGTTTTTATTGTTAACACCATTTTCCTTGCGGTAAGATCTGTTTTCCTTTTAGGTGAAAAAAAAAAAAACGAAGAAACAAACAAGAAAAACAGTTACTACTCCAAGATTATCAAAAGGAAAATGAGGAACACTAGTGCGATTCTTAGTGCGATTTTTTTTTCAGCAGGTCGGCGTAATGTGAAATCGGTTTTGAGTGTTATGGTTCACCGTCTGCGCAAAACGAAAGGAACACCCTGTGTCTTCTTGTTCGAAAAGACATCCCTCCGTCCTCCACCCTCATTTAAATGCAACAAATTAAGTGTCTACAACGTGCAGTGGAGTGACATTATTGAATTAAAAGCAAACTCGGGCGTGTCGTCCGTTTTTTAAGCAGGTAAAGGAAATCTAAAATATCGAAAGGGGGTTTAAAACAATGAAGGGGGGCAGAGAGAGAGAGAGAGAGAGAGAGAGAGAGAGAGAGAGTTTATGACTGCCACTGGTTTCGTTTCTAGCGTGCTCTTTGTTTCCACTTTGTCTCCTCTCTTTGAACTTTGTTTTCTTTCTTTGTTCCTAATTTGATACCTATCTTTGTTTCCTCCGCTTTTTTTTTTTTTTTTCTCCTTTCTTCGCTTTCGCTTTGTCTTCTTTCTCTTTACATTTCTGAGGCCCGTCATTTTCCGCCTCGTGCAGTGAACAGCCAGTTCATCCTATTTCTATTACAATGCAAGTTCTCGTTGGCACACACGCACGCACGCATGCACACACATATGCGTGCATGCCTATATGATCAAGCGTACACACATACATGCATGCACACGCACGCAAGTGCATGCGTCAGGAGCATGCTCACAAAAGCCCACAGATATCACACACACACACACGCTCGCGCGCGCGCATGCACGTACACACACACACACACACACACACACACACACACACGCATGCATACATCGCTTACTCTGACACACACACTTGAGCCCGTGTCCATCAACCCACACACGGAAACGCACACATACAATTATGATGGTGGCGCAGACAATGTTCGGTACGTATCCAAAGTGTGACCGTCGCAACGGGCTGTTGCGTATGCCAGTCATCTGCTAAGCCGTATCCATGAGACCCTCGTCTTAAATTCTTTAAGTCGTGATTAATTCTTTTATTCATCAAGCTGCAAATTCTGCGCTGTGTGGTCTTGAAACTAAGCAGATGAGGTGTGGCGTATACGAACTAGTGCGCACGCAGTAACATGACCTTGATGAAAGTGAAACCTTCGCAGCACTGTGACCTGTCCGAACATGGCGGTGAAAACAACATGACTTCGCCACTCGGTGACACTGCAGGTCGAGAAACTTCGTCCTTCCAGTGAAATACAGATTTGGGTCTTTTGGAGCCACCGGTGTACCGTAGAATGATCATTGGCAGTCGTTAGTTCAGACGAGGTGCGTTCAGCCTCCGAAAAGTTTTCAAACGTTAGGCTTCCTTTCAAAAGTTTCCCACCAGTTCGAAAGTTAGAGGTCGTCGGTTAAAATGTTTTCCCTCGTTTATTCATGCTGTCACAACCACTTACACTAGTAAGCGCTAAAGAAGAGAGTATACTCTCTCTCGATTGTCTGTTCAACGATGCATTTCATTACATACAACAACAACAACAACAAAAAAAAAAAAAAAAAGAAAAAAGACCCCCCCCCCCCCCCCACACACACACACACACATTCTTACTTGCCTCGTATTTCTAGATATGAAGTCAGCGGAAGTGCACTAGTCATCAACTTTAGAAAACAAACCTAAATCCACTGAATTAATAGAAAAAAAAACCCTTACGGATTTACCATTCTGCATGAAAAAGTAAGAGTCATATCAGCAGTATAAAAGTGTATTCATTTTCTGTACGGAAATGTTAGAGTCATACCAGCTGCATAAAAACGATTTTTTCAGCAGTGTTTGTTGAAAGAAAAAAAAAGTACAAAAACAAGTTGTCTCGTTCGTCTTCCTTCAGATGGATTCCCCTGTCTCCTCGACGAAGGTGGCAGTACGTCGCAGGTCCTCCAGTCCTCCGTAGAGCTTCCGGGCCACTGGTATTGGGTCGGGCCAGGTTTTCTCTCGGAGCGCTTGGTGGAGCAGGCAGGACTGCAGCAGATGTTCTGTTGTCTGGCGCATAAAACCCTCTAGCCCCGAGGAAGGAAAACCTCGGAGAAACAAACCAGGGTAGGGGATGCTCATTAGCTTTGGTTGGCAAGTCGCCTACGAGAGGTAAACTCGGACAAGAAAACCAATGCCGAAGACGGATGTACTGAGCCCTTGGCGCGTAACGGCAGTACAACGGATCTACGTCACATCAATAGTCAGTAACAACAAACACGAAAAAAAAAAAAAAAAAAATCATGGACAGACAGAAAGTAAAGTGAACACCATTCAACAATCAGAAAACTGCACTTGTGACTACTGCTACCTTCAGTTGCTTTGAAGACTCTACGGGTCGAAGTACACAACTCCTCCTCTCCCAAGCGGGTTCAAAGTTGTTTTCCTCCTGTGTTTTGCATCCTACAGGAGCCATGTTAACAGCATCCTTCGGTAACGGCTTTCAACATCACCGGTGGATGCTATCAATGCACATCCTATAGTTTCTATCAGCATGTCTATTTCGATCAACAACTGTAACACTTGAGTGCATTGACAGGCACGCCCGATCTCACAGCGTCGTCAGATTCTCTTGAAGTAGCCTATGCTGTGATCACTAATAGTGTTGATCTCTAAAATTAGAAAAAAAAAAGTAGATCAGGCGCGTTGAACGATTACATACCTGAGAAATATGAACGTGTATAATATTAGTTCGCTTATCTCTAGAACGTTTCTCGACCCTACAGTCATCAACACAGAAGACTGACGAACAGCTTCGCCACATGAAAGAGATGGTCAGCTTTACTTTCATTCTCGATTCAAACGATGAGGCTGGAAAAGACAGGATTGCTGCTCTTGGTGATCCAACTTGCCATTGTGTGGAATGCATCAAGAGACAGCAGAAAGAGAGAGAGAGAGAGAGAGAGAGAGAGAGAGAGAGAGAGAGAGAGAGAGAGAGAGGAGAGAGAGGAGAGAGAGAGAGAGAGAGAGAGATTTTCAGATTTTCAGTCTCAGACTCACCACTTTCCCTATAAAAGAGGACAGCGTATGGCATTCCAACAGCACATCGGTTTGGTTCACTATCCTACCTAAGCAAGCCACACCCAATCATCCACAACTGGAGGGACACTATGGTCATCATGGACGGCCATCAGGGAGAGAACCATATGCCGAACTCTGACCACATGTAGCTGGCTGCAGGCCGGACAAAACAGATGGATGACATGACGCAGCTGCAGGAAGGAGACAAAGCGCGCATGTTACTCCAACGGCAAACTCATTGTGTCTGAACCACGGAGACGGCTCTGACAGCATTTACAACCGTGACAACAGGCCCTACGGGGCTACCCCACTTTTCACCTCGCTGCACCTGTCTCGCTGATGATCTGGCAGAGTACAGAGCAACAGAGGGTTATCAGCAGTATTAGGTCTGTGCAGACAACACAGAGCAAGGACGACGCCGTCAGGAAGGGAACAAGTATCCAGCAAAATCTCTTTGCCTGTTCCTGATCAGGTCGGGGCTCATCGGATGGGAACAGCCATCCAGTTCCACTGTGGCAATGAAGGACAGCAGTGGGAGGGGCCTACGCTGTGTCAAGTCATGAGGTAACTGTGGGCGAGCAGCTCTCAGCAGCTACACCTGTGCGCGACAGTGACCAGTCACAGAGATCAGCTCTCTCCACCTGTAGCCGAGTCGGACTTTACAAAGATTAGGATCGGACCATACCAGCACTAAATTCTGGAATAAGTGAATGACCAGAGACCGACCTGTGCCAAATGGCAGTCCGGCCACAGTCCTCGCTTTGACCCTTGTGTTGACTTACTAGTGTGCGCAAAAGCTCTCAGGTTATTCCGACTTCAGGTAAGAAGCATGACATTTGTTGTGGTGGTAACGTAAAAGCTAAGATTTGAAACTGTGATAATGATTGTTCACTGCCCAGAGCGATCCAAAGAAACCTCGCTGGTAAGTTGATAAAACAGTCTCTTTTGTCAGTGTATAACAGATTTCATTTCATCAATTACTGGAGAAGACAAGTGGAGCGTTATGCTAGAGCCCGATTCACCCCGTCTTGCAACAAAGAACGACTTTGCCTGCTATAAAAAAAAAAACTTTTCTGGCTTACATTCCAGGGTAATTAGGCCCCTTCACATGCAGCGTAATTTTGACCTGGTGTCAGAGTATCTGTCAGCTGGTGTACATGATCGTCTGTCGGGAAGAGGTTTAAAAAAAAAATTATTAGAAAATCCCTACGCAAATATGTCAGTAGAGCCGAGTATGAAACTGACAACATTTTGTTCCGAAAGTATCCGCCAGCTCGTCATACAATGTGTGATTGATCATTGGCTGGTGTTTACATTCACCGCATTTTCATTGGACATTTATAAAACAAACAAACAAAACAAAAAAAACAGTAGTTTGTTAGAAGACTGCTCAGTGGGATTTGTTAAGTTTTATAATGCCCTGGTTATAGTTTGTGGAGATAACAACTCAAGAATCGATCCAGTACATTCACCAAAATATAACGGGCAGTACGACATATGAGCACTCTTGACGTAGATGATGCAGAAAAAAAAGTTCACGTGAAAAATTACGGGCTTTCGTGGAAAACACAAAGTTCTTTTCGTCGCTGCTTACCACCAGCTGTATGTGAGCAATAAGACTGTTTCCTGAATAGGCTGGAATTACAGTCTTTCTCAGAACACACACGTATCCACAAGTGGATGTAGTATTGTGAATAAGTTTTTTTTTCAATTCGTTGGCAGAAAGATGCATTTCAAAGTTGTTCCCTGTGGTGAATCGAATTGTCTTTTTTTTTTTTTTTTTTCCTTCATTAAAAAAAAAAAAAAAAATTGTTATTGTTGATTGGTTGATTGGTTGCATGTTTTGTTGTTGTTGTTGTTCTTGCTCAGAGACTGTTTAACCAGAAGAACATTTTACCCATAAAGTCTTTTCAGAAAGCATGGAGAAATGGGATGATTACAAACATGATAGTTTCTGATCTGATGCATAACACACATGTGAAAGACTCTCAGCACGAAGCTGCACTACATCTTGAATTCGATGTTAATGAGACACTTCGCAAATTCAATGAATACTTTATATATATACATATATACTGGTGAATGCATGAGGAAAATTATACATACTGGGCCTGAAAGGAGGGGGAAATGGTCTGATCTTGATTAGAACACTTTTGAACAGGAACTCTTCCCAACAGGACGATCTCACTGCGTTACCGACAGAATAGTATACTGAAGAAAATTTGGGGGACATTCTTCTTGACACCGTCAATTGGTGGGCAAGCACAACACTCCCCCCCATCCTCCCCCCTCCACACACACACAACACGCACCCTCCCCCGAAACCTGTAGGGTATGTGCATTTCATAATACTTTCAACATTACGCTAGATGTATTTGGAAACATCGGTGGTGATGACCATGATAATTATCATTGTGATGGTGGTGGCGTTAGGGTGGTGATTGCAGCAATGCTGGTACAGATAATGCTGTCAGGACACATGTAACTATGATAGTTCGAACGAGACAATCATTCAGAACCATTCAGGAGCCGGTGCGAGAACACTCGACAGCTGAAAGGCAGCAGGTCCTGATGGTCTTACGGAATTTTATGGAAATGGCATCGAATACTTTTTTGCTTGTTCTGACAACAGTTCGTAACGGTCTTTCTGATCATGGCTTGTTTCCAGATGACAGATCATTTTCAATTATCCGTCCTCTGTATCTAATGGAGAGTGGAAAATTCATGAAATTATCGAGGGATTCTTTTCGATGTTACATCAATACTTAACTGTACAAATTAATATGTAACAGCAATTTCAAAACTGATGTGATTGGCAACATCGGCGAGGAGCATGAAATTAGAGGAAGTTTTATCATACGGCAGATCACATGTTCACTGTCTTCATTGTGGCTCGAGGATGACTTTTGTTACAAAATAACTACATGGCGTTCATTCTGTGGTGATGACTGTACCACTGAAACTACTGACGTACCAATCTCCGGAGCTGGAAAAGTAGGAAGACCAGAAAAAGAACTTATAAACGAAAGAGCTACATGCAAAAGAGAGTAAGCGAGCTATCCAACATCTATGTTAAGTATGAAATCATATACAACTGTTTTTAAGTGTTTTAAGTGTTCACCATGGGCAGTCTACTCTTGGCATAGTAAAGTCCCCCCCCCCCCCCCCCCCCCCCCCCCCCCTCTTCCGGTTTCCTGAGAAAAATCAGATGTTATGGTGACGCAATGGGTAGTTTTATGAAAAACACGAAGAACACACTTTTGGCAATGTTTACCGGCGGAGGCACGGCTATGAGCACTGAAGCAGGATTTATAACAGTCCCTTCTTTATCACAGTCATCAAAATGAACGAGGACGTCTTCTTCTCTAATGGCAGAATAACGGTGACACCGACTGTTTCTCAAAATAGTTCCCCACTGCTGCACGTGAAACGTTTTTGAATGGTATCATGGGCTGGCTGGAGTTTGTTCTGTGTCACATCACATTGATCAGGATCATTCTCAGCCATGTTTGAAATACTGACCTACACCGACACATACTACATTTTGTAGAGGTCTGTCACAGAGCCGGGCCCGTTGGGTCTTCACAAAAAATACATTCTGCAAAAACAGATCACAATGTGCAACTCAGACTGAATCGTTGGGTGATGTCACTTCACAATCACCGCCCCCCCCCCCCCCCCCCCCCCCCCCCCCCCCCCCCACACACACACACACACACACACACACACACTAGAATAGTGACTTCTATGGGTGGTGTAGATCACACAGTTCACATCACTCCCTTTGGTGGTGTCAGCTACATAGCACACATAACTGCTTCAGGTCTGATAGAATCACACAAAGCCAACCTCCTGTGGGTGATGTGAAATCACACACACAAAATAATTCCCCGGAGTAGTACCACACCACACAGTTACACAACTTGAAGTGGTATCACATCACTGAAAGAAACATAATTCTTTTGATATTGTCAGATTACACGCATGCACAACTCCTTGAGTGGCATCCCATCACAAAACTTAAATCCCAGGGGTAATGTCACATCACGCAATGACACGACTCCTTGAAGTGGTATTACATCACACAAAAACCATAAAACTTTCCGTGGTAGAGTCATCTCGCACAACACGTAACTTCTTTTGGTGGAGTATCAGATAACATAACACACATCACTCTTTTGGGCGTGTATATCACGATAGAGCACCAAGATTACCACAAATTACTGCAAGCAGCTTGCTTTGTACGGTGTGCCCTGTGTTCTGAGAATAGACTGTTTCCGCATAGCTGAGGTACATAGCAACTTATGTTTACACCAGTAAGGTAATAATTACGGACACTGTTCTCAAAATACAGCACGAATGGTAACAAATTTTACAACGTTTGATTTAGAATTACACCGACAATTCAAGACAGCGACCATTTTTTTCTTAATAGTTAAAAGGTAATTAATTATAAGCTATCAAAACAACGGTTTGTAAGGAGCGCTAAAAAAGACGTTCTCCCTGATCGTGAGATCGACTCACTTTTCCGTGTGTGTGTTGTATTGCATACGCCGATATAATTATGTAATGATTATTCGTCATTTCCAACACAGTGAAATGATTTTTTGTTTCTCTGTACAGAAGATTTAGAAAAGTGTTAATATTGTGCGCATTGTTAAGTCTAAGGGAATTAATTCCAAATAGCATCTCTGTTACTGTATGGGCATTTCTTTTAAGTTGTAAATGTTTTGAAAACGTCTTTCTATTAAAATTTTTGGCTTTCTCTAGTACACACAGGTATTGCAAAACTGTGTAACTTAATATCATTCAATCCATTGAAAATTCAATAGGAATGCAGTTATGTATGCAAGTTTAGACTCGTTAACCTTTCTAAATACCTCGGATTACAGAATGATTTTCCCGGTGTGTTTCTTCTATGGATGAAAAAAAAAAAATCAAGATCATTTGCCTTTTTAATATTTTCATATTCAAGACTCACAATAATACTTTCATAAAAGACTGACAATAATACTTTCATATTCAAGATTTCTTGGTGAGTGCTTTGAGTGAACTCTAGAAAAAGATGTCTCCATTCTGATAGGAGAATGTTGTAATAAGCTGCGGCCAAAGGTCTAGACGGGACTGGGTGAGTTTCTCGTCTTGTTTCTCGCGATTCGCCTTTGGCAGGGTTCCACTAGCTCGCGCAGGGAACGCACCTCCTCCTGGCGAGAGAATCGTTCAGTCGACTGTTGTGCCCTCCAAAGTAAGTTCTGCGTGGGCAGTTTCCTGTCTACTGTTTGGCGCGGTTGGCGCATGGTCTGCAAGTAGCGTTTGTCTCTGAATGATCCATGCTGGTTTTGCTTCAAAGTTAACATGGTGGACAAAACAGCCACCCCGTATACAGCAGACCAACGGTTAAACTCCAGCAAGCAAAGGGAGACAATATAGTTCTGTCCCCTCTACATCTTTGTCATGTCACAATTTATTTTTTGTGGATGCAAAGCGCACAAGCACAAAGGAAAGTTCGTTTCGCCTATGTCGAGTTTCTCTTCCCTTCGACAACATTCAAAGAATCTGAACAATGCCTAGAACTCAACTGTCTGTCAAGTAGAACTGACAGAAGAGTTTCCGCCTCTTCGTCAACGAGTAAACTCAAAGTTCGTTCGCCTATGCCGAGTTTCTCTTCCCTTCGACAACATTCAAAGAATCTGAACAACGCCTAGAACTCAACTGTCTGTCAAGTAGAACTGACAGAAGAGTTTCCGCCTCTTCGTCAACGAGTAAACTCATCGACAAACGTGGCAGGAAGGCGGGGCCTTGCAAGCAAAACTCTTCTGGGCGGGGCTTCGTAGGGACGAGGTGTTCAACTTGCCAGCTGTGCTATTTATTGCAGTCCAACCTCAGAGTTGGGTTAGAAACAACCGAAACCCTTTCACGAACAGTTGGATTGTCGAGTCCAGCTCATTCTCAGCTGACTTTAGTTTCCATCGGTGGGCTTAAATCCTAGCTACTATACATCGTTTTCCCTGCAACGGATACCTACAACTAATATCACAATGAAGGCCGTGGCAGTATGCATGTCCTCTCATCGGAATCTCAACAAAACAGATTCCTGCTGCATGGCAGGCAAATCCTCGCCGACCAAGGCGGACTTTGATTCCAAAGAAATGAGGGAATGCTTCAAGCAGCTGATGCACATGGTTCCCAGGCGAAAAAGGACCCGACGGTCACATGGATAAAATGCAAGTTTTGCAGAACGTGATAGACTATATTTACGACCTGCAGGACGCTTTACAAGCCGTTTCCACCGGTGGTTTCTGTGTTCTCAACTCATCCTCGTCAGCGTATCACGACCATTCCAGTGTCGAGAGTTCTGACACAGCAATGACAACAGTAAGTGTTCAGCAGAAATGTTGGAAGAGTTACAACGGTGAACAAAGTGTGTTACTGCAAATTTGAAAAAAAAAAAAAAAAAAAGAAAAAAAGAATGAGGGCGGGTGAGAGCGTCGGGATGGATGATTGTGAAAGTGGATGGATACAAGGATAGAATTGTGAGGCGATTGGAGAAAAAATGAGTTTAAAAAAAGTAAACGAAGAAAAATTGAAAAGGAGCAGAAGAAAGCACTATGCCTGTATGAGAATTCCAGTAAGTCAAAATATGAGAAAAAGGTCGATATCTTTAGTTAAAGATCGATATCTTTAGTTAATTCTCGGAGTCTGTGTGACACCTGAGTAGCTAATTAATACACTTGGAGACAGTGGCAGCGTTGGACAGCTCGTCATGCTGTCTTGAATAAAAAAAAGACTCTTGGCAAACTTGTCATTAGTCTCTAGCTTAACATGTATTCACATGTGGTGATTTTAAACGAAAAAAAAAAGTAGTACCAGGCTTACCCGTGTGTGTGTGTGTGTGTGTGTGTGTGTGTGTGTGTGTGTGTGTGTGTGAGAGAGAGAGAGAGAGAGAGAGAGAGAGAGAGAGAGAGAGAGAGAGAGAGAGAGAATGTTTGCGCGTCATCGTTTTTTTCGTTTTGTGTGTGTGTGTGTGATGTGATGATGATACTATTTTTGTCATTTTCTCTGCTCAGGACGAGTTGCTGTCAGATTCTTCGGTCCCGGGGCTCACGAGGCTGAACAGCTTGTAGCCCTCGTCTTGTTGACCCACTGACCAGTGAGTAGAATTTTTTTTTTTGTTTGTTTTATAGTTGCTTCTCCTCCTCGGGATACCGGGAGCCTTCGTTACAAATAGCTCCACCGCCGCGTGCTAGCAGTGACTGTTCAAGTGCTTGTCACCCTCTATGGTTTTGCCTCCTTCCACCCCTTCCCCTCAACCCCCCCCCCCCCCCCCTTCCCACTCCCCTAGGGGCCAAATACATGTCTTGCGTCACTGTCGTCTATTGTCGTCCATCGCATTCCTCCCTTGGTTGATGACCGACAGCCTTGTCTTTGTTCAGGACACTCTTCTACCCCCCCCCCCCCCCCCCCCCTTTTTTTTTTCTTTTTTTTCCCCAGTGACCACTGTTTAACAGGCCGTCTTTTTCGTTGTAATCTAGAGACACGGTTGTAGAGTTGGTACACCCGGACCAGAATGGACTCTGGCTGGCCATTCTTCAGTGTCCACTTGCCCATATCGAGTGTTTTTCAATGTATTTCTTCAGCTGTTGAATTTTGTTTTTTATTATTTAGAAAGAGAGGGGGTTAGTCACCGCCAAGGACATAGACAAAGCAAGCACAGGACAAGATGTCCTGTGCTTTGTCTGTGCCCTTGGCGGTAACTAACCCCCTCTCTTTCTAAATGTTGCTTCATTTTCCACCCTCAGTCACTTCATTTTGAAACTTTGTTTTCATAGTTTTTTTTTTCCTTACTGTGCCTTTTTAAAATTTGTGGGCGAGAAACTGAAGTAGGTGTCTGGTGCTCGCGGCGCTGTTTTACCATGGTAAGGATGTGGCGCTGTTTTACCATGGTAAGGATATGGAGCTGTCACTGACTACGTTAGAAATTGCCAGGTTTTGCAAGCTCGTCTCTCTCTCAAGAAAAAAAAAAAAAAAAAAAAGTTTTGTCGATGACCTGACCTGTTTTTACCTACAGGTGCGAGTTTGATAGCTCTCGAAACGCTCTGCATGGTTGGATGGGCTATAATGATTACAAAGCAAATATTTTCTTTTTTTCTTTTGATTTTTTTTTTTCCTTATTAAAAAAAAAAAAATCCAGCTATGTTAGAATGGTACTGGAGAAGGCTCGGACTCCTCCTCCCTTTTCTGCCTTGATCCCCTTCCACTAACCTTTTGCCCCCCATCCCCTTCTCTCTCAACCCCCCCCCCCCCCCCCCCCCCTCCTCTCTCTCTGTCTGAGTCTGGATTTAATTTGATCGTGTTCAGGCAGTAGTTGCTGAGCCTAAAGGTTTCCTTTTTTTTCTATATATTTCTAATAAATTGTTGAAACTGTTCCAAAATTAGGAGCGATGAAAACTCAAAGTGTCTTCTCTGCCTCCCAAGTAAAGCAGAAGATAAGTTTGTTTGGAGACAAAATGGGGGGGGGGGGGGGGGGGGGGGTGTAAGAAAAAAAGAAAATCATTATCGCGGAACTAGCGGAGAAAAGAAGACGAGAGAGAGAGAGAGAGAGAGAGAGAGAGGGGGGGGGGGGGGGGGGGAACACGTGCGGGCAGGGTGTGTGATTGTTGTGACATGCCGCGGGTGTACGAGGCAGGCTGAGTGGCGTCGGCCAGATCCTGTTTAAGCTTTGTGGAGGCCGCGCAGGTGCGCGCCCCGAGCTGACTTGAAAAGTGTCGGTCCATTGCACCACCACCCTCGCTGGCTTAACAGGCGGAACGGGCACGAGGGCTTTATCTCATCTGGCCACAGGATGTTTGTTAGCCACAGGAGTGTTTTAGCGTATCTCAATCTGGCCACAGAAGTGTTGGCATATTGCAGTCCGGACGAAAAAGAATTCGGGATTTCCATAGCTAGGGTGACTGACGAGTGACTCGCACTGCTTTCACTGTCGTTTCGCTACCCCTTCCCTCCCGCCCCCTCCCCCAACCTTCCGTCCCTCCCCCCCCCCCCCCCCCCCCCCCAAAAAAAAAAAAAAAAAAAAAAAAAAAACACACACACACACACACACAAGCGCTTGCATCACACACACACACACACACACAGACACACACACACGCACGTGTCTCAGTTGTTGTCAATCAAGAGTGAGTATGCAATTCATACGATAACAATGGGTTGTGTCTACATTTACCTACCGCAAGAAGAGATAATCTATTGACTAAACGAAACTTTTTTGTCTTTTACTGAGTTTCGATCAGTCAGATGTTTAACTTAGAGAGAGAGAGAGAGAGAGAGAGAGAGAGAGAGAGTAAAGGTTGATGATCATTGGCACAGACTGGTTACTTTTTATTTGCACCGGAATTGGAAGTTTATCTCAAAAACACAGACACACACACACACACTTATACACTCACTCGCATGCACGCACACGATTGGAAAGGACGCTGGGGAGGGGGGGGGGGGGGGGGGGGAGAGAAAGAAAAGAAAAGCAACTTTTGTTTTTGTTTGAGCATGTGGTTCGTTCCAAAACATCGTAGAAAATGAGTTGCATTACACAGAATATGCAGCCTTCGACTGGCTGCGTTCCAATAATTGGATTTCGATAGTAATGCACGCATGCATGATTACATTTGAAAACTCCAGTATGATCCCAGTCGAAACGGACGGAAGTAAATTGATAGATAAGAACAAATTAAAACTGTTGTGTTTCCTTATCAGGTAACATATGTAAAAATCAAAGGCATTGGCGGTTGGACATTACAGGTCCATTTTCCCATGCTGCACAAACGTGTATAAACTGACATAGCACTCAACATACGAGTCCATGATTTCTCTTTCGGACAAGCATGTTGCAATTTGGCAACATTCAGCGGTAACTTAGGATATTTCTGTAATTTCCGTATATGATCGATCACTGTAAGTTCCTTATGTGTGTTTGGTATTGATTTAAGGTTGCATTGATATCAGGTTGTGTATGTCTATAGACCTATCCATGAGAGGAAGACTGAATAGAACTTTAAGACGTATTGTGCATTTTGTGTGTATGGCAGATCTAGACACTGACGTGGTTACCAAGGGAGACTGACAACTTCGGATCCAGCAGCGGGGTCGAACGAAGCTCTGGAGGGCCTCGGGCATCGATGACGTCGTTGCCACCTCTCCAGCAACCTTCGTTCAACGGCCTGCGCCACGCATCGTTGGTCACGTGGTGTGACCGTCTTCGCCAGATCCTGTGCATCACATGGCCGGAGCGAATCTCCAACGAGGAACTCATGCGTCGGACGAAGCAAGACCCAATCACCAAGAGTATCCAGATGAGGAAGTGGGGTTGGGTTGGACACACCCTGCGTAGAGGACAGGCCCACATCCCACGCCACGCCTTGGGACTGGAACCCACAGGGGAAACAGAAGAGGGGGACGACCAGTCACCACCTGGAGAAGAAGAAACTCTACAGGCAGGACTCAAGTTCACCAACATGACCCGGGGTGAAGCCAAGAGAACAGCCCAGGACAGAGCGAGATGGAGATCTGCAGTGCGGGCTGCTCCCGAATGCGAGAGACGCGGACAAGATTCTGACTGTCCCACTGCCGTTGTCGTGGTCGTCAGACGCTGTTAGTGTGGAAAAGACGAATTATGGTGATTTCTGATGCCTGAGAGCAAATCTCCTGTCAACTATGCAGTTAAATAGTTGTACACAGACCTCCCGTTGGCTTTCGCGCATTATGTGCAAGGTGACGCCTAAATACCTTTGTAGCAACATGCTTCAGCTGACCCGTTAAAACAAGTTAAAATGATCGGTCACTTGATTTTAAAAAAAAAAAAAGTTAAAGTTCGACTGTGTGCTTAACCACAGCAGATGAAATTTGCTGCACGAGCCAGAAAATCATTTACAGGATTCTCCCATTTTTAAGCCCTTCAAAATCAGGCTTTTGCTCATAGGTGCTTAAAGAACAAGTAAGATTTTTTGAAAGTCTCTACAAACGTGATGATGACTTTGAAAATGACAGAAACGTATATGTATGTATATTTTACTTTTTAGGCCATCAGACGCAACACCCAGTTCTAAAAGAGGATAAGAAGCAACTCGTTGAAGGTAGCATCACTGAGAAGGAAGCAACAGAAGCACTCGAGGAAATTAATGACAAATGGCTCTGCGCCTGGTTACAATGGCCTAACAACAGAATTCTACAAAATGGTTTGGTCAAAATCTGAAAGGAGCCTACTACAGTCATTTGCCTACTATGGGTTATTTAGCAAAAACCCAACAAAGAGGCATCATTACACTCCACCACAAAGGAAAGAACCTTCCACGTGAGCTTCTCGCAAATTGGAGACCAATAACTCTACTCAGTACAGACTATAAACTCCTTCCCAAAACAATGGTAAGAAGACGAAGCTTCGTCAACTCTGACCTCGTGAACGAAGGTCGGTGTGGCTTCATTAAAGGAAGAAACAAACTCTCACATCACAGTCCAAAAGCTGCATCAACAAGTACTTGAATAGCCCTTCAAAAGGCCTGATATTTTGTGTTTGTCGGGGAATCTGTATGAAGCCTGGATTGGATTTGCAGTCGAGCAATGTGCCATATTTGCAAGTCAAAGTGGCAACATTTGGCTGAAATACACTACATGAAACGTTTCAGAGGGTCCGTGATGACCCTTAGAATTCTATTCTGGTGGGTCAGGTGACTGTTTAAAAACAATGACCAGCGGGAGTCCTGTGTCATCTATGACTTGATAGTGACTTGGGTCATACGGTGTTTTGGGAAGGAGGGTGGGAGGTGGGGGTAAACGAGGGCAACATGGGGACAGGGATACATTGGCCAAAGACAACCTGGTGCTGCAATTTTGTGGAGGACATGATCTGCTGGAGTCTTCTTGACTTTGACTCGACTCTGACTTCTGCTCAACAAAACCGACATTGTGATACTTGAAACAGTTTGAACTTCTCATCTTGAAGGGATCATCTCCATGTTCTGGCTTGCCTATGAGACGTGCCAACATGTCTATGACGGAATGAATGTTGACTTTGGAAGGAAATAAAGAGCTGTGTGTGTGGGGGGGGGGGGTGGGGGGGGGGGGGGGGGGGGGGGGGGGGGGGGGGGGGGGGGGGGGGGGGGGTATGAGTTCCATCGCGCATGTAGAAGACATTTACCACTTCCGGTTGATCTGATTAGCTGTCTGCCTTTGTCACGTGGGTAGTGTCACACTGTCAAGTTTGAAGCACACAGATGGTAGTTTCCGTGCAGACAGTGGGCCGTCCCTGGTAGTTAACACGCTGGTGTACGTCGTTACCTGAGAAGGCAGCCCAGACAACTGAACAAGTTTCTTGTGGTGCTGGAAGTGGTTAGTGCTCTGCGCGATTGAACAGCAAGTAATGGGAAAGCAAAGTGAGATATTCGTACTTTTTTCATCTACACCTATGTCTGTGTAAACAGTTGATTTGCAGCATGGGTGAATATGAATATTAACTTAAGGATGGATGTGTCATCAAAACATGGATGATCGCTTTATAAACGTGTGTGGGTGTGAGTGCTGAAGTGTATGCATGTTAAATTGATAAATGAGTGGTAACAGTAATGTTTAGTGATGCTTTTCAACTTTTTTTTTATTATTATTCCTTTAAACTTCTTTACGTGTGCCTGAGATTCCAAATGGAAGTTGGAGGTTTAAAAAAAAAAAAAAAAAGCGCCTGCCCATGTTTTAAAATTGCTCATTAATGATCGTGCGGAAATGCGAATAGGGCGAGTTAGGTGTCTCCCATCTTTTGGTAAAGAGATCTGAGCGTGAATGTGAATGTGTTTACATGAATACTGGTTTCAGCAGTGATGTTTGACCAAACAATATGGAATAAGTCGAATAATGCAAAAGATGTATGCATGCATACATTGCATGTCAGTGTTTGTTCGTGTGTGTTTGTATGTGCGAGAGAAGTTGTTCGTGGATGTGATTATGTGACTATGCAAAGGGAAGACGTCAAACAGATGGAGAGGCGACCAACACCACCAAATGGCATATTTGTGCACGTTGGCACGACATATTTGTACACGTTGGCACGAAAAGGCCTGTATCGGTGTGATTGTGTGATCTGAACTGTATTACGATGTGTGGGGATGGTTCTGATTGCTGACCATTGTTGTCATGGCTGGGACCATGGAAAGTGTCTGGATGCCTGTGATCAACTGGTGAAATTGGTGAATAAATGTGATGAATTTGCTGAGAAAGTCCAGATTTCGCTCTCTGTATTCGTGTTGTTCGAGAGAGAGAGAGAGAGAGAGAGAGAGAGTGTGCGTGTATATATCTCCCTGGATTTTTTTCTCTTTCTTTTTCACAGAAAAATGCATTGAAAAACATGCATGCACGCGCTCGCGCTCGCTCACACACACACACACACACACACACACACACACACACATATTGTCATCACCATGAAATCCTCTATCTCAAAATTTCGATTTAAAGAGCACACGCCTACACAAAACTAATTCCCACCTACCCACCATCCACCCTCTCTCTCTCTCTCTTTCTCGCCGGCAGACATTGTATCTCGCACATGCAGGCTGATCGCACAAGCACAGACTCCTTCAGTACGCATCCCAGTCCCAGCTCACCCCCTATGTAAACAAACAGCCACTGAGCCAGTTTACAGTGCGTCCTTGATACATAAGGTTCAAAAGCTAAGATTTAGGCTATGAACGCCACTGTGACTGACCACTCGGTAATGAAGAGCGTCCCTCAAACCGCAAAATAATTTGCAGCAGTCCCCATCGACTTGGATGGTTGCCATTAATCTCCGGGTTGAGAAAGAAAACTTTGACTATGAATGCTAAAAGGAGGAGGAAGAAGAAAAGTCCAAGGGCCACACCACCAAAAAAGGCCTAGAAAATGAAAGTGTCGGCTAGGACCCTGCATAGAAATTTTTGATTGATTGATTGAAAGAGGGTCAGTAGTGTATTACTTTTTGACATACTAGAACTTTGAACTCAATCTTGTTTGTGAGACATGTGCATTTAAAAGTGATACTTTCAGTCAAAAGGACAAGTATTTTTTTTAAACAAGCAAAATCTGAAAAAAAAAAGTCACATGACATACTCCAAACCAAAATAAATATAAGGTCTGAGGTACTGGGTTCATAACAAGCACAAAAAAAATGCAAAAAAAGAACATAAATGATAGTTTTCAATTTACCTGATTCTGAGAAAGAATTATGTCCCTTAGCTGAACTGATGCACTCCTTATTTGCACATAATATATTTCCATTGAAATCAGCCCACATTCCATACAGTTCAAGTCAAGCACAGCACAAGTATTCACTGAATTATTTTCACATTCTATTTTCGTTGTCACTTTAGATGACTGTCCAATGGTGAAAACATAAATTTTGGCATATATTGCTTGATCATAAACAATGATTGTTTTCTGGTCTAAATACTCAGCAAAGTCCATGCTTCTGCAGAGGGACAGTGTTGACTGTTGACATGTCTGTAGCACTGCCATCAATGACTGGAAGGTATGTCACAGAAACACAGGCTGGCACTTCCTTCTGAACAGCTGCATTAAATCCAGTCCAGGGTGGCAAAGGAAGGCTTTCAAGTGACCGGGCGCATAGCTTGAGCACAAAATACAACATGTCTTGTTTTACAGTGGTCACTATGGCATTTTGTTGTGCAGCATCAGTAGAACCAAGTTCTGCAAACTGAGGATCTGTCTCCTCTTTTTAGTGAAATACACAACATTAGTCTCAGCACACTCCAGTGTTTCTTTTCCTGGATTTGCTGACGTTAGATTGATGGGTAGTGGCATTTTCCACAAATGTAGCTGGCAAAGGATGTTGTTCCACACTGAACTGCAATCCCATTCACACAGTGAGTTGTGTTTTGTCCATTCACAGTTTTCTTCTTGGAAGTCAATGGTGTCCACACTGAACTGCAATTCCATTCACACAGTGAGTTGTGTTTTGTCCATTCACAGTTTCTTCTTGGAAGTCAATGTTGTCCACACTGAACTGCAATCCCATTCACACAGTGAGTTGTGTTTTGTCCATTCACAGTTTTTTTCTTGGAAGTCAATGTTGTTCCAAACCAGTGTTATATATTGAGACCTGTTCATAGAAGATGGCACTGGATTTCTCATTTCAGCTTCAGTGATAGAAGTCTCAACCCTCTGAAGTGCTGTCTGTGAGATATGCCCAAGCCCATTCAATATACTAACAAGTCTTCCTGGTCCGGTTATGTGTCTTTACCGCCATCCCAAGCATGATCTGCTTTGGTGTGGTGTAATTCTTGTTTGCCAAGGAAATAATGTCCTGTGAGATGGTTAGTATCTTTTGCTTTACATCTCATGGAACATGTACATGATCCTGTTCAAATTCACATGTGAAACCACAGATCCAGGCAATGAAGTTGAATAATTCAGCAAGAACAATTTTTTTTAAAAGATTGTCTTCATTTCCATCATCTGAAGGAGGCCATGAAGCCATTTTTGGAGCTGTTCTCAAAACATTCCTCACAGAAAGAGCAGACATGTAAAGTTGCTTCCATTTATTTTTCTGAATCATCGCTTGCAGCTTCTGCAGTTCTCTTTGTTTTATCCCAGTCACAAGCCTTTGTCTCTCACTGTTTCACAAGTTTGCTGACATTCAGCAACAGAGTCTGTAACAGCTGTAATCCTCTGGGCCTTAAGATCCTGAGTATAGATGACATCATTGTTAGACTCATTACTCTCTAAGTCACTGTCTTCTGATTCATCACTGTAGTCAGTTTCAGTGTCTTCTAGTTCTGTGCTCATAACAATGCTCTGCCCAGCACTAAAAAAAAAAAAAAAAAAAAAAAAAAAAAAAAAAACCCACCTTTGACTTGCTTTTGAACCTTTGACCTGCAAAAACAATGCAAGAGTATACTGCCTGAAGGCAGTTTTCAAATATATGTGCTTTTAAATTGTTTGCTCAAAGAAATATTTTCCTCTTCTTGACATGTTTGCCTAAACAGTCTGTTGAGCTTAGTGACGGGTGGCAATTCTTCCACCCTTCCGCAGTTGTGGTACTATGACATTCATACAGAATGAGTCAAATGATTTCTGCAATGGGTGTGGTGAACACAAGGTAGAAGTTGACTAGGATGAACCATCACAATCAGTTGTTGTGGCCTTCATTGTCCCTTGGATGCTGTATGCATCAGATTCTGTACCAGGAGTTGTGATACCTGTGACAGCAATGAAGATTGATATTAAAACTAAGACAAGAGGCTCAGGGTGAGGGAGGGAGGGATGGAAGGGGCAAAAGGAGAGGGAGGTGGCAGGGAGAACAGGGAGGGAGAATAATAGAAAAGGTTTTGAAATATATATAAAATACACTGGTGAATTCTTAAAACAAAATAAATAATAGCAACATAACTGCAGTCACCATCATCATCCCCATTATCATCATCACTTAATAAATTCAATAACAAAAACCACCACAGCAACTGGTAACTCTCAAAAGGCAGTAATGCTGGCACCAAAGTAAAATGGGGTACGGAAGAAAGTGGATTGAGATTAGCATACCATGCATATGGAAAAAAAGGAATGCACTATAGTGAAGTTCCACCACAAAAAGGTAGCTTGAGAGTGAAGGTACAAAAAGAATGTAAGACTAGGAGGAGAATGGTGACTGGATGAATGAATATGAAACAAAACTGATGAAACATTATAACCAAAAAGGATCTTAGATGAGGGGGAAAAAAATCTCAAATGAGAAAGTAGGTCTAACTTACTTTTTTTTTTTATTTGTTCTTCAAACAAGGATCTATGAACATTTTCTTTCTGCATCTGTCAGTCTCTTGAGCACACCACTCATGTGCACAGTGACACAAATACAATGACACCTGTCATACACTTCTCAACAAAAACAAGAACAGCAGCAACACACACACACACACACACACACACACACACACACACACACACACACACACACCAGCATGGCCAGCATGCGCAAAAAAGAGAGAGGTCTTCAGTGTGAAAATGGGATGAGTATGTGAACTTACTTTGCCTCCACAGCTAGAAAGTCCGGTCTGTACTGAATGTCATGGAGGACATCAGCTCTCTGAAGACTGACAACGGCATCATAGAATCCTTCTGCTGAAGGGCCTCCCTGTTGGTATCAGATAAACTGATTACATATTAATGCATATTTATACACACAGACACACACACACACACACACACACACACACACACACACACTGCTCATGTTTTAACCAATCAGGATATGCAACTATGCATTCGAATACCCACGCCCTTACATATGATTAAAAGTGAAATGTTAATATTCACACACCCATCAAAAGTAAAAACTTACCTATGCTACATGTAAATCATACACTTGACACTAAAATCTATGCTGATGTACTCATGTCAGTCACATCTTTCATTCTCTAGAAATAAAGCTACATACCAAATTACCAAAATTTTGCTTTTATGATTCTGCACATTGCATAGATTCTTAAATGCAGAATTCATGCTTTGTAACATTTGTTTTTGATGATCAATGCTTATTATTATATTAATATTATTATTATCATCATCATCATTAGTATTAAGACTATTTTGACATCAATTAGTGCGCACTCAGTAAAAAGTCTTTAAATTGTGTTTTGGTACAGTTGTACTGGTTTGTTTTGATTTGAATATAAGGGACAAACATGTATTAATTAAGCAACAAGCAAAAAACAATATCTTTGTCAGTTTGTCAGACTGGGACGCATCAGACTAGCACACTCTCATGAACTCAATGACCATGTTGGGGATGGGGAAGAGAGGGGGAGAAGTGTAAATGAGAACAAATGACAGGGACACACTACCTCACTCCTTCAGTTTTTCACACACACACACACACACACACACACACACACACACATCATGTCATGGAGGTAATAAATTCTTGACTTGAAATGGGATGCCAGAGGCGGTGAGGTGGGAGGGAAGTGGGGGTGGTGGTACAGAATGGTAGGGGTAGCTTAGAATTGTAAGCGGTTTGTGAAACTGGGTATCAAGGACCACCATTCTCTCTCTCTCTCTCTGTGATAAATTTGTCAGTTTGCATCAGCAACATCCCCTTGTTTACTGAAGTTCTGTCTGATGTCAGCACGATATTTGTTTGCTCAAGACATGTTTGTCATTCACTATGTGATGCGTGACACCACATCAAAATTTATTTACTGTCATAACAAAAATGCTTTAAATACTTACTTGGCAAAGTTTTTCTGGACACCATGTTCCTGTGGCTGTGCTGCGCTTCCACTTGGTCTTCTTGCATAAAATGCAGATGGGTGGCAAAAAACATTGGAACTTGTTCCTCTTCCATTCTTCTGTCGAGGTGGGCTCACTTTCTTTCTTGTGAAACTGTACCAGTAGCTTTGCCCATAGATGTGTAAGCAGCATACATACCTATGCTTTGCCCTTCTGAAAATGCACAGGTCTGCGCTCGCTCCGCGAACCGCATATAACACTGGGGGGTGGTACCGTGCATTTCTGGCTTCGAGTCGAAATCAGAAGCTTTTGAGCGATCGCTTGTTCTTCTCCATCTAAGACCGTCCACTGGTGACAGGATCGTATAGTTGTAATCCATCAAATGTCAGAAAATTGTTCTAAATTGGTAGAAATTTCACATCCACAACAATGAACAAGACAGTCGTCTGCATGTTAAGGGAAATAACTCGCGATGATAACAGCCGGTAAAAAGACGTTTTCGGCTTCATTAATTCGCCAACTTTTTTGCGTTTTGCTGGTTAACTTACCTAGGTTCAGTGTTCTAGACTCTAAAATTTTAATCTTATGTTATCCAAATACCTTTCGAAAAAAAAAAAAAAATTCACAAAAAAAACGATGTTTTCTAGCCGACGAACTTGAACGATAGCTGGATGTGGCCCTTGGACTACTAGAAGAGAGAGAGAGAGAGAGAGAGAGAGAGAGAGAGAGAGAGAGAGAGAGAGAGAGAGAGATGAGAATGATGTTTTTAGTAAAGTATAATATGTCCCAAGAGATGTTAGGATTTAACTAAAGTATATAACATGTCCCAACATCTCGCCATATCCCGACCCACGCACTTTCTTCCCATACAATCTAAGGGAAAACAACCCTTATGAAAGCCACTGAATTTTGGTTGGCTATGTTTACTTCCCATTTAAATAGTGCTGTTGGTCTGATAACGACACGCATCATGAATGGTAGCTTCACAACCTGAGCTGATGATACTGCTGTTACATATAGTATGAAATTGAATATACATATACCTATACCTTTGATAAGTATGGATGGTAACCTGAACGTAACTAACTTACAAACTAGAACATCACACACACACACACACACACACACATGCACAGCCACATATGCAGAGCCATAGATGTAAGGGTTACTTCAGATCAGACATGCAATTCCAAGGGAACTGTTCTGTATGACCATAGATAGATCTAGAATGTCTTCAGTGTGTGGCCTGTGGCATTGGTAACTGGGGTAACCTGTACAGATGTACAGCGTTGGGCTGGCATTCCCATGTTGAGAGTCCACATCCAAACTGGCACAGAAACAAAAAAAAAACAAAAACAAAAAAAAACAAAAAAGAAAAAAGAAAAAAAAAAAAAAAGGAAATAACCTGTACTTTTTGCTGTCACACCTAACGGGGTTCGTTGCTGTGTTGGTGAAAGTGTAGTGTTGGACTAGACCCCCATCCCCTACCTTCCCTCTCCACCTCCCCTTTTCTTTCGCCTGGGTATGTTCCTTTGCTATTCATCCCACCTTTGGTGGTTTGGACTTTAAACCCAATCAGTCAATCAACCAGTCAGTCAATGAGTCAGGCAGTCAGTCAGGCAGGCAGAGCAAAAGATCGATCAAGAGTCAGTCAGTCAGCTAGTCAATCAATGACCGGGATCACCCCCTGCGAAGAACCTGGCTATGTACGTATGGGTCCAAGAGTTAGTCATGAGATCCTTATCTAAATGTGGGCAAAATTTTCCGTTGCGGATACTGGACATACATTTACACCAAAAGAGAAATCGTGGTTTTACACCAAACAATATAAGAACGAAGATTAAAAAGATTCCTAGTTTTATCTAAGAGGATTCTCACAGAATCCCCACCTATGCTACAGGGATACAACTTTCTGCAAGATCAATTTATAATATAACTCTTAAAAAGCTTTTGTAGATTCCGGATATTCTTAATCATTTAAGAGAGTGTGTGCATGTGTGCGCGCGAGCGAGGCCACCCAGGAGGGGATCATGGAAGTGGAAATATGAGGGGGGTGTGTGTTTGTGTGAAAACAATGGGGTTTGTAACTTGTTTTGTAGAATAGTATGGTGTGACGGTATAATTATGGTGGATTGGTAACAGTGCTTAGAAAAAAAAAAAAAAAAAAAAAAAGGAAAAAATAAAGAATAAAAAATACATAAATGACTTTAATTAATGGTTGGTGATGGTAATGATAGTAGTTATGTGTGGGTAGTTGTATGTGGGGGTGTGGGTAATGCTAATAATGATTGGAAGGGAATGGAAATGATCAATGGATGATATGGTATTGTTGGGAGGGGGGAGGGCAAAGGGGGGGGGGGGGGGGGGGGGGGGGGCAATGGGGGGGGGGGAGAAGAGAGAGAGAGGAGCGGGAGACCTCATATCTCTCCACCCACACATAGGTATGTGTGTGTGTGTGCGTGTGTGTGTTGTGTGTGTGTGTGTGTGTGTGTGTGTGTGGGTGTGGAATTCATGCAAATAGTGTTGTTGAAAAAGTAAACAATACCATGAGATGTTCATTGTAGCATGTGAAATAATGTGTTGGCATTTATATGATCATGTTGGTTGAGAATAGATAGAAATGATCAATGAGAAACAGGTATCATGCGTTTTAAAACACACACACACACACACACACACACACAAAGGGGGGGGGGGGGGGGGGGGGGGGGAGAAAAAAACCATTTTATCGGCATTGTGGGTGAATTATGATCATAATGAGACTAACTGTGGGAAGTTTTCACACACTTACACACACACACACATCCTCACACACACATATATACATACAAAAAAAAAAAAAAAAAACTGATGGGTGATGATCATTTGATAACAACAGTGCTACAGGATGATAATCATTGTTGTACTGGAATAATGCAGTGGCATTGGTACAATAATGCCTGTATAAAGAAAATGGTCAATGACTGAAGTGAAGGATGATGATCATTGTTATAACTGAGGTTAAAGGTGCTGTGGGATGGTGATCATGGTCATAGGTAAAGTGATGTGGTGGCATTAGTATAATGAGGTGGGGGGGGGGGGGGGGGAGGGATCAATCAATGACTGATGGGTGATGATCACTGTCATAACCGAGGTTAAAGGTGCTGTGGTGGGATGCCAATCATTGTCATAGGTAAAGTTAAGTGGTTGCCATCAGTATAATGAGGGGGGGGGGGAGAAAAAAAATCAATCAATGACTGATGGGTGATGATCATTTGAGATCAACAGTACTATAGGATGATCTTCTTCATTTACGCCAGGAATCCTGGAGGTATTGGTGAAGGCTGTTGTATGGCGGAGGCCTTCCAGTGGTCCATAAGGCTTCCCTCATCGGTGTGTTGGCAGGCTAGGTATCTGCTCTAAGTTTTGCTGGAAAATGTTCCGCTGTCATTGGGGCTGTACTGCATGGATAACTTGAAGACTCCCCAGTGTGGAACATTGTGGACATGTGATGTCTCGGTCTGGAGTGCCCTGTCCTCGGTCTCACAATGTTCACTTGGTCTGATCTGGGCATCCGGTAGTTGAATCTGGATGCTGCTCAAGCCATCTTGTTTTTGCTTCTCCTTGGTAATACTCTTGATTTCTTCAAAGGAGGCTTCCTGTTCCAGTTGGGGCTGCTGTCCTCCTTACTTTGCCAATTGGTCAGCTTCCTCATTGCCATGTATATTGCAGTATGAAGGTGTTCACTGGACGACAATATTCTCAGTGACTGATGGATGGTGATCATTTAAGATCAACAGTACCATAGGATGATGATCATTGTCACGTAAGTGGAATAACGTAGTGGCATTTGGTACAACAGTGCCAGTTGG